>VXBI01005314.1:338905-397634 GCA_013397375.1 Toxostoma redivivum
AAAAAGCTAAATACCTGGTGGTATTTAGGGAGGAGAGAACCCAGAACTGACAGCAGGGTGAGCAGGGATGCAGCTCCATTTTTCCCATAGCTGGTGGCTGGAGCCCAAGTGGCCAAGGAAAAAACCAGGGTGATGCCAGCAGATGTGTCTGAGGAGAATGGGCAGGGAATGGGGTTTGATCCAGGGTTATGGGTACAGTAGGGATGTTCTGATGATGCCAGAGGTGTTTCTGAGCAGGATACTCAGGGAATAGGGTGTGATCCATGGTTATGGATACAGTAGGGCTGCTCTGATGATGCCAGCAGGTGTGTCTGAGGAGGATGCTCAGGGAATGGGCTTTGATCCATGGTGATGGCACAGCAGGGTCATTCTGTTGTCCCCAGCAGGGCGTGAAGGAAGCTCTGCCTCCCAGTGACTGTAAAACAGGCAGCAAGGAGAGGATTCAGAGCTCGTTTTTTTGGATGTTGTATGAGATGTTCACGGAGGTCCTTCTCTTTTCACATCTGTAAATGCACAGGATGTTCCCCTCTCCCTGACATAACCTGAGCAGTGAGATTAGCAAAGCTCCCCAGAGCCATGGGGTTGGAGAGGCAGATCCTCAGCTGAGGTGAGTCAGTAAAACTCCATCGAGCTCTGCAAGGAGCCAGGCTGGGCTTTCAGAGACCTGACAGCAGCACCAGAGACATCTGAGAGTGCCTGTGTTGTGCTTAAAGGCCAACATGTTTCTACGAGCCGCAGAATATATTCATCAAAAGGAAGCTGCTTTTTAAAATTTATTTACAGATTAGCAGAAGAAAAGGCTCCATGAATCATTTATCAGACCTGATGTTTTTTTCACTGCTTCCCTGCATTGAATAAAGAGAAATCTTGACAGAGCCAGACATTATTCTGCATCTCCAAAGATCCTGCAGTCATCTCCTCAGACAGAGGATGTCAAGGAAAAAAATGATGAGAAACCACCTGGTTTCTGAGAGTCTTTGCTTTTTATCTCTTCTGTTAGCTTGCTCCACCCACATGGTATTTTATATCTGGGTCTGTATTTTAAGGAGATTTGTTTCATGTCCCTCTTGCCCTCCTCTCTTTTTGCTGTTGTTTTTTTTTTTCTTTTTTTAATATTCAGAGGTTTTGTACTCAGAACAGAAATGGACTTCAGACAAGGAGGATAAAAGCTGCTGTCATTGAGATGACTTTTCTAATGTCCCTCTGTCCTGTATTTTCTGCTCCCTGGTAAATCCTTCCAGGTCCCACCCTGGAGGGAGCAGACAGCATTATGCATGTGCTGGGTTTGTGCTCACACACATTTGCGTGCCCAGATGGGTTTACATCTCACATATTCCCTCTCTCCCCAGTTTTTTTTTTTTTTTTTTCTTCCTTTTCTCTCATCTTTGAAACCATTGTGGGGGCTCTTTTGCTCAGCCAGCCCCAATGCTAATGCAGTTCAAGATCTGGAGTAGTTTGCCTTGCAAAAGGCACTTTCCCAGTATTGCTGTCTCCTGATAAACCCCGGGTAATTCTAGTAAGATATCTCTGTGAATTCCACTGGGAGCCAAAGATTAGATCAATTAAAATGTAATACTTTGCTTTATCCCTCTAACCAGTGTGTTTGAGGCTCCTGCTGCCCTCTGTTTCGGGCTCACGTCTCTCCCTGCCCTGACAGCCAATTCTCCAGCCCTGGCTCAGTCCACAGCAGCCTGGCAGCTTCCTAACTAAAAGGCCTGGAATCTCTCCTCGTGGGCTAAAACCCGTGTTTGTGTTGTTTTTTCCAGGCAGTTCCATTTTCACCTAATGATAAAAAGCTGTTTTCTCCCCAGAGGTTGCATGGGTGAAGGTATTAACGAGGTCTGGACTAACCTGGGGGCATTTCCTGAGCTGAGTCGTGTACATGAAATTGAAAAGGGTTGTTCTGTGAACACAAAACCTTGGGAAGAGAGATGCTGAGCTATAAATTATAGAACAGACACTAAGCCCTCAGTGGTCCTGAGGCAGGAATCTTTTTAACCATTCCACAGCCACAGAAATCTTCTCCTCGAACCCCAAGTGCCTCACCAGGTAAGTAATCCAAAAGGTGGAAGAAAATCCACAGGGAGCAGCTTTTTTTTTTCTTTTTGCAGAGATTTGGAGTTGTAGAAGGGGTGTGAATCCCTGTGAACTGGCAGGGAACTGGGAACTGCAGCTGTGGGCACAGGGAAACTGGGATAGGCACAGGAATGTGGGTGACTGGTTTGGATGGTTCTTGGGTGATGGTTCTGAATGGTAAAACAGAAGAGACCTATGGGTGAGAACTGTTCAGTGGAGGCTGGCTGGTTCCTGAGGAGGTTTGTAAGCTGGTTTCTAAGTTTCTAAGAGCAAATAAGCCAAGAGGGACTGCTCTGGGGTGAAGCTGTCCCAGCTTGGCTGTGAAAAGCCTGGCATGAGTGATTAAAGCCCCTCCAACACTTTAGTTTCATTTAGCTCTGCAGTTAATTACCTGCAGGATGGGTGTTTCTCCTGCTTCACTTGTTCATCCAGTAAAGGTGATGGAATTTCTTGCAGTGACTTTGGCTAGAGGGGGAAAGCAGCAGTGGCCATCAGGAGGAGAGTGAGGCACCACTCCAGGGCAAGGGAAACAGCCCCAGTGTGGGCAGAATCAGGCAGGCAGAACTGCAAACTGCCACCAGAAATGGTAAAAGGTAAGTCTGGGCTCACATGTGACACTTGCAAGTTTGCTGAGGATCTAAGAGTGAGGGAACATCACATTTGCCTGAACACAGCTCAGGGAAGAGCCCAGCAAGCCCAAACGCCTGCAGAGCAGAGCATAAAGCACCCACAGTTCCAGAAAGCCCATTAGGGTCTGATGGCCACTAACTGATTGAAAAGACAGAGCTGAACTCTTCTGGGCACAAAGTGGCTCTCATGAATTCAGTATAAATGGGCTCCCCTGGAACTCGACACCACGCTGGGAAAATCAGCCCTGCATCAGGACAATGGGCAGGTTCATCCATCCTTCAGGGAGGGCCTTTTCCCCTCCAAGGGGGGAATCTGCTGTGCTCCAGGTGAGTTATGAGTCTGGTTGGTGGCAGGGCTGCACTTTTCATGGCAGGGAGGATTCCAGCTGGAGGGTGAGGATCTGCAGCTGCCCTGGCTGGGGTGGACGTGTGGCACTGCATCACCAGCACAAAGGGCCAGGCAGCAGCAGCTCCCCGAGAGCCCTGCTGGGGCCAGAGCAGCAGGGAAATGAAGGGAGCTTAATTAACAAAGGCTTTCTCCTCTGCTGTGTTGAGGTCTGCAGTTATCAGTGTAGCTGGCAGTGCTCAAAGAGTGAAATGACAGTAGTTGGCTGTAAAAGAGATAACTGTCAGATTAGCTGGGACATATCTCCACCGAGGTTTTCTATATCATACCTATCTTGAAGCATCTCCATGTATCAAAGGGACTAGTTGGCCATTTGCCTCTCCAAAGTACCCTTTCCACTGTGATAAATAAGGCTCTGTTACAGGGGAAAGGCCTAACATTTCTTGTGCCTTGACTCAAGCTGGTTTGGAGCAGTGTTTTTTGGGCTTTGATCAATGTGTGGAGACGAATCCTTGCTGTTGTTTTCAGTGTTTGATGTATTGAGTTTAAGGTACAAGGGACAGAAAATTTCTTTTGGGGCGTAAAGGGAGGGAGAAGGGACATTCCTGGCAGGTTCTTCACAGAAAGAAGTGGGATTTTCACTGACATTGGTGAGGAAAAGGCAGTTTAAATAAGTGTTTTTTCAAACCTCTTCCATTTTTCCCTGTATCACTGAACCCCAGTTGGTTTTGGTTGGAAGGGACCTTAAGGGACCTTGTTCCATCCCTTTTCCATGGGCAGGGACAATCTGCCTTCCAAGCACCTGTCCCTTTTCTCTTTACTGTTCATCCCCAAATACTTGTCCTCATGTTGCTCAGTCCCAGAAAAAAAAGGTCTCAGCCTGACTTTTGTCTGAACTCCCAGGGAATGTTCCTGAACGGAGTCCTCTGGCTTTCCAGCTCTTGCTGAGCTGAGATTTAAAGCAATTTCCTTTCAAAGCCAGAAATGAACACAAATGAGGGGAAAGAACCAGGGGAGGAAAAGAAGAAAGACCTTTTTATTCCCAGACGAGCACTGAGATGTCTGAGCTGCAAGCCTCAAACTGATTGTTCTTCCAGAGTCTGCAGCAAATGCTCCTGAGTGTTCCTGAGCACAGCCAGGCTCTGATTGCTGCTGGCTGAGCTAAACTGGAACAAGGAGGTGAACACACAGCCCTTGGTTTTATTGAACCACTGCTCAGCCACAGCATCCTCAGCTGAAATGCAGGTCATGATGTGGTAGGGAGCCAGACATGAGCAGAAAGCACCAAATGTCAGGGCTCTGAGGTCCTGGAGCCAGGCTGCTCTCCTCTGTGAGGAAAGTTTGCCTGCTGGCCATTTCTAATGGCCCTGGCACACTGTGACTGGGTCAAATGGATGATATTTCTGTGTGGAGCTAGGCCTTGAGTGGAAAATTGGAGTTTTGTCAGGGAATGTTTTTGAGGAGGAAAGCTGCTATTTTAGAAGTAGTAATCTTTGACCAACCTATTTAATTCTAATTCCTCCATGTGAACACTGTATTTCAAGGGGACATCACTATTTTGGAGTGAAACCCACTGCTTTTAGATTTGTTTTGGACAAGGTCATGTGCACAAGGAGCTGTCAGAAAACAGCAGCAAGGATGGCAACGCTGGGTGGCAAAAATGCCACCAAGCCATAGCAGGGACAAGAGAAGCTGCTGTCACAGCACCCCGTGCTCTGTGCTTTGCTCAGGGCTATTTCTGAGTTGTTTTCTGCTGTGTCCTAGCAGTGAGGACAGAAGCAGAACTATCTCTCCACCAGTTTGCTGATCCATGACAGACTGGGCTGTATCTGCATCCCTTTCCTGCTTGGATTTTCTTGCCAGTGAGATAAGGATGAAGGCTTGCCAGGCAGAGAAGGATGGGGCAGGGCTGGAGGCCACAAACACTCACTCTTGATTCACCAGCAGTGCTTTTGGGGCTTTGGAAATGTCACTTTTGCCACCACTCTGTAAAATGAGGGTGACCTGAATATTTCTCAATCTCACCCTGTTTGCTAAATACCCTGTCAGAGAATAGAAGTGGAGGGAAATCTTTGGATTTATGTGTGGGACTGGCAAGGTTTAATTTGTTCCTGTTTGCACAGGGCTCTAAGAGCGGGTGGAGATTTGCCAAGTGTTTGCCAACATTAATGGTTAATTATTATGAATTTTGGCAGCCCACAGACACAGCCAGCATCGTTCTCCAAGTGGGATCCAGACCTGTAATGGAGTTGTTACAGACAGAGGATGGGAAGAGACAGCTTCTAGCTCTGTTCTGTCTTGTTCTCCCAGCCAAAGCCCCATTCCAAAATCAGACAGCAGTGGCACCTCTCTGTACCATCAGAGCTACAAATCCAGGACATTTGGCAGAGGGAGGCTCAGCCTTTTCCATGTCTGGGCTCATTTGTGTCTGCTGGTGCCCTTTTTGTCTGAGTGAACAGGATGGAAATTGTGCTGAGAGATGAGATGTGTCTGGAACAGGTGGGTGCCACGCCAGAGACACGTCCAGAGCTGGCTGGAGAAGGGCTCTGAGCATCATCCGTGCCCAGGCTGGGTCAGCGAGCTCCTGGCTGTGCTGTGGCACCTCCAAATGTGAGGATGCCCCACTGAGGGGTCACAGGGAAGGACAGAGCTGGCAGATCAGATCACACCTGAGTTTGGGGGTCTCCCAAGCACAGCAGGGCAGCTGCATCCAGCACTGAGTGCCCAGAAGGGTCCCCACAGTGATGGAGAGGGTGACAGCAGGCAGCTGAGCGAGCGTGGCCCTGAGTGGGGGAGATTTGATTTGCCAGACTTCATTTGCAGCAGTGCCAATGCAGCAGTACCTGAGAAAGCTGCCTTTATCTAATAGTAACCACCCAGAAAATGAAATCAACTGCATAAAAGGCTCAAGATCCATTTGGTCCTCTGAGCATGCCTAGCAATTGCCAAATTATGAAAATGCAATAGATCTTGGGACTCCACCGGCTCTGATTTATTTCTGATTTCTCCATTTGAACACACAGCCTCAATTTCTGAAGCTGAAAGCTGCATTGTCCCAATCTTTGGGCCACTGATAATATTTGAGAATTATGGCCATGGAGAAATGTTTTCTCTAAAAGGTAACTTCAAGGTGCATTAGTCTCGGATAATTGACAGAGACTGAAGAAGTGATTTGGGAAGCGTTTATGTGGAACCAAAGATCCCAGTGAACAGTAACCTTAAATTAATGGTGTAGCAGGAGCAGCTTGGACTTGATCAGCTGGCACTGGTGCTAAATGAAGTCAGGCTCTAAAGTTATTAGCAAAATATCTATGAAACAGCTCTGCTGTGGATTTATGAGCTTGCTTGAGTCTTTAGGGGCCGAATCTGCAGTGTGCTCAGCATTCCCTGGCTTGGGAGGGAGCAGGGAATGCTCAGCATCCGTCAGGATTGGGCTCTCCTGGAGCTCAGGTCAGGCTAGCAGGGCTCACACCTTTAACTCCCTTCTTAATCCCCAGATGGAATGAAAGGTCTTCTCTCCACACTTAGTAAATCTCCAATTTTATTTCTCATTATTAAATCATGGAATTGGCCATAAATGTTTAAATTAAGTGAAAGGAGGAGAGATTTGTGAGAAAATTGAAGCCTCTTTGAGGAATTGAAGAATAATCTCCATGGATGAAGAAAGTTGCATTTGCCAGACCCAAAAGTGAAAGGATCAAAAAGCTACAGAAAAGAAATAGAAAATTGCATGGTTTAAATCCTCTCCCCCGCCCTCCCCTAAAACCTCTGCTGTTTTCAATATAGGGAGAAATATTCTGATAAGCAGCACAGTCTAAGAGATGCTCCTTCCTCTGCTGCTGCAGTTATCTCTGTCTGTGACCCGGGGAAGTTTGGTGGCTTTGGTGTCCCTGTGTCCCCAAGTGTGACAGTGACACTCTTGCTCTGTGTGCAGCAAGACCTTTTGAACATTATTAGTGTGAGCTGGGAATTAATTGGGTTTAGATGCCTCACTGATTGGAACAAAGCCTGTTTTTTTTCTGTTTGGGTTTTTTTTTTTTTTCATTAGCACAGTGAGTAATTAACTGTTTGATTTTTCACAGACTGGGTTTGATTCTCCATCTCAGGTAATTTTTCAGGAATACATGGGAGAGTTTTTTTTGCCTTTCAGACCAAATGGCAGTGAAATTAGGGGAGTTTGTGGCTTTTATGCAGGATGTGATTCCCTTCTGGCCTCTGTGCAACTGGTAAGTGCCCCCAGTGACAGTGGTGGGTGGCATTAATTTGTGGTGCATTAGAAACACGAGTAATGAGGGAAGGCTTGGGACACGATTATTTTCAGATATTGAGGATGTTGTGCTCGCTGAGTTTAATCAGGTCCAGCTCTAAAAATATGAAAATAACTCGTATTTGGTGGCTCTGTCACCTCACACAGACAGAGTGGGGTGAGTGTGGGTGTGAAGTATCACTGTTGGCATCCCCTGCACAGCCAGGCAGGAGGGAGGATGTGCTGGTCCCAGTTCTCCCAGTTCCCATGGCCTGTTTAACCCTGGGCAAGGGGCTGTGGGAAAAAGGGGAGCCTGCCAGGGAGGGGTAAAAGCTTCGGCAAGAGGATACTTGTGTGCCAGGGAGGAGGAGATGCAGACCCATCAAACTCGAACAATGAGACAGTCAACGTGATAAGCACTCAGGATCTGGGTTAGCTTGGGCTGAATTCAAGCTGCTCCCCGGAGGGGGAAGATTATATTGTGTTAACAATTCCCTGACCCGTCCAGGCTCCGTGGAAATGGGCTCTAAAGTCAGCCAGGGGTACAGTGGCCACTTTCTCACACTTGCAGCACTGACCCAGTGGAGGTTAACACAGACATCTGCTCTATCCAGTCCATCTGTAATTATAGAAAGCAGCCCCTGAAATGTGTTTCGAATCAAACTGTGGTGCCAGTTACCAGCTAAAATATGCTCTGTCTGCCTTCTAGCAACTAAATAGCGCAGGTGAGCTGTGCAAAAAGAAACCATGAGGATTGTTAGGGAAAGAGTGTGGCCTCTGAATGCAATGGAATTCTTTATCTCCCTGAAACAGATCCGAGAAGCAGAGGGGGAAGGAAAACCAAGTGCAGACAAAGCTCTCTCCGGAATGTATTGAAAGGACCAAATGAGGCGTTCAGAGCACAGGGAGAGAAGGTTTTTTTAGGGAGTGTTAGCAAGGAAATGTTCGGCTGGGCTGGCCTGCCCAGGAATGGAATAAACCCAGTGTTGTGTCAACAGGGTAGAAAGGAAGAACACCCAAGTGGTTTTCTTTCTGTTAAACGTATTTCAGCTTGAGCTGCTGCGGTGCTGGGAGGAGAGTGGGGGTGGCAGGGTGGCACAGAGCAGAACTGGTGATGGAGAAGGGTTCATGTGATGTGGGCTGTGGCACCTGGAGAGCCCTGAGCCCTTTCACACGGATATGTTTGCCACAGGATGTGCAGCAGTGATGTGATGTGTCTGTCATAACCTTGGCATCAGGAAAGGTTTTCTCCACCAGTCTTGAAGAAAATTCCCTGTGCTTTGTTTAAAACTCTGGCTGTGAACCCAGCCCATGGAGAAGCAGGGAATGGCAGACAGTGCAGCTGTGTTTCAGTTGTGGTAATAGGTTTGGGCACCTCTGATTAGCTCATTAGATTCTATGACTAAGCCTATAACAACTTTTAAATGTGGAGCCGGGGTTAATGTGATGTGCTGATGGCTCCAGCTCTGGCAATGGTCTCAGTTTGCTTCTTGGGAGGGAGATTTTCTGCTGAGAAATCCTCAGGGCACTGGTTGAACCCTGGGGATGCCAGGATTGCCTCCTTGGCCTAGCCTGAGTTGTGTGGGTGCAAACCCATGATGTCTGTCCAAAGTGAGGCAGGGAATTCCTGGCACAGCAGGAGTTAAGGCAGCCCCTGGGCTGGGGCTGAAGTCCTTCTGTTGTCCTGTGCCTGGTAGCACCCACAATGCTGCCATTGTGCCTCGGAGGAGTGTGCACAGCCTGGGGTGTGTGGGTAACAGGATAAAGCTGTCCCGATGATGTTACAGCCTGGCGAGATGCACTGCAGCCACTCAGCCATGACTAATGCAGCTCTCCTCCAGCTCCCCTGCCTTTGCCAGGCAGGACAGGCCCTGTTTCAGGCAGTTTCTGATTCCTACCATGCAAGGATGGAGGTGGGGAAGCCAGACTGGGTGGATTTGTCCTCACTCTCAGTGTGATTTATCATCCAGGTCAGGCTTGGAGTAACCTAGGCTAGTGGAAGGCCCCTGTCCATTCAGAGATGAGCTTTAGGGTCCCTTCAAACCCAAATCAAGCTGGGATTCTCTAATTCTGTCCTTGAGCAGCCGCTGCAGAAAAGGAGCTGCCAGCACTGAGTAAACAGGAGAGAAATGGGTGAACTGTGAAGAGCAGGTGGGCACTGCCAGCAAAGGGTGCCTGTGCTGCATGAGCCAGTGCAGCTGATGCTGCTGAACATGCAATGGCTATGGGTTTGCAGGTTTTAGGTAGTTTTATGTACCAGGCTCCTGCAGGACCCTAGGGGCAAGGGGATGCCACCCTGAGGCAAGTCCTGTGCACACAGCTGGACCCTGGCACTGCAGGGATCTTGGCATCACCTCTGTGTGGCATCACAGAATGACAGACTGGGCCAGGGCAAAGAGAACTCAGTGGGTCACCTGGTCCTCCCTGCTCCAGCGGGGTCATCCCAAGGCACAGGGCTGTGTCCAGGTGTTCTGGAGTCTCTCCAGTGAGGGTGACTCCACACCCTCTCTGGGCAGCCTGTTCAGGGCTTGGTCACTGAATAACAAAGTTATTTCTCCAGGATCAGTCCCTGCCCATTCCCCTTGTGCCAATGCTGGGTCCCCCGGAGCAGAGCCTGGGCCCCGCTCGGAGCCCTCCCTGCAGGCACTGACAGATAGGGGTGAGGTCCCTTCTCAGCCCCAATTCCCTCATCAGGGAGATGCTCCCGTCCCTTCCTCTCTGTCACCCTGGGCTGGCCCCGCTTCAGGATCCCAGTGCTGAGGAGCCCAGAGCAGGAGTGAGGGGACTGGGACAGGCTGAGTGAGGTGACTGGGACAGGCTGTGTAAGGGGCTGGGGACAGGCCGTGTGAGGGGACAGNATGCGCCTGCCAGGGATGCGCAGAGGGTCAGGATCCCCTCCGTGATGCGCTGGCACCGCTCTTCCCGTCGCATCCCAAGGAAACCCTGCTTGGTGACAAGGATGACGTCATCGGCGTCGCCGTCTCCACGGCAACGGGGGAGCGCCCCGCCACGTGACCGCGCGCTGTGTCACGTGATGTTTGGAGCTGCTTCCGGGTCGATGCGGGACGCGGCGGCCGGGCCTGGGTGAGAGGGGCGGGGGACAGGGGGGGACAGGGGACAGCGGGGGCCGCTGGCACCCCCCGACACCGCCCGGGGACCCCTGGCACCCCCCGGCTGCGGCCCCGGGAGCGGCGCTGTCAGCCGGGGCCAGCCCGGGGCCGTGTGAGGGGACTGGGACAGGCCGTGTGAGGGGACAGGGACAGGCTGTGTGAGGGGCTGGGGACAGGACGAGTGAGGGGACAGGGACAGGCTGTGTGAGGGGACTGGGACAGGCTGAGTGAGGTGACTGGGACAGGCTGTGTAAGGGGCTGGGGACAGGCCGTGTGAGGGGACAGGTACATATTGTGTGAGGGAACAGGGACAGGTTGTGTAAGGGCACAGGGAGAGGCCTTGAGGGCTCAGGGCTGCACACTCTGAACTGTCAGAGAACAGCTGCGTGTTTGTCAGCACAGACAGGAGTTTCCAACAGGGAATAATTGCTGGTGCAGTGGGACAGGGTCAGAGTCAGGCCAGAAGTGTGCCAAGGGATAATTCAGGTGTTTGTCATGTGCTTTCTGGTCTCCTCAGTGCTGTGATGTGGGAGCAAACAGCCCTGTTGGGTTTGATGGGGGCCTTGACAGAGTTTTACCTGCTTGGATGGCTTGTCCTGGTGGCTCAGAGGGTCAGGCTCCCTGCCCTGCTACAATTCCTGATATATCCTGCTGGGATCTCCCTGCCCGAGGCAGAGAGGAGTGGAACTAAATGATCTTCAAGGTCCCCTTCCAACCCAAATCATTCTATGTTCACTCCTCTGCCTCTCAAGATCTCAAAAATAATTTCCCTGAATCATGTCTCGGGAGAATGATGTTCCAGCTCCTTGCAGACAGATGTGCTGTTGATGTTTTGTTGCTTTGTTCTCCATGTATACAAACATGTCAGGATGTGTTTGGTGTGTGACTTTTCAGGATGTGCCCTGAAGGCATTTGAGTGGCACTGGAATTTCATTAGCATGCCATTGATGATAGCATTCTCTTGAAGGGTCTTTTCTCCTGGAAGGCTCACAGCACAGGGGATGAAAATATTTTCCATGCTGTTTTCAGTGTTCTCTTTTCACTCATCAGCTGCAGCAGCACTCTGGGTTTCTCTGGAATCAGTCTCAAGTCAGGGTCGTGCTCCTCTTTCCAGACACTTCCCAGTGCTGCTTCCAGCTTGGGAATCCCAGCACAGAAAGGAGCTGGAGCTGCTGGGGAGAGTCCAGAGGAGGCAGCAGGATGATCAGAGGAATGGAACAGCTCTGCTGGGAAGAAAGGCTGGGAGAGTTGGGATTGTTTGCCTGGAGAGGAGAAGCTTTGAGGTGACCCCATTGTGACCTTCCAGTACTTGCAGGGAGACAGATGGACAGGGACTATTTCCAAGGGCCTGGAGTGACAGGACAAGAGGGAATGGCTTCAAAGTGTCAGAGAGTGGCTTTAGACTGGATATTGGGAAGAAATTCCTCCCTGTGAGGGTGGGGAGGCCCTGGCACAGCATGCCCAGAGGAGCTTTGGCTGCCCCTGGATCCAGCCAGGTTGGATGAAGCAACCTGGGATAGTGGATGGTGTTGGAATGAGGTATTGGAATGAGATTTTTTTTAAGGTCCCTTCCAATCCAAACCATTCTGAGATTCTCTGTCCTTCGTCACTGGGGCCACAGCCCTGCAGCAGAACACTTAAATATAACAACAAAGGCTATTTGTTAACACCTCTCAAAGCCCAAGTGCCTCGTTTGCACTCTGTGCTGTCATTTAGAAAACCCAGAGTTATTTTGAGACGTGAATTGTTCCTTGTGCTGTCAGCAGGGACACACTCAGAAACGTGCACCTTGCAGGTCACCCTGTGCTGCCCTTGTGCTGACAGCATTCCCTTGAAACCTGTCATTCCCTTTGCACATCCTGCTGCTCCCTGCTCCCAGGCAATTGTAGGGATTCAGAGAAGCCACGTGCATGACAGATGATTACAGGGGATGTGAAATCCCATGGGAAGGGAGGTGGGAAAGGTGACTGCCCACTCCACGACATTTTTGTCATCTCACAATGGCTCTGGTGTTCAAAAGTAGAGCTTGAGGAAGAAAACTTTGGGGATTCCAAGCTGTTGGATGTAAATGTCAGTGGTTTTTTCTTCTCAGTTCTGGATTGCTCCCACACTGTAGCTGAAAACTCCATTTTTGTCCATAAGGTGAGTTTTTCCTGTGGAAATTCCAGCTGATGTTTGTTCAGCAGATAAAGAGGGATGAAGCTGATGGGAAAGCCATGTGAAGGACAGAAGGCTTTATGGACATGGGAGTTCCAGAATTTCTGAATGTGTGTTTGGAAAGCCCTGTCTGCCTGTGGATGGTGCTGAGCTCCCAGACCACTCTGGAACGAGGCCTTTCAGCCTGAAAGCTTGGCTGTCAGTGCAAATTGTTCCTGTGCCATGGGGAATAATTTAGCTTAAAACTTAGTGTCTTGTTCCTATCAAACTTCAGTTTGAGGATTTAATTTTTGATTCTAGATAGAGTAGTGACATGAGTCAAGTTTGAGCTATGAATCAAACAAGCTGTTGAGAGATGAAAATGGTGGTTTTTGGGTTTTTTTGAGACTAATCCTGTAAGTCCCTATTTGTGACATTTAAACTTTATATGTAATATAAAAATGATAATGTGCTTCTGTCAATTGCTGCATATTGTACTCAAATCCTTTTGGTTGGTGGGTTTTAGGTAGTCTGGTCATGAAGAAGTGAAGTGGAACTTGTTAAACAGGTGATTCTCAGCAAAGGGAGCCTTAGTGAAATCACTTCTGTTTAGAATTTTATATCTAGATTTGCCTGTATCAAGTCTAAGGGAAAGAAACGGGCAGAAACTTTAATTCAGGATTAGCAGCACGGCTTGCAATAGATGTGTGGCACCAGTCTGAGGTTTAAAAATGTGATTTTGCTGTAATAGTGGAAAAGCTGCTCTATGACTAATTGTACAGTGTAGGAAACGTGCCCTGGTTCCTGCATGTTCAGGATTGTGATGCTGTGTCCATGATGGATAGCAGAACTAGGAGACCTCTGGAAACAACAATTTCTTCATTCACGAACCAAGCTCTGCTTGTTAGAAACCCATCAAATGCCAAGTTGAGGGAAATAGGGCAGAGAGAGAGAGGCTGAGTCCCACCTGGGCAGGGCAGAACCCCGGCCATGGAGGGATCCTGGTGCCAAAAACACTCAGAGCTGACTCTCAGTATCTCTGCAGGCAGCTCAGCAGCCTGTGATGAGGCAAGGCCTTCTTCCTGTGCTGTTCTGTGCCATGCCCAGATATGAAGGGCACAGTTATTATCTCGCAGATACATTAGGCAGCTGCAGAATGGAATTGGCAGGAGTTGTCTTTTGGCCTGGCCAAACGATGTTTGGTGACACAGCAGAAAGGGGAAGTTGGCAAACAGCTGTTGAAGCAATCTCCTACTCACAAGCAGCTGTTTGCTCCTTCCCCTCCTGGCTGCCCTGGAAATGTGTTTGAGAGAAGCTGTGGATTTCTCACAGTCCTCGTGGGAGGGGCACAAGTGACAAGTGCAGAAGTCACCTTTTGCAGCCTGGAATTATCCTGCAAGAGCACGTGGGGTAAGGAGGCCTTGAACTTGGCCTGTAATGCTGTGTTTGTACAGCACCAAACCCTCTGGCTTTGGGTTCTTTAAAGAAATGTTTTACTTTAATCTTCAATTTGAAACAGGACCTGTTAGATGATCTGGAGCTCAGAAATAAACCCCATCTGCTTGCTTTCCCTGTGTTTTCAAGCACCCCTATTATAAATGATTACTTGCTGACTGCTCATATGCTCTATTTTTCTCTTTTTTTATCCAGAAGTCCAAGAAGGGAGCATGGACCAGCCCAGTGGAAGGAGTTTCATGCAAGTTCTGTGTGAGAAATACAGCCCTGAGAACTTCCCCTACCGCCGTGGGCCTGGCATGGGGGTGCATGTCCCAGCAACTCCACAGGGCTCACCTATGAAAGGTAAGTTCTGCTCCTTCTGAGCATCTGGGAGGGTGCTGGGAAGAATCAACTGAAAGAGAAATCTCCTTGAATTGCCCAGAAAAAGAACCATCACAATGTGGTTTTTTTACACAGAGAGTTGAGAGACTGGAATCTAAAAAAGGTAGAAAGTGACTGAACTGGTTGCTGTAAAAAACCAAATTTCTCTACAGCATAACAGAATCAGAATTAGAGAATAGAGCAGAATCATCTGGGTTGGAAGGGACCTTCAGGATCACCAAATTCCAGCCCTGTGAGTGGAAGATGGACCTAAGGCCCTGTGCATTTTTGAGGGTTCAACAGTCCTTGGAGCTTTTCTTCAGGCCACTGATCCTATTTTATTATTGGCTGAAGCAAGAGCTGTTTTGGCAGAGGTGGCTTAAAAATAGATAAAATATCTAAATTTGAGGCTGGTTCCCATGCCACCAGCTTGCTTTGATGCCTGCAGGGGCAGGAGCTCAGTGTACACAGGAGGGGACATATTTCAAGCAGAGTGATGAATTGTTGACCCTCCAGCCAGGCTGCTTTGGTGACAAGTGCCTCAGGTGAACTTGCAGTGTACTCTGTCATCTCAAGGCACCAAATGCTGTGTGACCTAGTGAAGAATTGCCCTCTCCTGTGCTCCTGACCTTGCTGCCTCGAGGGAATTTAGCCAGATGTGTGTCTGAAGCTCTGTGCTGCTCGTGGATGTCCTTGAGCCTCCCAGACTGCAGAATCTGTGTCACCATCTCCTCTGAACTAGATCCACGTGACACCCTTTAGTCTTCCCTCACTCTCTGATGTTGGCATTTAATTCTTGGTTTGTATGGATGGGTCTGAGACTCACATTGATCCCATCAGAGCTGCCCCTGCTTTGTGTCACACATCTTGCCCATCATGATCTGTAGGAGTAATCCAAATGTCCATCAGGTCAATTTGTGTCATAACCAGCCCCAAAGGGGAAAATAGCCATGGAAATCAGCTGGATGAAGTTTCCAATAACTGGGTTTGACAGAGGAGAAAAAAGGGCCTGAGTTCAGTTGAGGATAAAACACTCTCAAAATGAACCAGAACAGGAAAATGGCCTGATGGAATGTTCAGTCAGTGCCCTCTCTGCAGGTAAATTTACATTTCTCCTGCTCACCTAAGCTGTTTGTGTGCTGAAAAGAGGCCACGTCTTAAAACATGACTGAGACATGACTTACAAATACAGCATTAGGAATTCCCAAAGTGCCACACTGTCCTTTTAAGAAACCAAACACTTATGAGCCAGAAAACTTGGAAACCCAGATCACTCCAGGTAATTGTTTGCTGCTAAAATATCTTTCTAGTCATGTAGCTGTCAAGTGTTAAGGAGAAAAGGGGCCATCTATTTAGGAAAAAGCTTGTGGTTAGATTGTAATGGATTTCAGTACTCCAGAGAGGTGGAAAAGCCACGTTGTACATGCAAGAGTGTGAGACTGATGGCTTGCCTTGGCTTTCTTGTGTGGAAGTTGTTTGCTGTTACAAACCCCCAGCTTTTTGTCATGGTTTAGCCTTAGCACAGCAAGCTGTGATTGAGATCCAAGTCCTTGGTTGTAGCTTTGAGTACATTTACATGAAGAGGAGCTGGAGCAAAACCAAAGCAGAAGTGGAAAGGCAGAGCAGAGACCTGAGTCTGTGCATAAATGCTGAATGCTTTACACTGAACCTTGGGAAGGAAAAGCTTAGAAAGGAAATGTTTAAATACCTCCTAAGAAATGTTTAAATACCTTCTAAGAAATGTTTAAATACCTGCTGGCTGTTACTAGGCACAAGTGGGCTCAGGGCTAGAGGATAAGGGATTCTGACTGTGCAGCTGACACTCCCCTAGTCCTGTGTCCTATCTGCAGCAGCAGCTGCCTGGGGAAGAGCAGAAGTTGTGGCAAGGGCTGATAGGAGACAAGCCATAAATGACAAAGGACAGGCCTGAAATACACAGAAATACATGGAGGAACTGAAGAGCACTGATAGAAGTGGTACTTCACGTTTACAACCAAGGCTTCAGGATGGTGCCAGTTATAAAATCCCTGTTTAACCTGAAATCGGTGTAAATTCTGACATTACTGGTAGATTTCTCTTGCTGGCTGGAACATCCGTGTTTGGGGCTGGGTTCTGTAACTCCAAGGCAGTGCTGAGCAGAGGCAGCTTCTGTTTTTCCCTGTGCCAGACCGCCTGAACCTGCCCAGTGTGCTGGTGCTGAACAGCTGTGGCATCACCTGTGCCGGGGACGAGAACGAGATCGCCGCCTTCTGCGCCCACGTCTTTGAGCTCGACCTCTCTGACAACAAACTGGAAGACTGGCACGAGGTAAAATGGTGATGGGCACCTTTCACAGCAATTACTGACTGCAAATGCATTGCATTGATGAGAATTGCATTTTTGTGGCTTCTTTCTCATCTCTGAAGGTGATGTTTATTTACTTCGACAGCAACTGAGCAATACATGTGGTGAAATTAATCCAGTGTGGCACTTCACTCCTTTAACTTGTGACTTACAGTCTTAGCCCGTGGGTGAAAAATCTGTATTTTTATTTTATTTTGTCATGCAAAGCACTGGAACTGGCATTTCTAACACCAAGAAGTTAATGAGCAGTTTAGTTTTTAACAGTGGCAGTTGATTCCCAGCTTTGCCACTGTAATGGTGGAAAAGGTATTTATTCCCTCTCCATATTTGTTGCCTTATCTGCAGAACAGATTTAATAATATTTACCACAAAGGGTATTTCTGCAGCCTCATTAATTAATGCTAAATGCTGTTGTAAAATCCTTTGAAGTGCTTGGATGAAATATTGCTCAATAAATGCAATGTAACAGGAGTGAAACAATCTCAATCCATTCAAGTGTCATTAAGTTCCTCACTAGATTATGCTCTCCTTTTATGTTAGTGTTTATTGTTGGAAATATGTGGAAAAAAAGAGGATATTATGGGGTTTGTGCCATCAGATTCTCAGTGTTTGCAGTGTCCCAGCTCAGTGGGGCTGACCTCATATCTGGTCATACAGTGGTCACTCACAAGCTGCACATCTCACACCTCCTCTGTGTTCAGCCCTGGAACTGAAAGGCTTCTGTGTGTGCTGGCCCCTTCCTCTGAGACAGGATTAAGTTTTCACAGCCCATCCACACCAGATAAATATCTCCCCACCCCTAAAAGCTGCCCGTGCTGGGGATTCCAGATCCCTGGGTAGCCTGTTCCCATGCTTAGCTAATAACCTCATAGGCTAAACTGTGTAATTTAAGTCTCCTGTGCTGCAATTTCAGCCAATTTCTGCCTGCCCTGTTCTCAGCAGGCAGGAGGAGCATCATCACTGTTCCTTATACAACAGCTTTTTACACCTGCTAAGAACTTTAATGCCTCCTTTCCTTATTTTAGTATGATACTGGAAAAAATACCATTCTTCCAGTCATCCATCATAAGCCATTTTTTCCTAAATCCTGTGTTTTTGCTGGACTGATGTCATCCAGTTTTCTACTCAACTCCTGAGGTGTAGCACCCAAACCATGACATCACCTGAGAGGAGGTGTGAAGTGAGGCAGGGTCATTACCTCATGTTTGCCACACTTGAATTCATGGGACAATCACCCTTTGCCAACAACTGGGCATTTATTGACCCCTGTGTGCCATGGTCTGCCTGTCTGTGCCCATCCCAACTCTGCTTTGTGGAGTGGAGCCCTCCAGCTGGGTGTTCTCTGACCCAGAATTATTTTCTACATTGATGTCTGCTGGTGTTTGAACTGCTTCCCACTCAGTTCCCCAGTCAAGGGGGGAATTAGGGACTGGCTGAGCTCTGTGGGAGCAGTGGGAAGCTGGACAGGTGCTCAGTGTTGGCCATGGAGGCAGGAGAAGTGTCCAAGGAGGCAGGAGAAGTGTCCATAGCCCCTGTGAGCGAGGGCTGGCTCCTGCAGCTGCTCAGCCTTGGCCTTGAGGTGGATTTTATGACCTCTCCCAAGGGACTGCATTTCTCTTATCAAGCTGCTCCTAGAGTGTAATTAAATGAACTCTTGAGCAGAATGAGCAATTAAGCAATCCATCTAGATCAGGAATGGCTGCAGTATGAATTACAGGTAGATATCCCTATGTTTTTCCCCATATCATTGCTTTGTGATGATTCCACAGGGCCCCTTTTAAGAGGTGGGATATTATTGCCAGAGGTCCGATTACTGCTGATACACATTTCTTTCTTTCTCTTTTTTTTTTTCTTCCCTCCCCTCTTAGGTCAGTAAAATTGTGTCCAACGTCCCTCACTTGGAGTTTCTAAACCTGAGTTCCAACCCTCTCAGTTTGTCCGTTTTAGAGAGAAGTTGCGCTGGGTCTTTCGCTGGCGTCCGCAAACTTGTGCTCAACAACAGCAAAGCTTCCTGGGAAACAGTGCACACCATCCTGCAGGAGTTACCAGAGTAAGCCTGGGAATCTGGGCATTTACTGCACTCAGCTCAAGGCTGGGTTATGGAGTCATGTGGTGAGGGATGAGGGGGCTGTGAGGATGCAAACATCAGTAGAGTAAAAGGGATGTTTTTCTTTAAGAGTTTGGGAACTCCAGGTGAGTGCTTTACATTGTCCTAAAAACCAAACTTGGGTGGTGCTGCAAAGCCCAGGGCTTCTCCTCCTCCAAACCTAAATACCAGAGATGAATAGCGACCCCAAAAATGTAGGAGGGTCACACTTCCCTCTGAGTCACTGTGCAGTGAATGGTGCAGGGCATACCTGTTAAACGGGAGGTACCTCTGAGGGTCTGGCCACTTGTCAAGGAATATTTCATCCTGCTGTTCTCTGCTAAGGTGTTGATTTCTGTGGTTTGGTCATGGGCCACCTTGGCATTCTGCTCCCATGAATGTCCTCAGTGGCTTCATTTTGATGACAGATCTCTCTTTGTGTGGCTTTGTAAGCAGAGATGATGACAACAGAATGTCCTGCATGGCCAGCCTGCACTTCTCTGGGACTGGGAGAGTTCAGTTGTCTGAAAACTTAGTGAGACCTGCTCTTTCTTTAATGGGAGTCTTTGGCAGTGATGTGGGGGGGAAAGATCATCATCAGTGTTGTATCAAAACCCCATTTTAAATTAATTTGAGAGAACTGGGAGTGGGTCCCAGTCACCGTTGGAGCTGGATTGGTGGCTTGTTGGGCACAGATGAGGAAGACAACCCCAACCAATCTGTTACACAATAATGGGAGAGACTCAGGGAACACTTAAAAGGTTTTTTAAATCTCTGAAGATATGGTGGGAGCAGAGATGCAGTTGAAATGCTATGTGGAGTGCTCAAAGGCCTTCTGTACACCAAGGCTCTCAGAGCTGTTACAGAAAGTTGTGTTAAAATCACATAGAATTGATGACATGATCCCTTCTGCCCTGTGCAGCTTGGAGGAGCTCTTCCTGTGCCTTAATGACTACGAAACAGTGTCTTGTTCTCCAGTGTGCTGTCAGTCTCTCAAGCTACTCCACATAACTGACAATAATCTTCAAGACTGGACTGAAATTCGAAAATTGGGAATTATGTTTCCATCACTGGACACACTTATCCTGGCTAACAACAACCTCACGACCATTGAAGAGTCAGAAGATTCCCTGGCGAGGCTCTTCCCCAACCTCAGATCCATCAACTTGCACAAGTCAGGTGAGAGCCTGGGAGCTGGGGTGGGTTTTGTTGGTTGATCAGAGTCTCTCCTCCTGTACAGATGACAAGCAATGAACTTGCCCATCTGTGGGATTTTCCTGCTGCTTTGGGTAGTCAGTCATTATCAAAAGATGAGTCACAGCAGTGTGGACCAGTTAATCAAAATAAGCTGGAAAGGTTTATTATGTTGGTAGTTTCCCTCTGTTTCCCATCCCTGCCTCAGGTACTCCTGGCTGGGAAGGATAAATAAATGTCTGGCAGTGGAGGGGATGAAAGAATCCCATTTTCCCTTCATTCCCTGTTTTATCTCGGGTAAAATGAGGGCATGTGCAGGTATGCAGCGTGGATCAAGCATCCCCCAGCAGAAGCTGTCTGTCATCTGTGCTCAGTCATTACAGCCTCACAAGTGATGCTGGAAGCTGCTTTTACACTCCAGCCCCAGAGAATTCTCAGCCAACGCTCCAGAAAGAGAATGAGCAGTTGGAATATTGGGAAGAGCACCCTGTGCTGGGAGAGAAGGAGCTGCAGGGCAGCTCGTGGGGGCTGTGACGTGTTTGTGTATGACACACAGCAGAAATTCATCTGCAGGAGCACTTCATGCACCAGCAGCTTTTTACAGCTTTATATGCTGTGCAAGTGCTGCTGAAGTGTCAGGCAGGTAGAAGGGACTTTATTAGCATGTCCTACAATGTAAGCATCAAGGAATCCCTGTAATAAAAGCTTAACTAGAGGAGGAAAAGCCTGTTAAGCTGCATTTGAAAGCACTGTCTCACCAAGGAACAAGTGCTCTTCTGGTAAGTAGTTTTGCAGTTTTGATGCCAGGTGCTTAAGAACTCTGGGCTCTGTGTTGCATTTTGATGTTTTTGGAGCTGAAAGTCAAATAGGAATCCCAAGGAGCTTGTTAAAACTTTTTGGAGGTTTTAGAGAAAGCTGCTGCACTCTGAAGTTCTGGCAGGCAAAGACTCCAAGATGAGTTGTGTTGATCTCACCCCACAATCACGGCTCTGCTGAGCTCAATCCTCAGCTTTGTTTTATTTTGCCCTCCCTGCTTGTTTTGTTATCCCAAATGTCACGTCTTGAGGGGGCTGAAAACGAGTTAAAACCCTTTTCATTAAATGGCTGGATGGCTTCTGGGACTGTTTCACCATTGGGTTGTGAGCAGAAATGGCACCCAAGGTGGTTGTGTATGTGAGGTAAAGCCATTTAATGGCTGTTTAGTGATGCCTGGAATGGAAGAAGTGCTGGTGAGTTTAACACTCTGAAGGCAGCATCCCTTTATAGACACATCACTGATGCTGGTCAGTCCTCAGCAGTGAGGCCAAAGGCTGAGTGGTCCATAAAAAAGCCATGGAGAGCATCCTTCTAGACTTGGAAACAGCACAAGACAATTTCAGCTCCTCTGTCTTGTAAGAAAATGTAGATTTTTTTTTTTTTAGCAGCACATCGTGAGCAAAAAGCCAACTTCTCAAAGGAGCAGCAGTGACATTCTCCTGTCACATATGTTCTTTGGTTGTGTCTGATTATCTTGGATCCATGATGTGTTTTCTGTGTTTGTTAACACAGATCTTTCCTCCTGAGCAGGTCTGCATTGCTGGGAAGACATTGACAAGTTAAATTCTTTCCCCAAGCTTGAGGAAGTGAAATTGCTGGGAATTCCTCTGCTGCAGTCTTACACCACTGAGGAACGCAGGAAGCTGCTAATAGCCAGGTCTGTTGGTTTGTTCTGCTCAGCAGAAATGTGAAAAGGCAAGGAAGGGGTGGGAGCAGGTAATCAGAGGAAGAGGCTGGCAGGAGATGAAGTTCTATGTGAATGCTGAAAGATTGGGGCTTGATTTGTTGGTGGGAACAGCTCATCAGAGGAAGAGGTTGGTAGGAGATGAAGTTCTGTGTGAATGCTGAAAGATTGGAGCTTGTTTTGTGGAAAAGTCAGAGAAGTGAAAATGTTAAGTATGTTTGCTCTGCTTCTCAGGGGATTCTGTGAGTTTCCTACAAATCTGTGCACGTGTGGTGAAATTAAAATGCTTAATTTTGAATGTTCTTATGAAACTACATGGAACTTTCCCACTCTCTCAAAGGGATTGAAGCCTGACCTTCCTGGCAGGAATTGTCATGGTGTTAAAGCTGAGGCACTTTTGCTGTGACTGCCTTGTTGGTGAGCCTGTCTGGGCTCCCCTCCTGGCTGACTGTGGCTCTTGGTGTGTGCCTGCAGGTTGCCATGCATCACCAAGCTCAACGGCAGCATCGTGGCCGACGGGGAGCGGGAGGACTCGGAGCGCTTCTTCATCCGCTATTACATGGAGTTCCCTGAGGAGGAGGTCCCTTTCAGGTAGGAATTCTCTGTCCTGAGTGGAGAGCAGGGACAGAAGGGTGGTGACTGGCCAGGTGATGGGAATAATGTGCCAGCTGTTCTGTGGAAAACACATCCCTCACCTTCCTCTGACCTTGGCTCCTTCAGTCTGTTTGGGCTGAAATTATGTTCTTATTGTCTGATGACTTTTAGAGTCACTCCTGAGGCAGATTTGGTCTTAAAAGTGCCTGTGTCAAGTGCCATCAAACAACAGGACTGTTCAGTTCATGACCTTCATTGTTTCCTGGCCTCTCCCACGGCTCCCTTCATAATCCACCTGTGTTTGGGAGTGTCCAAAGCCAGGACACATCGTGCTCTCCACTGCCAGGCCAGGGTATCTAATCCTCTGGACCATCTGGTGTGTGGATGTGGCTGGCAATGGGAAGCTATCCCCTCACTTTCAGGCCTGCAAATCACAAGTCTGATGGGTTTTCTTTGCCAAAAAAGTGCATCCAATGATCCGTTCATCTTGGTAAACTAATGAACTTGGACAGATGCTGTTCAGTCTGTATCTTTTTTGTGCCAGCATCCACTTACTGCTTCTAATGGGCTGAGGAGGGATCATGGAGCATCAGGCCACTGCCTTTACCTGCCCTCTGCCCTAAACACTCATGTGCTTTTGGACAGCAAAGCTTTATTATCCCTTTTTTACAGCAAAGGGGTAGGACAGGAGTGTGTGTGTGACTCTGAGGGCACAGACAGAGGTGGGGACACACTGAAGGTCACAGGTATGGCCTGGCATGGATGACAGAGGTGCGAGTGTGTTTTCCTCAGTGTTTTCCTCTGCTTAACTCTCAGCTAAAATGCCTCTTGTTTTTCTAAAGCACTGGATATGTGACTTGCCAATCCAGTAAGGGGGTGGGAAGGCTGGAATGAGGAATGAGGGCATGGCATTTTGTTTGAATATTAATAAGGTCAGTGATTATAAGATTTGTTAAAAGCATGCTGGGGTCAGTCCAGAGGCAGAGGGCACTCATGCAGTCAGGGAGACAAGGCAGCTGGTTCTTTTTCTGAGGACAAGTCCTGACTTGTAATTTTAGAAGGCCTTGAAGCGTGAAAATTGAAGGAAATATTGGAAGAAATAACAGCAGAGACAGAGAATGCAGGAGAGAGGAAGGAGAAGGGGAGACTGGGACTGTGAGCTCATGGTGCTGCTCCCAAATGAGATTAATTTCCATAGCATTTGATATTTCTTGTGTTTGGTGGTGACAGAATGTCAGTGATCCATATATTGCTGGGAAGGACACAGTGGGGTACAGCTGTAGGCACTCATGATTCCTAGGACATGGATTTTGGGAACAGGCTTTGTGTTACACATCACCACACACCACTGGCATTGGTTTGTGGGATCTCATGTAAAAGAGTACTGACATCTCACCCATCCAAGAAAACCAGGCTAATTTTGTCCAACATGCCAGCTTTATGCTAGAAAAATTACCTCCCCCTCAGATTTCTTAGCCTTTAAACATTGGTACTGCCTTTTTCATGGTCAAAGGCCCCTTTGTCCAAATCCCTTCATCTGTGCAGCATTTCCAGGAGACTTCTGCAGCTACAGAGAGGGTTGTTCTGTCCTGGAGGGGTTGGGTGCCACTGCAGACTCTCTCCTAGTGAGCTGCAGATGGCTGAGTGTCCCCAGTGCTGGGTTTCAGTTCCTGGACCACAGTCAGCAGCCCTTGTCTGAATGGAGACCTGGCATTCCTTGCAGAGGGATTTTGTGTCTGTTTGCTGCTAAAGCTTCCCCTTCCTCGCTCCCTAATCTGGTGTGGTGGCTCCAGAAGTGGTTTGTAATTAGAAACTAATCAGGGCACACATGTTGTGGCTGGGGTCTGACATCTGCATTGCAGTGCTGCCTCGAGCAGAGGGAGAGCAACTTGAGCAGGGAAAACTTCCCAGTGGGAGCAGCCCCCCTCCAGACTGGCAAGGTGCAGCCTGTGATAAGCTCTGTCACCAGAACCCCCCAGCTTGCTGCACTGCTGTCTGCAGCTGGAAGGGATCAGGCAGGCTGGGAAATGGAAGGAACAATTTATCTCTGTGGATGTCGTGGTTCTAGGGAGCGCCGGGTGCACAATCCAATATTGGCTGGCTTGTGGAGTGACGTCCTCGTGTCTGGGGGGTTTTAATGAGCCCTCTGCTTGTCTGCTCCACTGTTTATCTGCAGAGTATCACAGGCACTTTCAGCCAGGCTCAGGTCTTCAGCAGCCTCACTGTCTGCCAGGCTGCAAGGGGTGATTAGAAAAGTCTCCAGGGTGCCTATTATTGGGGTCCAAAACATCCATGTACCAGTCTGCCTTGGACCTGATTGAATGAGGGCATCCAGTCACTCACACTCCCCACTTTCTTTGCAGCTCACATACAAAGGAGCAGGCTGCAAAGCTCATTCTGCCCTTCCTCAACACAAGAAAATTTCAGACAGCATTGCTTGACCCACCACATATTTACAGCACATATTTGGATAATCGTGGCTCTCTCATGATGGTTCTCTCTCTCAGCTTGTCTGAAATTTGTCCCTCTCTTTATCCTGTCCCCACCATCCGCCCAGTTCACTCTTAGTGCATGAATCATGACAGTAATTGTGGCTGGCCTGGAAGTTGTTGCTGGTCTGCAGCAGCAGAGATACTGAGAGTTAAAGGGATATCCCAAAGGGGGCTGAGGGTTTGGAGCAGCAAGAGGTGGGTTCCTCTCTCCTTCTTTCCCATGGGATGTTGCTGCTGGCAAATCCTTCCAGAGAAAGAGAAACCCTCCCCACTGCTGGCACGTTTGCTGGCATTTGCTCTGCCTGTAGGTGGGTTAAACATCAGGAGTGTTGTTTTCTCTCAGCACTAATGGCTCTCCCAGATCAATGGGGCTGCTCCTACCACCCCAGTGCTGCGAGAGCAGGGCACCATTCTGCCTTTGGATGCTCTGCTTGTGTCTGTGGGACTGGGAAAATCCTAGTGCCTTGTGGCCCTTACCTCAGTGCCCAGCACACAGAGGGGCTGCTGTTCTCCAGGAACATTCCTGCCTCCAGCAGGACTCCCTGGGGTCACCCCTCCTGCCAGATCCCATCGCTGCTGCGGGGCTGTGACACCGCACTGAGCTCATTCAGCTCCGCCTGGGATCGGGAGCACAAAGCGCTTTCTGTGCAGGGGCTCTGAAACGTTACCTGTCCTGGGCAGCTCTCAGCCTTTGTCATCCCAATCCCATTGTGTTTTGTGCTGCCATTCCTCCCCTTTCCCAGCCAGGCAGGGAGATCCAGCCTGGCCTGATGGGAGCGATACCAGGGGGGCAGGGGTGACACAGACTTTCCATTGCAGGGACCTTGGGAAGAACACTCAGAGAACTTGGCTGCAAGGACAAGGTGACAGTGGAGTGTGTGCCTCTGCTAGTAAAATTCCCATCTTGTTTTAGAGCAGGTGTGAGGGATCAGCTGGCAAGAAGTGCCCTGTTTGTTATCAGCTCTCAAACTGTGCAGCAGCTCACCTTGCTTGGGTGATCTTGATGATCCTGTGCTCAGTGGAGTGTAACATTTGGGACCTAGCTGACCTTTTGGAAAACAGCAGGAATGTCTGATGATCAGTTAAGTTGAGAGGCCACAGATACTGGGAGTCTAAACTGAAGGCTGTGTCCTTTTTGTGAGCACTGGCTTGGTTCTGGCACTCTTCAGTGAAGTGTTTTCACTGGAGCAGGAGGTGTGGAGTTGTGAGCACAACGTCCTCTCTTTCTTCCAAATCCCACTGCAGCCACGGTTGGGATTTCTGAAACTGTAGGAGCCCAAACTGTGCTGCTCAGTTTTGTCAGGAAGCTGTTTTGAGACCAGTCAGCTCAAACATCTCAGGCTGGTGGTAACTTCACCTTCCTCAGCAAGACATTTCTCCCTAGTGGGACACTGAGCTCATGTCAGTGCCATGGTGCAGCCTGGGGACTGTGGGACAAAGTGGCTGGAGTGCTTGGGCTT
The DNA here is from genome assembly GCA_013397375.1 of Toxostoma redivivum. Lineage (NCBI taxonomy): Eukaryota > Metazoa > Chordata > Aves > Passeriformes > Mimidae > Toxostoma > Toxostoma redivivum. Next base: position 365,156 of record VXBI01005314.1, read on the forward strand.
TCTGGGGCTTTGGGCCAACAGCTGGAATCAGGGTCAGTGTTGTCTCACTTGGGGAGCACTCAGACCTGGGAAATGTGCATTGGCTGTACCATAACTCTGGACTTGTTGGATTTTCCAGGTATCACGAGCTGGTCACTAAGTACGGGAAGCTGGAGCCCTTGGCAGTGGTGGATCTGCGGCCGCAGAGCAGCGCCAAGGTGGAGGTTCACTTCCAGGACAAGGTGGAGGAGATGTCCATCCGCCTCGACCAGACTGTGGCAGAGCTGAAGAAGCACTTAAAAACTGTGGTGCAGCTGTCAACAAGCAACATGCTGCTCTTCTACTTGGACCAGGAGGCTCCTTTTGGTCCCGAGGAGATGAAATACAGCTCGCGGGCGCTGCATTCCTACGGCATCCGGGATGGGGATAAAATTTACGTGGAGCCCAGAATGAAATAGCCTTCTTGGCCACACCCACACGCCCCCACACACCCACACACATGCATTGAGGAGTTTTTGCAAGGTTTTTATTTCGGTTGGTTGGTTGAGGTTTGGTTGTGTTTCTGTAGCAGGTAATTTCTTAGCCCGGAGGAAGTGCCCTGATCTGAGAACCATGCCCACCATCCACTGCAGGTGACCTTGAGGTGACAATTGACTTCAGGATGTGTGTTTCAGTGTGGGCAATACCTTGATGTTTCCTTTGATGCTCCGGTATACTCGTGATTTGGCATGAATGGTCAGTTGTTCAAGCTAAACAATGCCAGGGTCCATAAGGGAGGAGACAGCTCGGTGCAGAATTTGACCTGTTGTTAACTCTTCCTAAATTTTTTGGTGTTTTGCTCCACCAGAGCTCCCTTTGGCCTAGCTATCCAACTGTGGCTCGAGCTTGCTGTAGTATTTTCTTGCAGCTTGGTGCTGTCTCAACCTTTTGTTGTGCTCGAGTTCACAGGAAAGATCTCCATCAGTATTCTGCTTGATTCAGAGCTCAGGTACTTTAGTGCATCCACTTCACTCCACTGGTTTGCTTTCTGTGAGTGCACAAAATGGGGAAAAGAAAAAGAACTCCCAAGAAACTTTCTTTTCAAAGTGCACGCTCTATATCCACCTGATTTTGAGGGAGAAAAAAAGAGGTTTTGGTTGCTGTACCCATCTCTTGGGGTGCCTGCAGCCTGTGGGGATAAAGGGTGTGTTGGAAAGTGAATTTTGGGACGTGGTGGATGAGCGCTGCCTTGGAAGGGCTTTTAGAGCAAGAGGTCAACAAGGGGTTGAAGATCAGCTTCCCCCACCGACCATTGTCCATCCTGATGCTGAAGAGATCCTCTGTGCACTTCACCTTGTACCAGTGGGTGCTGCAAGTGGAATGGCTAAAATTCCTCTCCTGGGAGAGAGGAAGAGTCAAGTTGAAGTTTGTGTTTGTTGCTGTTGCACCAGTTCAAACCTAGCACTTTCCCCGGGGCCCCTGGCCGGGGGTCCCTGCGTAGGGCCCGAACTCGGAGGATGTGTTGGCTCGGATCAGCCTCTGGAAGTGGAGGAACAGAGCAGCTGGACTCACGTTGGCTGTTCAGCAGGTTTCACTCTCTCTTGGCTTCCCCCACGCGCCCCTCGTAGGCTGCTGCTTCACGTAGTCCCTGTTTTCTACTGCAGAGCAGATCCCCCTGCCTGCCCGGTGAAATCCTCCTTCCTTTCTCTTGTTTCGCTTTCTTGTGTCTTCCCTGCTCCAAGTTCAAGACTTTCCCAATTTCCTGGTTCCAAGCAGCTGCACAGCAGTTTTTGGAGCTGTGCAGCGAGGGCTCTAGTTACACATGAACTCCTGACCTTTGTTTTGAAATGCTCCCTTTATCCCCACGTGCACTTTCTTTCCCAGGATGCTTTTGCCCACATCACCGAGCTCCTTTGGTATTCTTGGAGTTGTGTATTTCTCTTCACATTTTACCTGGATTGTGGGGTGGGATTATTGGGGAGGGGATGAAGTATTATTATCTCATAGTCTTCAGGTTTAGGATGTGGGGATTGTTCAGAGGGGATTAGTTCCTTATCCAAAGCAAGGGTTGAAACGGGAGGATTTAAAACAAGTCACTAATTTGTGCCTCATCCCCCTGCCAAAAATAGCAATTTCTTGGCCCCGTTGAGATGAGCAATAGGGAAGGGAGCAAGATTTTCCATAGGTAGCATAGGTATTCCATAGATCCATGGTACCTGTAAACTAAACAGCAGGGAGATAGTGGCAGTGTAACATAAAATGATGCTTTTGTAAGCTAGAGCTTTACTGAAGATGTATTTTCCATTGGGGCAGCGAAAATAATTTGCTGCCTGATAGCAGAACCCTTAAGCCAACACTTCTGTATGATATATACATACCTACCAATAGGAAAAGTTGTGGTTAATAGGATATTTTGTTATAAAGCAAAAGTTTTATGAAGATATGGTTGTTTAATATTAGAAGCCTATTCCAGCTCTTGACCTCCAGTATAAGTAGGGTATCCCTGAGTGGCTGCAGGGTCTGAGACAAGTGACCTCTGGGGATGCAAAAGTATCTCTGACCTGATTCTCCAGAGCAGTAGTTGCCTCTGTGGGTGTATTTATGGCATTGTACCTGCTATTAATGAGATGCTGTAACTCTTGACCAACTTCCTCAGCACAATTAAGTGTCTGGCTTTCAGAGAAGGGAATAAACAAAGGCCATTAAAGAGTGGAATGGGATGATAAAGAAGAGCCAAGTACATGCTTTTAAGTTTGCCCATTAAAAATTGGGCTGTCCATGGAGGGATTGGTGCTGTCACCAGCTCAGAACTTGCAGTAAATCCTGATTTTATTTGTGACAAACCTGGTGGGAACTGGAAGATGGAAAAAGAGAACACAGAAGGTTAACAGGTGCTGGGGAATTGGTGGTGACACCCAAACCTGCTCCCCTGGTCTGTTCAGGTATGAAATCACCACCCTGCCACTGCTCCAGGGGAAGGTTTTTCTTAGGCATTCACCTTGTGTGCAGATAGTGGAGCAGTCATGGGGTAGAAACCAAGAATCTTGGTTGGCTTCCCAAGGAGAAGGACTCACCCCCAAAACCCAGAGTGAGTTTGTGTGTGCAGATGATCAGCTGTGGGAAGTGGGACCAAATGCACACAAGGATGTGGCAAAATACCCCAAATTATGACAGCTTGTGGGGAATGGTTTTGTGTGTGTGCCACCCAACAGGGGACCCTGTCTTGGGGAGAGCGGAGAAGGTTCTGAGTGGAGAGGAGGTTTGATTTAAACCTCTGCCATGTCAGGAGGGGCTGTGTCCAGGGGTTGCCAGCATGTGCCCACTTCACCTAAAGGTCCCTGGGTCTGTCACATCCCCTAGAGAAAACAAAATAGATTTGCAAGCTTCCCTGGCTTGTGTGTCCTTCTGTCCGAGGGCTGCTTTTGTCAAGAGCTGTTGTGTTGTTCCTGCTAGTTCAGGCATAAAAGTCAGCCTTGGGCAGCCTGCACAGAGGGCAGAGCACCTGCTCCATGAGGACTTGGGTGACAGCTGTGTACCAAAGTGTCACACTCTCCGTGTGCTGAGTTCAGTGCTGTGCTGTTGTGGTTTTGGATATGTTCCTGTTGAATATCCATGCTTTTGGCCAGATGTTCCGGGCGGATCGTGTAACAGGCGCTGTTATGAATATGCACGGAGTGCTGGCTGTCCTCTGCTCCCTGGCTGGCATTTGTAACCTCGTGTTTTGGGAGCTGCAGGCATGCTGTAGCAGGTGTGACCCGTGGTGGCTTGCAGGAAGTGCTGCTGGGGACAGGCTCTCCCCGTGCCTCTGCTCCTCGGGTCTGGAATCCGGCAGAGGCGCCACAGCAGCTCTGCCTCCCCGCTTGTCAGTGAGATTCTGTAGGTTCTGTTCGTGTGCAAGCTTTGAGAATGCAAACGAGGTGCTTAAAGCAGCCCAAAGGCTGAAATATTCCTGGCAGCTGTTCCTCCCTCGTTTGGATGTGGCACTTTTGTAGGCAGCAGAGAGATGCCTTCCCCAGAGCAACGTTAGAGGGGCTTCAGCCATCTCGGGCCTTTGCCTCTGTGATTGCTTTTCTGCAGTTCCTGGAAACTTCAAATATAATTTAAACATGAAGATCTGTTCTTGCTCCCTGTTAATGTTGCATCCATATGTAATTTCAAAGAAGAAGAACTGTAAGTCCATCTGGTTTTATATTCTGGTTTCTCTCCCCGGGGATACACCTCCCACTCCCACAATTTGCCTTTGGTTTGCTCGCAGACTTCGCGGTGGAATTCAGGCCAAAATAGGTCATTGGTTTGGATCAGTTCAATAAACTTATGTAAGTTTTTACACAAAACCCCTTGGTGTCCTGAGCTCTGCACTTTTGTTTCCCCTGACACAAAAATGTTCCCTGTTGTCACCCCGAAGGTGTGATTAGAAACTGCCTGGATTTTTTGTCCTACTGATGGTTTTGTCTGTCCAAGAGCTTGGGCACAGCCACCTCACCTGTGCAAGGTGCCACCTGTCAAAAGGAGAAGTCACAGAGCTGGATGATCTGTTCCTCTCCTGGACTGTATTTCCCCATGGCTGGGACTCATCTCCACTTCCAGGTGAGGAATAAAGTTCAAGCTCACTCTCTTCTCAGAGGGACTGGCCTTGGGGTTAAAACAAATTTCACCCTCATGGCCTGCACCAAGTGAGGAGAGAGATGCCCCTCTGGATGGGAAACAGCTCCTGGGCAAATCCATTGCCAGGGCACCTTCCATGGGCTGTGCCAGGTCCTTGAGATGGAATGAAACAAGGCCAAGGTCGAGCAGCCACAGCAGCCCTTGTGGCATCTTTGAATGCTTGTTTTGCCTTGAGGTAAGGTATGGGAGGAAATTTCCTGCTAGAAGAATTAAGGAAAAAAAAAAAAGTGTTTTGTTGTTCAGCTCCGATGTGTTCAGCAGTGCATGACGGGAACAGCCCCTGCCAAAAGAAGAGAGGCTGGAAGACAAAGTCTTCCCCAAAGAGACAGTGAGACCTAATCAAACTTCATCAGCGTTCACTTGCCCAGGACAAACAGGACCAGAATATTAAACTGACAAAGGAGCAGAGGGAAACCTATTTTCATCAGTTTTCTGTGTTACAAAACAGAACGAGGAGAGTCAATTGATTTTCCTGGAGCTGGTTATGTTTAAAATGTATGGGAGGGAAGGGAAGAGCTGGGGTACAGGCTGGAAGTAATCTGCCCCTGGAATATCAGTCAGTGCTGATATCCCCCTGCCCTCCTGAAATAGCTGTTGGATTAGAAAAGGGTAAAAATAAAATTAAAAATTAAAGATTCTTGCTAGCAAGGCCATGCTTGGAGGACGGAGGGAAAGCAAATTCTGGGATTTGCTGTGGAGGCAGCCTGGTGCCTGGTGCCCTGATGTGCTAGAAGAGACTGCTGAGGTAAGAGACAGCTTTTTGGGGGAAACTTGCTGAACATACTGACAGGAGCACCCAGGGAAAATAGTCTGGGCTTCTTGTTGGGCTGCTGGCATTCCTGTCTCCTCTGTGTTCCTGACAAAGGGTGGGGAGGACAAGAGGAATTAAGATCTCCTAGCAGGGAAAATAGGGAATAAAAGCCCCCCACCCAAAATATCAGAAGGGAAAGCCAAGCTCAGGCTGTTTTCCCCAGCTGGGTTGGAGCAGTGCCTGTCTGACCTGAGCCTTGCTGCAGGCTGAAAAATCAGCTCTAACGTGGCTCTGCTGCTGGATCCTTCACCCCTTGGCTGCTGCTCCAGCTCTCCCTCTCATCCAACATGGATATGAACCAACTCAAAGCAGTTGAAATCTTTTTTGGGGCATAGATTGGACTCAAATGTAGAGCTGTGCTCCCAGGTGCCAGAGGCAGGGGAAATCCCAGTGGAAACTGCAGTTGTAGGAGTGAAAATGATGATAACCCTCACAGCAGTCCCCCAGAGCACCAGTCCTTCTAGAGAGGGTGGAAATGGGAACAGCAAGGAAATCTCTGGGCTGGACTGGGTGAGTTTTTCCTTTTCCACCTGTAAGAGCAGGACTTGGATGGCAAAGCAACTCCATTGAAACCTCAGGGCAGCGCCTCTGAACGGCGCTTTAAGCCTAGCACTGTTTAATGCTAATCCTGTAACTTTATATAGATGGGCTTTTTTTTATTCCCCCTTCACACAAAGGAGGAAGGGGCTCAGTTCTTCTGAGGGTTGGGTTTTCTGTTCCCTGAGCAGCAGAGCTGCGAGCCCAGCTCCGTCTCTGTGCCATTTCCATCTGAATCCACCTGAAGGGGGTGAGCTTTGGGGGAAGAAAGAGGCTTCTCTCCCTCTCCAGGCCAGAATCTGATCTCCAGATTAGCCTGCTGGTTACCAATAGAGGAACAACAGTTGTGATTGCAACTCAACACTGCTCCAGCCCTGGAAGAGCGTTGAGGAAAGCAGAGTTTTCAATTGGGAGAGCAAAGGACTGAGCCATCGTTTCAGTCATCAGCAATAATTGGCACGGGAGGACGGGCATGCATTCTCCACTGACATAGGATTTCGCCCTGCTCTACCAAGACTGGTCTAAAATTTCAGAGCTGATTGCTCCTCTAGCCTATGAAACAGGTTGGTGATTTATTTTTTCATACCTAAAAAATTGTAGTTTTGGATGGGATGTGTTCAATAGTGTGTTCTTTGCTGTCTGTCCTGTTTTGCTCTTGTCCTCGCACTGCCACAGTCCCCGCTGGTCACTCTCTGCTGGGCTCTGCTAATGAGACTCAGATTTACAATCTATACAAAATTCTGTCACTCTCCTTTCACCTTTCCAAGACAGGGAATGTGCTAAAACTTCTCCTTGGTGGAACGAATTTTCCCTGTGGAGAATGCAGTCACATTGATGTGAGCAAAGAACTTTCCTCCCACTGTGTTCCAAACTTTCTGAGTAATGGGAGTCAGGCGAGAGTGATGTGGGATAAATGATGGGATTTCCCCCCATAATCCTGTGCTCTTTGTCATTAGAAGGAGTTGGATGTGTTGATCCACATTTTCCAAAAAAACAGATCCATGGGGGGAACACAAAGAGACGTTGGGTTTTTGGGGAGATTTTTAAGGCTGGGAAGGTGGGGAGGCTGCTGTTGTCACCCAGGCTGTACATAATGCACACAGTTGGTGTGGGAAGCTCCCACATCCCTTCCCAAAACTCTGGGAGAACTCCAGACCTTCCTGGGATCTCTCCCTGAGCCGTGCCCGTGCGGAACGAGCGCAATCGACGGGCGAAGAAATCAAAGCAGGTGTTTCAGCAATATTTTCTATTGGATTAATAAGGAGTAACAAATTGCATTAGGCACAGAAGGAATTAGAGCTGGCACAGGATTTCTCTTTCATTTTGTGTCTGTGCTCTCTCTGTCTCTCATTGATTCCTGCACAAGGAGCTGCCCAGCTGTGGAGGTGTTTGTGCTCCTTCCATGCTCGTCCAACCCCTGAGTGATGGTGGTGGCAGCCAGGGCAGGGGACTAGCTGAAGCTGGAGCCCCTGGACCATGGGAGCACAGCACAGCTCTGCTGTCTGGAGCAGAGCTGCTCCCCCTGGGCTCAGCCAGGAGTGGCCATCCCTGCACTAAGCAGATCAGGAATTGCTCCTGAATTGCTCAGGAGAATAAGGAGCCCATGGAGAGCCAAACATGAAATGAGCTCTTCCAGGTGTTTCTGGGCTTCCTTCGGCAGTGAAGGAAGCTTTTCCTTTCCCTGTTATCACCAGGGAATTCTCCTCACACCAATCCATGGGACAGGCATTTCAGGGCTCCCTGGTAGATGAGGGACATCCAGCTCTGAAACATCCATGTGTCAGCAGCAGTCAGGCAGCTCAGGAACCACCTCAAGGATGTGTTCTCCTATCAATGTGATGCATGGCTGGCTTTGTCTCCTTCCTGTAGGATGAACAAGAGATCATTTCTGGGAGCCTGGGTGGCCCTTTTGGTGATAACAGCACGGCAGCGAGGTGAGTATCTCCCAGCAGGAAAACATTCTCCAGCTGGGCTGTGCCCAGAGACCCCAGAGAGCTTGGGAAATGACCCCAGAGGGTTTAGGAAACACCCCCAGCTCCTTGGCTGGAGCAAGAACAACAACTTGGGTGAATTGAGTGTTCCCCATGGGGAGGGAGGGATGAGAATCGTAAGGGATGATTGTGTTTATAATTGACATGGCTGTGTGTGCACCTGGAGCATTCCAGAGGAAGCAGAAGTTTGGAAAATTTCTGTGTTAGGGCTGCTGAGCAGGTATGGTAGTGTGGCACTAGTAGAGCTAAAGAAGAATTGAGGAATGTCTGCTGAGCCTCCTGTTTAAAAAAGGAATAAAATCCATGTCTTGTAGCTGTGCCTTGGCTGTGATAACTCATCAGGTGTGTAACAACTGTGAAATTATTTCTTTTACTGCCTGGCATGAGGAATTTTGCTGTGGGCCTTTGGATATTTCTGTGGAAACAGGGCTGTGGGTTGGACACCATCACCTCCCTTTATATCCAACAGGGCACACAAGTGTCTTAGGAAATCAGGTTAGGCCAGATTTCTCCTTATCTCCCTTTTCCCAGGGAAATTTGGAGCCTGTGAAGGGTCAGTCAGTGACTCTGCTTCCTCCCAGCATGGAGCATCCTCAGAGCTGAGCACCAGGAGTGTCCCCTCCCTGTCCATGGGAACACAGAGCAGCCTGGCCTCGGCTGGAGCCCCCAGGAGCTCAGGGCAGGGCCCAGGCAACGAAAGCATGTCCTGAATCCAGGTGAACAGAGCCGGGATTGTTCCCAGCCTGGGGGCTCTGTCATCCCAGATTGAATGTCGTGAGGCTCTCCTACATCAAAGAGGGGAGAAAGGGAGGCAAACCCAGAAAAATCCCCATTTGCTCTGTGAGGAGCTGACTGGAGGAACAGGACATGAAATGACAGCAGAAGTCTGGCTGGGACAAGAAGGGAAGTGTGCCCTGGGGGCAGAAGTGGCTTCTTGTGCCTCAAGCTGATGGATTTTAGGCTGGTTAAAAAAGCAGCAGACTGAAAAGTGTCAAAACCATCTTCTGAAGTACTTTTGGGAGAAATGATTATGTTCACTGGCAGTGCCTTTTAGCAGGGAATTTAATTTTGCTGGGAAATGTGGGAGCTGTCATGACCCCTCTGGCTGCCACAGGAGCCCTGGCAGGGGAGGAACAGGAGGAGGAGGAAGGTGGGCACTGCCAGGAATGTGGCTCTGGGGTTGGAACTGGTGCTGCCTGCTCCCCTGAGCACCTCACCCTGTGGAGCAGCCAGTCCTGGAGCAGGGCACGGACCTGTTATCCTTGTGTGAAGCCAGGATTTAGGGGTTTGACTCGGTCACAGCCCCGTGAGGAACAACTGCAGCTGTGCTGCATCTTGGGGTCACTTTGCTGTGCCCTGACTAACCTGCATGACGCTTTTTCTCCTGAGCCTGTCCTAAAGCCATTCCCACAGCCAGCAGCCCAGCCCTGGCTTCAAGCACCCTCTGGCTGCTGAGGTTGGGTTTGGTGCTGTTTTCTGTGGCCTCTCTGAAATCAGGACTGTCCTGACACTGCCCTCTCCTTCCAGCTCACACCATGGCAAACCTGTATCCATTCTGGCAGAACGACACCAAAACCCCCAAAGTCGATGATGGGAGCTCACCTGAAATCAAGATCTCTGTGCCATTCATCTTTTTTGGAGCCCCATACAGAAGCATTTATGTAAGTGGAGAAAGCAGATCTTCCCTTCATCCTTTTCCTTGCCATTATTGGCTGCATTTTAAACATGCTCTGCCTGTCATCAGGAATTGGAAGATTTATTAGCAGCTACCTGACAAGTTCTTAGATTTCATGAACTGATAGGTTTTATGATTAAGAAAGTCAAAGGTATATTTAATGGGATAATGTTCATAGGAAAGGAATCCAAAAGGCAATAAATTTTCCTTGTGGGTGATTAAATGGCACAGCAAAGCGAAGGGCTTGACACAAGGGACATTATTCCAGCTCCATGACAAGAAATGAGAACATGCAGGACCTGCAGGGGGGAAAAGGGGCAACATTTTTGTGGGGGGCCCAGACAAGGACAGGCTGCTGCTGCTCCCAGGTGGTGGCACAGCAAAGGCCTGGCTAAGGGGACACCAGGGCTGGGCTGAGAGGGGTCACCTAAGCTCAGCTAAACCTTAGACAGGGCCTAAGTCAGCGTGACTGTGCCACACCCCAGGGTTTGTGGTCTCTGTGGGATCAGAAGAGAGGCACAGACTCCTCCATTCTCCAGTTGCTGTTTATGCACAGCAGCACTGGGGAAGCAGAATCCCATTCCAAACCCTTGTGTGGGGGGAGATTCCAACATCCAGGGCAGCAGTGCTTTTGTTTTCCATTCTTTTCAAAAATGTTGTTTTGGGGAGCACCTTCAGCAAACTCTGGGGAGGCTGAGGTGGCACCTCTTTGCTCTTGGGGAGCCCCAGGATCTGTCAGAGATGACGAAGCCAAGGGCAGTTTTTTCCATGCAGCCACCATCATCCACATCCAGTGCTGCAGAGCTGCTCTCCAAAAGCTGAGTAATCCCAGGAGCCCAAGGCAGTTCTCAGTAGGTGTGGGTGCCATCCTGCTCTGATGGGTGCCTCTCCTGTAGAACCCCATTTTGAAGACTTTTCAGGGTTTTGTCCTGCTTTTGAGGCTTCCTGCCCCAGCTCTTGGCCACCAGGGGTAGGATGAAGTTGAATGTGAATGGTTGCGCTGCTCCCTCTGTCTGCCTATAAACCCAAATCCTCTCTCCCCACATTTCCTGACAAACCAGCAGCTCTGTGCTGATTTATTCTTCCAAACCACCTTGGCTCAGACAAAGTGGGGGTCTCCATGCAGGTCAACAACAACGGGGTGATCTCCTTCAACGCCCTGGTCAGCCAGTTCACGCCCGAGGCTTTCCCGCTGACCGACGGGCGCGCCTTCGTGGCGCCCTTCTGGGCAGACGTGCACAACGGCATCCGCGGGGAGATCTTCTACAGGGAGAGCACCGAGCCAGAGCTGCTCCTCAGGGCCTCCAGGGACATCCGCAGGCACTTCAGGGACATGGCCTCCTTCTCTGCCGTCTGGCTCTTCATTGTCACCTGGGAGGAGGTCACCTTCTACGGGGGAAGCAGCACCACGCCGGTGAGTGGCTTCTCACGGGTGTGTTTCATGTCTTGTCCCATCATCTGTGTGTGAAATTGAGTGAGACACTTTGTGTTCCTGCTCCCCAGCTCCCATTCATTCCCTGGTCCTTTCATTCTCTCCCCTGGGAGCCTTTAGGAGCCTCGCTCTCTGCTTTGAGATCTCCAGGGAAATCATCTCCTCCTCAGTGTTTGTAGGATCTAAGCAAGGCTCTGACACCAATTAGGACTCTCTGGCTTGATCATAATGTATTCCTTGCATACAAATTCAGATGTTTCTGATGGCAGCTCCCTGCCTGCATGGGAGACTGATCACGCTGCTCAGAGTCACACTAATGACTTGGCCATGTCACATGGCCATAAATGTGTGAGCTGTATCTCACAGGAGGGGGATGGCAGTGGCATGTTTGTCAGGGCATGGACAGCTTTTAAATATCTGGTGAATTTGTGAGCTGTGACTGCAGCTGATGTCAGGAGCTTGGGGTGAGGATAGAATCAGAGTGGTTTGGGTTGGAAAAGATCAGCTCATTCCACCCCCTGCCATGGGCAGGGACACCTTCCTCTAGACCAGGCTGCCCCAACCTCATCCAACCCGTTCTTGAATAGCAAGTGAGGGATCCCAGCTCTTGTCTGGATTGTTCAGGATTAGCCTGTGTGCTCTGAGTGCCAAAACTCAGCTTCTCCTGTCTCGAGGAGTTGGCTCTGACAAACAGTTCAGCTCTTTTCCATTTGTTAGAGAAGCTTGAGATTTGGTGCATATTTTTTGCCAGTCCTGGCAGCACTTGCAGAAAAACCTCACATATATATATTTATATATATATTTGCAGACAGCAAGCAATATAGAGATTCATGTATTGCCTGAAGAATTACATTTGCAACACAATGCAATTTATTTTGCTATCGAGCAGCCTTCCTGCTCAGCAGCAGCCAGGGCTCGAGGTTGGCACAAGGAATAGCACCATGCAACTTAAGCAGGAATTTCATCGCAATGCAGAAAAGCTGCAGAAAATTTGGGAATGTGGCCTCAGGGATGCTGCAGTTGCTGCCTGGAGATGTCACCTGAGCAAATTGGTTCATTTTCTGAGGGCCTCGTTGGACAGAGAGGGTGTTCCATGGCCAGGAGATCCAAAGAGGGGAATTTTGGGGGTTGATGGAAGTGTTCTTCATGAGGAGAGCCAGGTGTAAGATTCACCTCCTGCCACCCTCCCAGAGGCTCTGAGCAGAGCAGGGCTTGTTGCTGTGTAGAAAAGCTGTTGTGGCCCTCTCCAAGTGCCACTGCCTTTATGTGTGACGTGTTTGTGATCTCCCAGCACAGCGAAAGACTTGGCAAAGGTGAGCAAGAGGAAACCACGAGTAGGAGAAAGAATCCCAGGGAAAGGATGAGGAGTGGAAGTGGCTGTGCTTCAGCTGCCTGCCCTGGTGTGAACTGTGGCATTTGCAGCTGCTGAGAGCAGCTCTGCCCACACCTCTCTCTCCTGACAGCTCCCAGAGCTGCTTCGCCTCTGTGTTGGAGAGTTCTCCTGGCAGGGGCCTCGTTTCCTTGGAAGTGTCATCCCCTGTGGCGTGCAGGCAGCAGAGCAGCCCTGGGCTCCCCTCTAGGGCATCCTCAGAGCCAGTGGGTTTGCCCCAAGGGGATGGAAAGTGACCCCCAGCCCTCACTCTAGCAGCCACCAACTTCTTGCAGTGCTCAGGAATCCCCTGATGCCTCCCAGTGGGAGATGCTTTGATCCATGGGAATTGGGAATTGTTTCTGGGGCTGTGGTTTCCTCCCCAGTGTGCAGTGCACAGGTAGCCAGGCTCGAGGTGGTGCTCTGGAGTAATTAAAAGAGAGGCAGCCCACACTCTGAGCCCTGCTGAAATCCTGCTTGCTCAGAGGCAGGAGGAGCTGTTCTCATGGCATGGTCCCAGGGCAGGGATGGAGGGACAGGAAAATGCAGGGAGCTGAGAGAAGGGACTGAGTTCCCAGTGACGAGCTCTGTTGCTGGATCTGCAGGGATTGAGGGGATGTCTCAGGGGAAGGAGCTGCTTCTGCCTTTCTGCACAGCCCTAAAAGGGAAGATGGGCTCTTCCCACCTGGATCCTGGCTGGAATGTGCCTGGGGTTTGTGGGGCTGGAAATGCAGAGTCATTTCAAGTGAAAGGAAGAACACGAGCAGAGGATTTAACAGGTTGAGAGGGGATTTGGCAGCCAGCAAAGTGCAGGATATACATGGCTGGCTTGGATGAAATCCACCCTCAGCAGCGTTGTAGGATATGAATGTGGAAGGGAACCGGGAAAGATAATGCAGGAGTAAAGCTAAGGCAGGGTAATGGGAGATAACAACAGATCACAACCACCCAAATCCTGCCGCTGCTCCTTCCCCGGGAGCTCATTCTCATGCTGCCATCTATTGGTGCTCCCTTGGATCAGAGATGGTCTTCACATGCTCCCAGGTGGAGGAAGGAGCAGGAATGGGAGCTGCTGGAGCTGTGGCAGCAAGAGCAAACATATTTTGGGTCTCATTCCACTTCTGCTCTTCACTGTGAGGCTCACCCGGGCCAGACATCAATGTGGCAGAAGGGCAGGAGAAAAGCAGAATCACCTGGGAATGTGGCCGTGGCTTTCCACAGGTGAACACGTTCCAGGCTGTCCTGATCACGGATGGGGTGTCCTCCTTTGCCTTGTTTAACTACCACGAGATCAGCTGGACCACGGGCACAGCCAGCGGCGGGGACCCCCTCACTGGGCTCGGCGGGGTGATGGCACAGGTGAGGCTCTTGCTCCTGCATCCCCATCCCTGTCGAGCTCTTGGATGACTCCCTATGGCTTTTCCAAAGTATCCATGCTTGCTCAGGCCACTGAGTCCTTCAGCATCCCTAGAAATGGCTTTACACTGAACTTCTGGGCACAGTGGGATGAGCATTCCGAAATTTGGTGGTGGCAGCAGTGCCACAGCCAGTCCCTCTGCCTGAGGAAGGGGACATTCCTGCATAAGGAATGCAGGAATGCTGCATCCCCACATTGCTTCCTCACTTTATCTCTCCCTACATTGCTCCCCCACTTTAATTCGGGCACTCGATTCACACACCCTTAGATCTATACGTACATACATATGTATCTATTCAAACATGAATCTGTGAACACACATTCCTGCTGCTTGTCCTGCCTGTTTATCTTTCCATTCACATCCAGACTACCTGAAAACAGAAATTTTTACTACCTGAAAACAAAACTCTCCAGAAAGAGCTGTTAAAACTAAAGAAGATGCACTCAGGGGGAACAGAGAAGTGAGGAAATGCAGCATTGCTTTCCCATTGTCAAGAAGGGTGATGGAATTTGCTCTCTCTCTGCTTTAGGCCGGCTTCAATGGTGGAAATCTCACCAACTTTTTCAGCATGCCAGGCTCCAGAACCCCAGACATTGTCAATATTGAGGAAACAACCAACGTAAATGTCCCTGGGCGCTGGGCTTTCAAAATAGATGGCAGAGAAATAGACCCAGCCAACGGCTGCAGCCTGAGAGGTAAGGGAGAAATGGCATTGCCTGTGCCCAGATTTTGGGGTGCAGTGATGCTCTTGGGGTGCTGCATGATCTGTGCTTTTGCCACGGCATCCCCACGAGCTGCAGCTGCAGGGACAGGAACACGAGAGGGTTCAGACCTTGCATCTCCGAGTTCCTGCAGTAATTGGTGGCAACAGGAAAGATCTGGGGACGGCAATTTCCTCCTGCCCATAAATTAGGGAAGCTGATCTTGTGGTGCCATTTCCCTTGTTTGTGCAGGAGGAGCAGCAGGTTTTGCAGGCAGGACAAATGCCACGTGTCTGCAGCAGTCACAGAGTCTGTGCCTGTCACTGACAGTGCGGGCCATAAAGGGATCAATCAATGCACACTCTGGCTGCACAGGGACTCTGCTGCTGAAAGATTATTGCATTTCCATTTGACAAATAAAACTGTCAGGAGCATCCACTCTGCTCCAGGAGTCTTTCCAGCAAGAGAGGATTGTCATTTGCTGACAGACACTGGAGACATGTAGCTTCTTCCTGTCCTAGCTTAGGACTACTGAAGGTCCATGAGATTCCAAGGCTCTTGCAGCTCCAGCAGAGTTTTGGGTCCAGCTGCTCCAGCTGCTGACCCCAGGAAGAAAGGCTGGACTTTGCAGAGAAGCTGGAAACCAGTCTCAGCTCTGCAGGTGACAAGAGGAGTTCAAGTACATCCCGCCACTGGATTTAAATTTCACGGTGAATGGCTGATTGTCCTCCATGAGAGGAGATGCAGCACGAGGTGTTGGATCCAAAAGACATCCCTTTCCCAAATTCCCCACACCAGGGTGGCTGCAGCGTGGGCCTTGCCAAGAGAAAACATTTGTTGCGGGGAAACAGAAAATGGCATTCTTTTTTGTAGGAGGCAGGGAAGAGAACAAAAAGTTTAGGAGAGGTGAACTCAGGCAGCGCACGGCAGAAGCCACGCGCCGGAGGAGTGTGAAAAATGGCCAGATGGAGGGGAGAGAAACTCTCACAGGGACTTGCCACCCTTGTTCTCCAGCCTTCTCCCTGCCTCTCCTGTCTCTCACCAGGCACAGCCGCTCCCTCTCTGCTGGTGTAACACGTCTGCTCCGTCTGGGGCTGTGATCACTCAGCGCTCTGCTGGGCTCGTGTGTGGGGTGGAAGTTGTTTATCAGCAGCTCTCTGGTGCTGAAACTGCTACGAGCTCTTCCTGAATGGGAGTAAATTGCTCCTGGGGCTGCTGATGACAGAGTGACTTTTTGACCAGCAGAGTTATGTGAACAGGGGAACCATGGAAGTGACAGCAAAGCTGGAGGACGGTGCAAGTGCAGCAAAAGTGCTGGAAATTGCCTCCAAATGGGGCTTTTCCATTGGGAAAACAGCACAAATGCCTTTTGTGCCTTGCAGTACTGAAGAATAACCAAAGTGGTGGGTGTCCAAAATGCGTGGAATAACCTTCAAGTTTTCCAGCCTTCATGTGACAGCACTTGCAGCATTCCAGGGACTCGTGGCACGGGTAGGACTCGAAGACGATGCACCACACGTTAGAAATGAAGTTTGGGATCTGCTGAGCAGCTCTTGCTGGGAGTTTGCACAAACAAAGCAGCCAGAAGCCCAGAAGCAGGACACAGTGGTGGTGGTGGTTTCCATCACAGGGCCAGCAGAGCCCCCCGAGGGTGCACTCAGAGCGTGTTTCTGTTTCAAGAAGTGATGTAGCGTGGGTTTTTCCCTTTCTGTCTTTCTAGGACAATTTCTCCGTCAAGGGGAGATCTTTTGGGACGATGCCAACTGCACCACCAAGTGCCGCTGCCTGGACTTCAACAATGAGATCCTCTGCCAGGACATGGCTTGTGGCCCCTTCGAGGCGTGTGAGACGAAGACCAAATTCTTCCAGTGCGTGCCGGTGGAGAGCAGCACCTGCGTGGTGTTCGGAGATCCACATTACCACACCTTCGACGGCTTCCTCTTTCACTTCCAGGGTTCCTGCTCCTACCTCCTCGCCAGGCAGTGCTGGCCAGGCTCCCAGCTGCCCTACTTCAACGTGGAGGCCAAGAATGAGAACCGAGGCGGCTCCTCCGTCTCCTGGCTGAGGGATATTTTTGTGGAGGTCTACTCACACAAGATTGTGCTCCCCAAGGGCAGCTTTGGGAAGGCAAAGGTGAGAGCTCTGCTGGAAGGGGAGGACTTGCCAGGTCAGCTCCTCTGAAGTGGCAACAGCACTGTGCTGGCAGGTTGGAGAGTGTGGGATGGCACTTCTGGGCCTCGTGTGTCCTGGGGAATGGGCATGGGTGACATGAAGTGCCTGAGCTTACCCATGGCTGTCCCTCTGTGCATGTCCCTGCCCCAAGACCCCACAACGGAGCTGTCCTGTCTGTGTCCCAGCATAAGGGCTCCGCTGTTCCACGCGCTGGCTCAGCTGCTGGGTGTTGTCCCTGCAGGTGGATGACCTGGTGGTGTCCCTGCCCATCTCCCTGGAACTGGGTGCAATCAAGGTCTACCAAAGCGGGCTGTCCACTGCCCTGGAGACTGACTTTGGCCTGCTGGTGACCTACGATGGACAGCACTATGCCTCCGTGTCCGTGCCGGGCTCGTACATCAACGCCACGTGCGGGCTGTGCGGCAATTACAACAAAGACCCCGAGGACGACGTGCTGCGCTCGGACGGGAGGGCGGCCACGTCGGGGCCGGAGCTGGGCGAGAGCTGGCAGGTGCCACACCCCGAGCGCAGGTGCTCCACGGGCTGCCTGGAGAACTGCAGCCTCTGCGACCCCGCCACCGAGGCTCTGTACTTCACCCCCGAGTACTGCGGCTTCATCAACAAGAGCGGGGGGCCCCTCTGGGAGTGTGGCTCCGTCGTGGATCCCACTGCCTTCATCCACAGTTGTGTCTACGACCTCTGCAGCGCCAAGGACAATGGCACCGGGCTGTGCCAGGCCATCCAGGCCTATGCCACCGTGTGCCAGGCGCTGGGCATCTCGGTGGGCGAGTGGCGGAGCCAGACGGGATGCGGTGAGTGTTTGGGAGGAGGGGAGCAATGCCAGGGGTTTGCCTGTGTGCCCGTGGGGGAGGAAATCCAAGGGAGGGAATTGCCTGAAATGGAGGGAGTTGGGAGAGAACTGATTGGTCCCTCCTCTCCATGGCATCACACTCTTGGTCCAGCAAAAGTTGGAGGACTGGTTGGAGTTGGAGGCTGGACTGGAATGAGGACTGGTTGGTCAGTCCATCATCCTTGTGGTCCTAAATAGTTGTGGGAGGCTCAGTAGCTCTGGGGCTATTTTGGAGAAGCCCAGCTCTGACCAGGGAGGCCTGGGTGGCAAATGGATGGGCCAATCCTGCCACTGAGGGGTTCATGGGTCGCTCTGTGTTGTCTCTGCTGTGGTCAGTGAGAAGGTGACAGCTAACCCTGAACTGAGCTGTGACATGGCCCTTCTGTTTGTCACCTCTCTGCGCCCACAGCGGCGGCCGTGCAGTGCCCGGAGCTCAGCCAGTACTCGGTGTGTGCCAGCAGCTGCCCTGCCACCTGCTCGGACCTCACGGCCCCGCTGGCCTGCACCTCCCCGTGCAGCGAGAGCTGCGAGTGCCCCGAGGGCCACGTCCTCAGCGCCGACCGCTGCGTCCCCGTGCAGGCCTGCGGCTGTGACGTGAACGGCCGCTACTACCCCGTCGGGGACAACTTCTGGGCATCGCCAGACTGCACCGTGCAGTGCCACTGCGAGCCTGGCGGGGAGGCCAGGTGCTTCAACACCTCCTGCCCCGAGGGAGAGATCTGCACCATCGAGAACGGCTACCGCGGGTGCTACCCAAAGCGGGAGACCGTGTGTTTGGTGGGGCAGGAGCAGGTGCTGCAGACCTTTGATGGCATTGCCTTCCCCTACCCGCTGGAACAGTCCTACACGCTGCTCAAGACCTGCCCAGAGAGGCCGGACTTCATCGAGGTGGACATCAACCAGAAGAAGGCCGGCTCAGCTCCCAACGGGCCGCGCGTTGTGCGGGTCCAGGCTGCCGGCCAAGAGGTGAAGATTGGAGGCACCAGGCTGGCAGACATTAAGGTAAAGGTGCTGCCCAGGGAAGTGGTGGCTTGTCGTGTGATCCAGTAGAGAAGGGCTTATGGGTCTGTGGCTGGGGACACCACAGGGACACTTGAGCCATCATGAGGAGGCCCTTTGGGTGCCTGTGAAGTTGTTGCCACAGCACTGCTCCTTCTGTTTGCTTCCTGCCTCCCCCTTCTCCTGCAACTTGCTTTTTCCCTGGAAGAAAATTGCTTTTTGTGGAGCTAAACGCAAAGGTTCAGCTGTATGCCCTCACTCAGAGGAGGGTCTGGGTCAGGGAGGGTTTTATGTGCACAGTGGGGTTGGGCAAAGCCACATCACCCTCCCTTGAAGCCTCTCCACCTTGTTCCTTGTAGGTGAATGGTTATGACGTGGAGATGCCCTATTTCCACCCCTCGGGGCGCCTGGAAATCTACCGGACTGCCAACAGCACCGTGATGGAGTCTGAGGGGCTCCTGGCCATCAGCTACTACGACTCTGGCCTCGTGGAGATCCGCCTCTCCACCTCCTACTTCAACTGCACCGGGGGCCTCTGCGGCCTCTTCAACGACAACGCCACCGACGAGTTCTCCCTGCCCAAGGGCAAGTTCACGGACAACCTGGAGCTCTTCCTGGACAGCTGGACCACCTTCGACGAGATCTGCAACGGCGAGTGCGGGGACCTGCTCATGGCTTGCAACAACGACTCGGAGCTGCTCAAGTCCTACAGGAGCCGCTCCAGCTGCGGCATCATCAACGACCCCACCAACAGCTCCTTCCTGGAGTGCCACAGCGTGGTCAACGTCTCGGCCTACTACAGGACGTGCCTCTTCCGCCTGTGCCAGAGCGGGGGCAACGTGTCGGAGCTGTGTGACTCGGTGGCACGCTACGCCAGCGCCTGCAAGAACGCCGACGTGGACATCGGCCAGTGGAGGAGCCACAGCTTCTGCCGTGAGTCCCCCAAAGCTTTTCATCACCCAGGCTGGGGAGGAGGGAGTTTGGAACCCACCAAATCCAACAAAGTCTTTTTGTTGCGGATTTGTGGGTGTGCAGAGGCAGAGCAGCTTCTTAGGCAGGATTCTGGAATCACAGGCAGTAGTTTCTGGTGCCAGCAGAGACAGATTTCCCAGGAAGTGGTTCCAGGGTGGCATTTCAGGAGGCAGCAAAAGTTTTATGGTGCGCTGTAGGAGCATTCTGGAGCTGCAGATGGTGTCTGGCAGTGCTGTACGCCACCACCAGAGGATAATTTGAATAACACTGGTTTTTAGCTGTCGCTGTAAACTTGCTGTGGATGGGAGAACATTCATAATTCAGAAGCAAATGTGAAAAATCCCGAGTGTGGAAGTAGATGGTGGGAAGGCTGTGCCTGTCTCTGCCTCAGAGGTTTCAGGGAGGTGTTTGTTTGGGAAATAACAGGAGGAGATGTTTGGCACATGGCAGGACAGGGTTGAGATGTGAGGGGAGTGATGGCTGAGGGGAGAAAAGGCTGAAAAGGGAATGGGATGAGCCAGTGGCCACAAGATGCTGCTTTCCCCTTTTCCCCTGAATCCATCACCACCCGCCTTTTGCCTGTTCCTCACCCCGCAGAGTCGGAGCTGGGGGCTCAGACTCTGTGTTTGCCAACCCTGCAGCTCTCTCCTGCCCGGAGAACAGCCACTTCGAGGAGTGCATGAGCTGCGTGGAGACCTGCGAGAGCCTGGCCTCGGGCCCCGTGTGCAGGGACAGCTGCTCAGAGGGCTGCCAGTGCGACGAGGGCTTCGCCCTGCGCGGCACCCGCTGCATCCCCCGCCGCGAGTGCGGCTGCAACTTCGAGGGCCGGCAGCTGGCCACCAACCAGACCTTCTGGATGGACATCTCCTGCCACTTCCTGTGCTACTGCAACGGCTCAGACAACAGCGTGTACTGCGAGAACGTGTCCTGCAAGGACGACGAGTACTGCCTGGAGGAGAACGGCCTCTACTACTGCCACGTCCGCACCGACGCCTCCTGCATCATCTCGGGCTACGGGCACTACCTGACCTTTGATGGCCTCTCCTTCGACTTCCAGAGCAGCTGTGAGCTGGTGCTCTGCACCACCATCTCCCGGCCCAGGGTGGAGCGCTCGGACACGTTCCCAGCGTTCACTGTCACGGCCAAGAACGAGGACAGGGACACCTCTCTGGCCCTGTGGGTGAAGCAGGTTGAAGTGGAGGTCTTTAATTACAAAATTGTCATCCACCGTGCCTACAAATACACAGTGCTGGTGAGTGCAGGGCCACAAGGGCTGTGGTTATTTCTGCAGGGTGACTCCCAAACTGTGGAGCAAAATGCTAGGCATGAGGCATTATGGCTTGCAAGGTTTTCTGGGGGTCAGGTCATGCTTGGGCCTGTCTTAAGGTATACCAGGCACAGATGTTGGAGAGGGTTTCTGTTTTGGCTGCCTTGTTTTGTGCGTGGAGGCGAGGCCAGCAGGGACCTTCCTCTGGGAATGCTGAGCCGCCCTCATTTGTGTCCTTCTGTGGAAGCTCCCACCATCATTCCCCCTCACAGCGTGCCTTGCTTCCTCCCTGCAGATCAACAACGAGCGTCTCTACCTGCCCCTGAAGCTGGGCCAGGGCAAGGTGAACATCTTCGCCTTCGGTTTCCACATCGTGGTGGAGACTGACTTCGGGCTGAAGGTGGTGTACGACTGGAAAACCTTCCTGTCTGTCACCATCCCACGGGGCTTCCAGAACCTCACCTACGGCCTCTGCGGCCGCTACAATGGCAACCCCGAGGACGACCTGGTGGCCGCGGGGGGCACACCGGCCAGCAGCATCGGTGACTTTGTGCAGAGCTGGGCCAAGCGGGACGCGTTCTGCCGCGTGGGCTGCGGTGACCGCTGCCCCGCCTGCGGCAAGGTGGAAGGATTCTGGAAGCCCCAGCAGCTCTGCAGCCTCATCCCCAGCCAGAGCGGTGTCTTTGCCAAGTGCCACAGCAAGATCAACCCCGGCTTCTTCTACAAGAACTGCCTGTTTGACACCTGCGTGGATGGGGGGGCCATGCAGACAGCCTGCAGCTGGCTGCAGAACTACGCCAGCACGTGCCAGACTCAGGGCATTGCCATCACTGGCTGGAGGAACTTCACCTCATGCTGTAAGTGCCACCCTGCCTCCAGGTCCTTTTGTTCTCCCCCGGCCAATGGCCTGGCAGCCAATCCCTCCCACTCTTGCTGGGTGAAGTCTGGGACACCGTATTCTCTTGGAGCTGTCACAAACTGCATGTGGTACAGCGGGAGAAGGGATGGAAAAGGGGAAGTGTCAAGGTCAGAAGGGACAGGGATGGAAAATGGAAAGCCTCAAGCTCAGAAGGCATCAGCCATCCCCCACTGTTAACCAGGGGTTGTATCAGCCAGCCTCAATGCCAGCAGTGCGTGTTTGCTCTAATGAAGCTGCAGCCCCTTGTCAATAAGATGACGATGTGCTGTTCAATCAGGCTCCTGAGGATGGGCACTGCACGCATCCCTGGCAGCCAATCTGTCTGGCAAATCAGATGGGAAGTAATTGTCTTTGCTAACGAGACTGAAAATTAAATTTGTGTCGTTTTTCCCTTCTAACAAGCAAGCTCATGGCTCAGGGACCCTGCTCTCACGGGGTGGTGAGGCCACAGACTGGCACCATGCATGACAGGTCTGAATCAGTCCCTGGTGGGGAGCCAGGCTGGTTGTGTCCATGGAGCTAATCTGTGTCTGTTTTTGTCCCCTGCTCAGCTGTCAGCTGTCCCCCCAACAGCCACTACGAGAGCTGTGTGTCCCTGTGCCAGCCCCGATGTGCTGCCATCAGGCTGAAGAGTGACTGCAGCCACTACTGCGTGGAGGGCTGCCAGTGTGACCCTGGCTATGTCCTCAATGGCAAGAGCTGCATCCTGCCCCACAACTGTGGCTGCTACTCTGATGGCAAATACTACGAGGTACGCAGCTCTTGGGGCCTGCTCCCCCCCTCTGGATGACATTTCTGGGCAGAGTTTGAGTGGGGATGATGGTCAGGATGGGCTGGTAGCAGGGCTAGAGAGGACGCAGATGTCCTTCCATGGTGTGCTGCACAGGGAGTCTTTCTATCCAAAAGAGCCATCATGCAGTTGTTGGGTGAAGGTGACCTGGGTGTCAAGCACAGGAGGGAGCTGGTGGAGATGGGATGGAGAGAAGGATGGTGATTGGGAAGACTCTTTGATGAGTGCCAAAGGCCAGTATTGTATGATCAAATTGTGCTAGGTATTCACACATAGTAGATTCATTTTTTCACATGAAATTTGCTTTTTTGTAGCTACTAGATGTCACTGAGGAGTTTGAAGCAGCAGAGTGCTGTGCTGATAGCACTGGCCATATCAGAGTGGGCTGTATTTTGTGGCAGTGAAACTGTTCTGTGTAAGGTGCCTTTGCTCCATGAGGAGCCAGTATCGGGGTATTGAGCACTGTGGCTTTGTGTGTGCACAAGAGGTGAGGGAGGTTGTGGTGGCAGTGCAAACCTGAGTGTGTGTGGGCAGCAGAGATGTTGCAAGGTATGTGCCAGCTGCCAGCATGTTCTTTGCACCCTTTCCTCTGCCCTTGTTCCCTGCTCTTGCTTGTTGTGTGACAGAGGGGTGCAAACCTTGTCCCAGCCATCCTCAGAAGCTGGGGGGCAGCCAGTGATGGGTCTCTCTTGAGAGGAATGTCAGATTTGTCTTTACAAACAAGCTGTGGATCTGCTGGTAGATAAAACCAGCACTGAGAGATAAAAGAAACAATGGGATTGATTCCACTGATTGATGAGTGGAAAAAATATTTGCCTTTACAAACAAAGGGTAGGTTTGCTGATAAATTAAATTGGATATTGAAAGATAAAAGAAACAATGGGGGAAAACTATGAATTCTATAAGAATTAAAAGAGAAGGTTATACATTAGAAGGGAATCTCAGGTATCAGGCGTTCTGGGAAGTCTGTACCTCTCAAGTACCTCAGCCAATGGGGAAAGAGAGAGGGAAACGTGGCCGGGAAAATAGATAAAAAGGAGGCTTCGTCCTCTAAAACTTGGAGAGATCCCAGGGGAATGCCCCATGGCCTCTCCCTTTATTAGAATAAAACAAACAGGACTCCTCTGTCTCCTTTTTGGACATAAACCTCCGGTGTTTGTGGATTAATTTTCCCGACACTCTTTCAGCCCAAGCAGCTGTTCTGGAGCGGGGACTGCACCCGGCGGTGCCGCTGCTTTCGGCGCAACCTGATCCAGTGCGACCCCCGGCACTGCAAGTCGGACGAGGAGTGCGGGCTGCGCAACGGCGTCCGCGGCTGCTTCAGCACCCGCAGCTCCTTCTGCCTGGCGGCCGGCGGCGGCGTCTTCCGCACCTTCGACGGCGCCTTCCTCCGCTTCCCCGCCAACTGCGCCTTCGTCCTCTCCACCATCTGCCAGAAGCTGCCCGACTTCTCCTTCCAGCTCATCATCAACTTCGACAAGTGGTCCTCGCCCAACCTCACCATCATCTCCCCCGTGTACTTCTACATCAACGAGGAGCAGATCCTCATCAGTGACAGGAACACTGTCAAGGTGAGGTCTTGTCGGGGTGTCCAGGGATAGTGGATGCCACTCCAGGCTGCACAGCGGTCTCCACTGTCACTGCAGAGGCAGGCAGGACATACAAAAGGCACACAACATTTCATACATTACATACATACCTGTTTATTACAACAATGCACTGTCTTTTATACACTTTACACAATTTACACTTTCTTCATCGGTTATAACTAGACAACATAGCGGTCATTGGTGGAAAATTCTCCACTCCTATTCTTCCCAGGACATTTCTCAAAATACTTTCCACAGCTGCTGAGTTTTTATCCCTGGTTATCTTCTCTCTTCTCTTCTTGGTCTCTATGCCAACAGCCCTGGTCAGAGAATACTTCTCAAAACAAATCTCATTCATTAACCCTCTCTAACCCACAGACCAGCTGTGGGGTCCTACTATACTCCACAAGGACCCCAGACTACAGTTGCTGTTTTCACAGCTGGGATAGTTGCCACAGCTGGGCAGCAGTTGTGGAATCATTCACCTACATTTGTAGGCAGAGGATGTGGGAAGGGACATCAGCTCCTCGTCCTTCTCTCATGCCAGGTGAACGGAAGCCTCGTGAGCATCCCCTTTGTCACGGGGCTGTCCACCAAGATCTTCAGCCAGGAGGGCTTCCTGGTCATTGATTCCAGCCCTGACATAGAGATCCGCTACAATGGCTTCAACGTCATCAAAATCACCATCGGGGAGCGGCTGCAGAACAAGGTGTGCGGCCTCTGCGGCAACTTCAACGGCGACCCCACCGACGACTACGCCACGCTGCGGGGCAAGCCGGCCGTCAGCAGCGTGGTGCTGGCACAGAGCTGGAAAACCAACGGCATGCAGAAGAGGTGAGTGGACAGACAGCCCCTTCCCACCAGCTGGGAGTGGGAATGGGAGCAGGGCTGGCTGTGAAAGGAGTCCCCACAACATGCCTGGTGCCCACAGCTGCAACGAGCTGCAGTACTCGCAATACGCCGCCTCCTGCGACAACGTCCAGATCCAGGAGCTGCAGAGTGACAGCTACTGCCTGAAGCTGACTGACATGAAGGGCTTCTTCCAGCCCTGCTACGGCCTCCTGGACCCGCTGCCCTTTTACGAGTCCTGCTTTTTGGATGGCTGCTACAACCACAAGAAGGTGCAGCTGTGCGGCTCGCTGGCTGCCTACGGAGAAGCCTGCCGCACCTTCGGCATCCTGGGCACCGAGTGGATCGAGAAGGAGAATTGCTGTAAGAGAGCTGGGGCTGCTCAGGCTGAGGGGAGCCATGGGGAGAGGGGCTAGAGGTGGCTGCCCCACTGTCTGAGGGTAAAGGTTGTGTCTGTGCTGTGTCTTGTGCTGTTTAGCAGGAGTGGTGGAAGATCCCTGCGTGGGCGCCGACTGCCCCAACCGCACCTGCGAGCTGGACAACGGCGGGGAGCTGTGCGGCTGCATCGAGCCCCCGCCCTATGGGAACAGTGAGTCCTCTGCTCCTGGCCCTATGGGAACAGTGAGTCCTCTGCTCCTGGCTGTGGGGTCAGTGCCGAGCTCCACCTTGGGCCATTATGCCACAGGGGCTTTGGGAAGGGTCATGCTGAGGGCTGTGACCTCTGCCAAGATGGGTTTCCCTGACCTGATACACAGTTCGGGGCGGGGGGGGGAGCAGAGAGCAGGGAACAGCTTTTCTGGGGTGCACATTATGGGCATCTCTGGCTTGGGAGCCCTTTGAGCAGCAAGGATGTAGGATGGGCAGAGCACACCACAGGAGATGATACCAGCCCAATTCTGGTGGTGGAAAGAAGTGCCAAGGGGCTGTTTGTGGTGAACTAAAGTTGTGTCATGTTCTCCTCCAGCCACCCACGACATCATTGATGCAGAGGTGACCTGCAAGGCTGCCCAAATGGAGGTGTCCATTTCGAAGTGCAAGCTGTTCCAGCTGGGCTTTGAGCGTGAGGGCGTGCGGGTCAACGACCGCCACTGCCCCGGCATCGAAGGGGAGGACTTCATCTCCTTCCAGATCAACAACACCAAAGGCAACTGTGGCAACTTGGTGCAGGTGAGCTGGGACATGGAGTACACAGGGCTGGGAGTGTGGGACAGTCCACTGCAGTCCAGCTCAACTCCAGGGTTGGGACAGTTCAGTGCAAGTGGTGCTTGGGAGGTGCATTAATGGGCTGGGGGTTAAGGAAACACAGGAAGGTTTTGTAGAATAAGGATGCAATTCCAAGGCCCACCGTTCCATACCCTTTCTGGCCAGAGGTGGAGGGGCAGCAGGTCCCTTGTCACACAGCTCTTTTAGAGGTGCTCATCAGGAGCAGGAAACTGGGGACAGCTGGACACAGTGCTGTGTTCCCTCTGCAGTCCAACAGCACTCACATAGTGTACAAGAACACAGTGTGGATCGAGAGTGCCAACAACACAGGCAACATCATCACCCGGGACAGGACCATCAATGTGGAGTTTTCCTGTGCCTATGAGCTGGACATCAAGATCTCCCTGGACTCAGTCGTGCGGCCGATGCTCAGGTAGGAGCAGGGCTGGGTGAGGCAGTGCTGGTTCTGAAGCAAGGCAGCAATTTGGGGGTTCAAAACCTTTCCACTGACTGAGCCAGTGTTTTTTTGTCATCACTAGCGTGATTAACCTGACGGTGCCAACACAGGAGGGGAGCTTCACCACCAAGATGGCCCTGTACAAGAACTCGTCCTACAAGCACCCGTACCGGCAGGGCGAGGTGGTGCTCACCACGCGGGATGTGCTCTACGTGGGGGTCTTTGTGGTGGGGGCTGACTCCAACCACTTGATCCTGATGCTGAACAAGTGCTATGCCACCCCCTCGAGGGACAGCAACGACAAACTGCGCTACTTCATCATCGAGGGAGGGTGAGAGACCACGAGCCCTGTTGGTTTTCATTGTGTCTGTGGGTACTGGAAGGATGGTGGCATCAGCTGGGACAAGGACCTGTTGGTCAATGAGGTGCTTGATCAAAATCTGGGAAGGATGAGCAGGAGTTAATCTGCTTGGTGTAGACATAGCCAGAAGCCCTGCGTGTGACAGAGTACCAGGTGCAGAGAGAAGCACTTTGCTTGTGTCAGTGATGCTGTGCACAACACCTAACTGCAGGAGACAGGGAGATGGATCATGGCACAGGCATTTGGGGGAGCTGGAAACACCAGAGAGAGGTGACAGAGGCAGGGCATGACACCCTAGTCCAGACAAGCCACGACAGGGTCTAAGCACCCCACTGTGGGACCTGGAGTGAGGAGCCTTATATGGGGGTAGGGACCCCCTTGAGGGAGGGTCCCAGTCACAGCAGGGTGGTGCTGAGCATCAGTGTTTTGCACAGGTGCCAAAACATGAAGGACAACACCATTGGCATAGAGGAGAACGGGGTGTCCCTGACGTGTCGCTTCCACGTCACCGTCTTCAAGTTCATCGGGGACTACGACGAGGTTCACCTGCACTGCGCCGTCTCCCTCTGCGACTCCGAGAAATACTCCTGCAAAATCGTGAGTGGGGCCAGTGCAGAGGGCGGGGATGCTGGATTTGAAGGGCTCTTCCAGAGTGCAGTGAGCCCTGCCGGTGTGGCATCAGAGAGGTGACCAGAGGTGCAGCCCTAGGGGTGAGATGGGAGGGTTGTGTGTCCCTCTAGGCTCTGCCATGGGCAGGTCACCTGTGCTCTCTGAGTCTGGTTGCAGGGTCCCTTTGGGAGCTGGGACAGCTGGAGGGGCACAGAGGGGGCCTGGGCAGAGGCTGAGGGTGACAGAGGTGTTGTTTATCCCCAAACAGAACTGCCCTCAGCACACGAGGATGGCCAGTGCCTTCACCGAGGAGTCCAAGGAGCAAATCCTCTCAGTGGGACCTATCAGGAGGAAGAGTAAGTGTGGAACCCCAGGGAAGGCTGGGAGGTTTGTCTGCCATCCCAAGGGCAGCCAAGGACCAGGGGTTTGGGGTGTGGGAGCATGGCTCAGGTGTCCCCCTTTGCTGTTTGTGCCCAGGATCAGACTGGTGCGAGGACAACGGAGGCTGTGAGCAGATCTGCACGAGCCGGGCGGACGGGCCCCTGTGCAGCTGTGTGACAGGGACACTGCAAGGGGACGGCAAGAGCTGCAGGGGCAAGTACCGGGGTCAGGGTGGGCACAGCAGGGAACTGCCACCCCAAAACCGGGGGGCTGTGGGGTGAGCAGCGTGGGGAAGGTGGCTGGGATGTGTGGAGTGTTGCAGACAGAAGGGGTGTGGAGGGCAGGGAGCCAGATGTGCACTGTCCCTGTCACCTGAGGGCTGTGAGGGCACTGCTGGCAGGTTCTGGCAGCTGCAAGGGAGGCGTTGGTACCTGCATGGTACAGGGCAGGGTAGAGTAAATGCCATGGGCAGAATCAGCAATGAGGGTGGGCATTTGGGTGGGCACCAGCCTGGCATGACCTGAGGGAGAGCCCCAGCTCACACGGGTCTTGTTGTGTTGGCAGCCTCCAGCTCTTCAGGGGAGCACCGTGCCCGAGTGACCCTGCTGGTGGTGGCCCAGCTGTGGCTGTGGCTGCGCTCAGCTCAGCAGCACCTGACCTCGTAGGCGCGGCCCCGCCGCCCAGCCAAAAACTGTTCTCGCGTCAGCCTGAGTCTTTGTAGGGTAGGAGACAGCCCCCCTGCCATGGCCACGCTGCTGCTGACCCGGCCATGCTGCGAGGAGGCAAAGGGATGTCACCTGGACAGAGCTGGGACGCAGACCCGGACATGGAGGTGACTTGCAGCCAGCACAGCGGCAGCAACGGCAAGACTGAGCAGGATGTTTGATGTGGGACTGGGGTTTGGGGTTTTTTTACAGCTTTCCATTGTTGATGTGGACTCAAGGAGGGGTTTTGCAGCTTTTCCCCAGGATCTCCCTTGTGAGGTGCACTCTAGGTGGGTCATAGCACTGTTGGTAGTGTGGGACAGGATGGAGCACGTGCTGTCCCCTCACATGGACAGCTGCAGGTCTCCACTGTCCTTGGGAGCTGCCACCAGGGTTTTATGAGCTCACAGACTCAGCCAGAGGTAGGTGTTGGGCACAGGCCATGGCCAGAGCAGTGCACTGCCATCACTGGATGTTGTGACACCTTGGGACCGTGTCACCCTCTGACTCTCCAGAGCAGAGCTGGTGCTGAGGTTTGGTTCAAAGAGCCAAACTCATCCATGGGGGTCTGCAAATCTTGGCATTGTGCTGTGGTGGTCACAAGCTGGTGCCAATAATTGCAAAGAGGTGCTTTCTGGAGGGCAGGAGGAAGGAGGGATGAAATTCCCTGCCGTGTTTGTGTGGTGTGCAAGGGTTGAGGGTCAGAGCAGGGTTGGGGTCTGCGGGCACAGGGCAGCATTGGGGTGCCTGGTGAAAGAGTGGGGAGCAGCCTCGGGGTGCTGGTGGGTGTGGGGGGCTGTCTGTGTTGGTGTCTTGTCTTGTGTTTGTACTCTGTGAAACGGCTGCGTGGGAATAAAAGTGTTGTAATCCTTCGTAAGCACTGGTCCTGTGTGATGGGGCGAGGATGGGGAGCAGCAGCAGGGCCTGGAGGGACACCAAGGCTGCAAAGAGTCCCTGGGGAGGATGGACAGGGAGTTTTGGAGTGGCAGGCAGGGGCACAGCAGAGCTGAGGGCACAGGTTGGGGCTGGAGCGTGGGTCTGGCAGGTTTGCCATGGGCTGGGCTGGGATGTAGGGCAGAAGGAGCAGAGGAGATTTGGGTTCAGGAGGAGATTTGGGCTCTGGGGCAGGAGGGCAGCTGGTTCCCTCTCCTCAAAACAAGAGGTGGGTAACAGGATGTCATGGACTCTGCTCTGCTTGTTCTCTGCCTCTCAGCTCCCTTGCTGTGCCCTCTGTGTGTGTGTTAGCTCTGAATTCTCTCCTCCATCCCTCTTTTCTCGCTGTGACTGCCTCTCTGCTGCCTCATTCCCCCCTCTCTGTGCCTCTCCTGTCTGCCTCTGCTCTCTGTCCTCACCCTCTGCCCTGTCTGTGCTTCTTTGCCATCCAGTCCCTGCTGTCTGCTCCCTCTCAGCTGGCTCCAGTGTCTCTCTATCTCTCTGCCTTTGGTCTGTTTGCTCTTTGTGCCTCTTTGCCCCATTTTCCTCTCCTCCTCTGTGCCCTCTTTGCTCTCCAGGTCTCCCATTTCCTTCTCCAGTCTCTCTCTGCCTCCCCCAGCCCCGGGTCCTTGGTGGGTGAGCAGCTCATGGTAACACAGGGGGTGCTGTGGGTTCATGATTTCCTTTGGGTCTTTAAAGGGTTGGACAGATTGTCCAAACAGCGGTGGTGAGAGGAGAGCCCGACTGAGGGGATTACACTGAGCACAGAACGAGCACAGAACGAGCACAGCACTGAGCACAGCACTGAGCACAGAACGAGCACAGCACTGAGCACAGAATGAGCACAGCACTGAGCACAGCACTGAGCACAGCACTGAGCACAGAATGAGCACAGCACTGAGCACAGCACTGAGCACAGAATGAGCACAGCACTGAGCACAGCATAACCACTGCACTGACCACAGCACTGACCACAGCACTGAGCACAGCTTCATGGGACTTAATTACCACGGAATCACACAACAGCTTGGGTTGGAAGAGACCTAAAAGCTCATCTCACTCCACCCCAGCCAGGGCAGGGACACCTTCCATTATCCCAGGTTACTCCAAGCCCTGTCCAACCCAGCCCTGGGCACTGCCAGGGATCCAGGGGCAGCCACAGCTGCTCTGGGCACCCTGTGCCAGGGCCTGCCACCCTCCCAGGGAACAATTCCTGCCCACTACTCCATCTAACCCTGCCAGCTTTACCCCGAAGCAGAGCTGAAATCCAGAGTGGTCTGTAAAACTGGTCCTGGGATCTCCAACTCTATTTGATCTTAAGCTCTTCAGGTTGTAATTTAATGTTTCAAAATCAACCTGATCATATGCAGAAGCAAAATTTGCAACTGTCAGATGGCCAAGGGTAAATCTGACCATGGAGGCTCAATTGGGATGATGTAAACATGACTTCAAGGCTTTCAAATACTACAGCTGTGCTTAAAAAGAAAAAAAGAAAAAAAGAAAAAAAGGAAAAAAAAAAGAGCTAAAACCCCTAAAAACCTCCTTGAACTCTAACTGCATATGTTTTCTTTTGCAGGCTTCTGGCTGATTTAGCCTGAATTTATTAAAGACTGATTACTTACCTGTGTATTAATAATGATGAAACTCAAACCCTGGCTGATGTGTGCTGTTAATGCTGCCAGCCCAATAAATTTGATTTAAAGTTTCAAACAGTGTTGGTGTCTTTTAAATCCATCCAAAATCTGCAGCTTCAGAGGGTGAAGGTGTGTGGGGGGGTTCAGCCTGAGGAGACAGAGTTTTGAGCACAGGAATTTCATCACCTGAACTCAAACAGGGCACAAGGGGAGCTGCCAAACAGGGGAGGGGCAGGCAGCTTTGGCAGGAAGAATTATTTGACTCTAATGAACCCAAATGAGCCAGAGAAACCCCAAAGTTCTCCTGGCTGACCTCAAGTAAAGCCCAAAAAGGTGCAGAGTAACCCCAAAGTGTGCTGGAGAAAGAGAGTTCAACCTCAAGAAACCCCAAAGGCCTTCAATAACCCCAAATCTTCATTGTTGGATTCAGGTAACCCCAAAATGACCTGTGGGAACCCCAAAATGGCCTAAAATAACCCAAAATTTTCTAGAGAGAGCAAGGTTGAACTCTAATAACCCCAATGACCTAAAATGACCCCAATGACCTGCAGTAACCCCAAATTTTAATTGTCGGCCTGTAGTAACCCCAAAATGACCTAGAGTAACCCCAAAAGTGACCTAAAGTAACCCCAAATTTTTCAGAAAAGAGCGAGTTTGACCTCGAGTAACCCCAATGACCTCTAGTAACCCCAAATCTTAATTTTTGACCTCAAGTAACCCCAAAATGACATAGTGTAACCTCAAACTTTTCTGGACCAAGTGTGTTTGAACTCTAAAAACCCAAAAATTACCTACAGTAACCCAATGACCTCTAGTAACCCCAAATCTTAATTGTTGACCCCAAATAACCAGAAAATGATACAAAGAAATCCCAAAATGCTCCATAAAGAATGAGTCTGACGGCAATAAACTCCAATTAATTAAAATTTGGGGTTACTAGAGGTCATTGGGGTTACTCGAGGTCATTGGGGTTACTAGAGGTCAAACTCGCTCTTTTCTGAAAATGTTGGGNCTAGAGGTCATTGGGGTTACTAGAGGTCAAACTCGCTCTTTTCTGAAAAATTTGGGGTTACTTTAGGTCACTTTTGGGGTTACTCTGGGTCATTACGGGGTTACTACAGGTCAACCATTGAGGTTTGGGGTTACTATAGGTCATGGGGGTTACTATAGGTCATTGGGGTTATTTGAGGTCAAAGTCATGCTCTCCACCAAATTTTAGGAAAAATTTAGGGA
>VXBI01005315.1:0-37730 GCA_013397375.1 Toxostoma redivivum
CGCCGCCTCCGCGCCAGCGACCCCTGCGGGCGCCGCCGCCGGCCCCGCCGCACAGCGCACCTGCCCCGGCGCGCCGGCCTCGGACATCGCGGGGCCCGAGCGAAGTCCAACGCGGCGTGAAGGTCCGCTGCCTTTATAGCCGTGTTACATCCTTCGTGGGGAACGAAAGGAACCACTCTTCTTGCAGCTTTGCTGGGGTGATTAAAGTGGAGCTGCTGTCTACTGGGGACAAGGCTTTAGGAAAGTACAGAAATTAGAAAATTAAGATTGCACACACAACTTTAATTTGACCCCCTTGTACATATGGCTTATGATACAGTCTCTAATTACTCGATCATGCTATTTTTCCTAGACAGCCACTTCCAACCATGTGACTGGCCAGTCAATGGCATTCACTCAGCGCTGAGCTGTGCAAATAGCTTCATCCTCTTTATACAACATATGTCCCCAATGTGTCCTGATGGCTTATTTAGAACTATTCTTATTATTGAGCATTGTCTGATGTAGAAATATATTTCGTTCCCCCATGTGGCTGCGTTCCCAGCACAGCAGTGGAGAGAGGAGAGCTTGGAGTGGTAATGCTGGTTCACCATTCTGTTTTATGGACCTGGCTGGAATCGGGGATTTCCCAAGACCCTGCTTATGGCATCATATGAGACCCTTCATTTCTAAGAAATAGAAAAATTCTATTTGCTGTGGTTTTTAAGAAAAACTGGAAATCAGAAGCCAAGTGTAACTTACCATGTAAGAAATTAAAAGGCAATCACACTTTTCCTTTTAAGGCTTAAAAAAAATGTATTCAGGTTTAGGGGACCTGACTCATCATCTTTTCACACTTGCAGCTGGAAATTTTGCTCAGGAGACTTCATTCAGATGTTTTTGCCACTTGCCCTGAAAGGCTTGGGTAAATGCTGCCTATGCTACTGACTTTGATTTTTTTGTTGGCAACCAGCAGCAAAGGGTAAAATATGGAAATTAATCTTGCTGGTGTGGATAAGAGGACAGCGACAGAGTTTAACAATAAAGAACCATTCCCATTGCATTCCTTGGTAATAAATACTCATATGTTGCCTGAAAAAACAGACCTCCTTAGTTTGGAGAGGAATCTCCTCCTGGTTTTAGTTACACAGTTCTATGATATCAATGCACAGATGCTCCACAATCTTACACAGAACCTGTAGCCAAGGCAAAGTAAGGTATGACATTTCTGAAAAAGAGAAAGTAACAGGATAGAAAAAATAAGCCCACTTTGGGCTAAACCTTTAGGGCCCCAGTTCACTTAAAACACAAATAGCCAACACCTTTCAGCAGATAAAGTCCTAACTCTAATTGCAGGGTTAAACTACCACTTCTTAATTCTCATTAATATTTCTTTGAAATACTTAGGAAGAACTGGGGGCTTACTTACCATGTTCTGCTTCCATGAATGTTTTAATGTTTTATATTCTTTTGAATACTTCAGTATCTACTGTCTTGCTTGGATGACAATATTGCAGATTTGGTTAATAGTGCTGTTGCAGATGGAAAGCAGATAAGCTTTTACACTGAATGTTTGAGAAAAATGGATGCTTTGATGAGAAGACAGGCAACACCTGTAAGGTGAATCAATAAATCTTTATTTTTCTGGTTGCAAAGAATGTCTTTGATCTCTAGGCAGAGATTTAAAAAAAAGAGAGAAAAAGAGACCAATCAATGGAGCAAAATCTAAGTGGGAAGGCTGTATTGTGGAGAGTTCTTGCTGTATTTCTAAGCATCAACAGATTAAAAAAATGTCTTGGGAGGAAGAAGAAATAGAAATCTTTGTTGTTGAAACATATGCTTAAACATGTAAATTGGCTGTAAAATTATTTACTTTCATATATGTGAACTACCACACCTATTATTACAATTCCTAGCTAGGATAATGTGCAGGAAAATAAATACAATTTATGCTATATTTTGATACAGTGCAACTGTTTTCCTATTTTTATTTTCCCCCTATTACTCATCTACTTTAACAAAACCAGTATGATTTTGCATGCACAGTGTAAAGCATGAAGTTAAAATATCTCCTTATATTATTATGTTCTGTTCACACAAAAAATCCCAAAGAATTCAAAACACAAGCCCCACATGAAAGGAATATTATGGTTTAAAAGCCAAGCATTGACATTTAAGGATAGGCCAAAGGTAAGGGTTTTCAGACAAGCTTGTTTTGACTTGTAGAGGGTATGACTTACAATTTAGCCTTTAATTGTGTGATGATACTGTTTTGCTCAGAGGACCACTGCCTGGTAGAGGGCATGGGACAGACACTGTGCAGCCTTTCAGGTTACATTTAATCTCTTTGTTCAGCATATGTCCTTGGGCTTTGTTTAAAGCTGTTTAATCCTGCTTGTAATGCGGCATTATTGACATTGTAGCAGGCTTTTCTACAGCATTCATTGTTACAGTACCTTGAGTGTATGAATTACTCTTATGAGCTACAAATATGAATGCTTGTGAATTACGTTCATGAGATGTAGGGAGCATCAACATTTTACTTATTGGGAAATGAGACAGAGAGATTAAGGTTAAATATGCCTATTAATTTTGGTTGCCAGCCTTGAGGTGGCTGGGGTTTGCCTTGGTGAAATAGTTAGCGTGATGCAGTGCTTTGTACATTTGAAGCACAGCTCCCTTTGACTTCAGACGCAGCTGTGAATGCTAACTACTTCTACAAATCAGACCCCAGGCTCTCAAACCTAACACCAAATGTAAAAAGAGCACTCAGTGGCCACCTGTAGTTCAAGTAATGCGCCTGACATCATGTAGGAGTGCTCTGGTGCTAGCAGACACAGAATCAATCATTTTCAGAGTGGTATTCACTGCAGCAGTCCTCATCCTCTGCTTGCCCTGACCTTGTGTTGCTATTTTTCCTCCCCTTCTAGATCTAGTCTCAGCTCCAAGATCTTTGTCCAAATCTGTTTTCTTCCATGACCTCATCCAGACTAGGTCCAGCTTTTGCTCAGACTGATTCCCCCTCCTGGCTGCAGTAGTGCCAGCAAGGAGGACATTGTGAGCACACAGGCACTTTCCCCAGGGCTGGAAGAGGATGCTCCTCTGTACGAAGGAACAGAGAGCATAGCTGCCTAAAATTTCCAAGTGAGTCCACATTCATACTGTGCTAGATATTCCTGCACCAAATCATAATTCTAAATGCATGGATTCAGAAACAAGTTGACCAAGTGAGATAAAGACTGCAAGGAGGTTGTGTGCATGGCAATTAGTTGCAGAGAGGCTCATTTGACCAGATCAGGATGGGTTACCTACCGGCTGGTCAGATCTGCTAGGCAAAACATATCTTTCTTATTCGTCTAACATCTGAACACCTTTTTAAAATTATTATTTTCTAAGTAAATTCTTGAAATAAATTCTCGTTAAGCAAAATTTCTCAGCTGTTATATTTCAGAGTTGACAGTTTGCAAAGGTATAAATAACTAGAAAGGAATAAGATACAGACTGGGTCCTAGTTTTCACAAGACAGTAAGGATAGAAGAAATCTAGATATAAGGCTTCGCTGAGAAAAGATTCACTGGTATAACAGAATGACATAATGTAATGTCATCTGGGAAGCACCCATGACAGATTTCAGATTTCAATTCCTCCAGCACTCTGCAATTCAGAAAGGGTTCAGAGCGTAACAGAGTTTATTTTGCTTCAATCAGCAACAGTTGATAATTTGATGAAATAAAAATGCACCATACTATTTAATTTCATACATATAGAAAGAATTCTCTCAAGTTTCATCTGCCTTGGCTGAACTGGAATTGCAGCTCTCTGCTGGTAGTATTTATTTCTGTCCTTTGTGGAAGGTTCAGGAATATATATGCCTGTGAAAAATATGATAGTAAATATCTGAAGACAGAGAAATGAGCTTGTGTGCCAGATTGGTATAATTTAGTGACACTCTGATGGAGCAGGTTCCCTGCAGAAGAGAAATTTATAATTTGTAATTGAAACGGTACTTGGAATTATCTTAGCATGTTATGTCAATATCATTTGGAGTATGATGGATTTGTCAAAAGGAATTTATATTAAGGCATGGCTGCCTATCTCCAGCAAAGTGCTCCTCACAGGGCCATCTTAAATCCTGATATAATTGTTTTTATTTGTTTGGTTAATTTTTGCAGAAAACAAGTAGCAAGAGAATTCAGACAGATTACTTTCCTTTTTAGTCTGCACACATATCATTCAGAAGGAGCAATCAAAGCTAGATTTATAAGAGGATGCTCTATAACATATAGTCTTGATGATCAATCCTCTCATAAATATGCACTCAGAACACCCCAACATCCCTTTTTCTTTGTGTCCTCTTTGTATTGATTTTCAAATAGCAGTCTAATTCCTGCATTGGTCTGCAGAAACTAACAGAAAGGCAGAAGTTTCAATCTATAAACATGACTTCACACAACAGACCCATTAAAAACTACATTTGTTTAGACGGTTAACAGAGTAACACCATATGATGGACTGGACACATTTAGACTTGTAAAGATGGAGACAGTCACATGGGGAAAACACAGTATTGGTGCTAAATAAATTAAAGAAGATAGTTAGGCAGTAATGTCTAAACCCAGGAAAAGCAAAATATGTTAGAAACACACAGCTACCTCCAGAATAGTTGGTGAATGCATGCAAGTCCATGCAGAGTTACGGCACTGCAACACCAGAGAGCAGCAGCCACAGGTTAGCAGGGACTCTCAGCACAACCAGCCAGAGTGGGCAGGGAGCCATCTTGGCACTGATTTACCTCAGCCAATTTGTGAGACATTTTACAGCTTCCCGCAGAGCACCACATTCTGTAGCAAAGGAAAAAGCTTCAGTAAGCTAATACACTGAGAGGTGTGTTGGTGTTGGAGCTGGGAACACTGTGGGAAGATGAAGCAGCTGCCTAGTCTAGTCCGTATGGATCCAGATGTCTAAAAGTACTCCTAAAATAATATTCTAACTCCTAATATTATACTAAGAGAAGTGCCACCACTGCGGTCTTATAAAATAAGGCAGACCTGAAAGCAAGGTCTCTCTTTGTCACTGTGTGAGATGACTCCAACTTGTTTGGCTTTAGGGTTTTGGGGTTAGGAGCAGGGAGTGTAAGGAGAAGGAAAGTGAAAAGTCAAAGTGAAGTTAAAAAAAGAAGTGGGAAGCAAGTTCATACGAGGGACTGGAATAGGGTGGTCCACCAAAGGTGAAGACAAAGATCCTGCACCTAGTATAGTGTGCAAAGGGCGATTTGTACTTGGAGAGGAGAAGGAGGAAATTCTTTCCTAGTGGGGTGGGAAAACAGCAGCTGATATGCCTTTAGTGCTTAGCAGTCTCAGACTCCAAATAGGATTTTTAAAGGCAGCTGTCTGAACAACAGGGCATAAATCCCTCAGTAAATTTGGCCCTAGTTTTTTTCAGCTCATCTCAGACCTTATATATGAAAAAAGTCACAAGCTGAAAGTTATTTTACTGAATTATTCATAGACAGATCGGATGTAATCAAATTATTTCAGAAAAACTGTTCACTTATCAAGAAGCCATCTAATGTCAAGCTCTGAAGCATGGATCCCTTGCTTGGGAAAGTGGTATTAACCAAAAATAGAGTTATGCGTTGGCTGCTTTTGTATAATCTGCCCCAGGGATGTCATTACATATGTCACATCAATTTTTTTAAAAAACAGTGTACAAAGAAGGACTTACACACAAGATGGAGTTTATTTTAAAGCCTGTGAATCAGGCTAATTCATCTTCTAACCTCCTACAAAGTGGTGGCCATTCAGTGCATGTGTTGCTCCTCCTTTGGCTGCTCATGTCCTGCTGCTCCCAACCCCAAACCAGAAGCCCACCATACTTCAGTAGATACAAGCTTCCCTCCTGAGCCATGGCAGAGGGCATGTCCCTTAGAACTGTCTGCATTTGCTGCATGGTTTTCCAGGCACTCAGTTCTATCAGCAAGCTTTGGACTGCAGAGTGGTGATGCATGGCTGAGAACTGAAATGGAAGGTCAAAATTTAAAAATAACAAGCCAACAGATTAACATACCAATTGTATACCAATATCTGATAATTCCCCCCTCACACGAGGGATTGGTAAACAGTAGAGCACTGAAGGTGAAAACACTGTCATGTATACAAGTATGCATACACATATATGAGGTACCTATAGGTGCAAAATGCTGATTTAGACTGGTTCAGGCAGCTTATTGCAACAGCTCAGAAATTTCTTCTTCTAACTTAGTTTTTTGACTCAGTTCCCAGATGGTTACATATAGAATCTTGGGTTGTCATCCCTTCCTTGACGCACACACACACACATATAAACCTGAAAATTCTGAAGTTGCAAAGTTTCATTTTGATTCTATACAGTCAGTTTATTCGGTATCAGCTTGCAGAATAACTTTGGGAAATATGGAATTTATTAATTTTTTTAATTCGGTAAGAATAGCTCTCACTTAAATAATTAATTCTTCCTACTAACAGTTTCATGTTGTTGTTAAAATGTGAAATATGCAAAGCAGAAAGTAGATCTGCATATCATAAAGTATTTCCACATTTAAATTAGATTCTTTGGCAACAGTACTTCTGGAATGTGGTATGCACGTCTTTTAAAACTATACAAAGTACATCTGGAAGATAATGCTTATGAAAATGCCTGTTTAAAAAGTATATTATATAAATCAAATATTTATTATTTATCTACTCTCTAAAGTAGAGCAATAAAATCTATAAAATGAATATAAAAAGATACAGTGCAATTAACAAAGTCATGAATGTTTACACAAATATAGCAGCCTAGCATTTGCAAGAAGAGAAAGAATGTAATTCATTTATAGTGAATAAAGGCAAATAAATCAAAGTCTCCTTGCTCAATTTATTGAGTCCTATTCAACATCAGGACTTCCTATGAACCAATTTGATTTTTGTTCAGTCTTTGTCCAGAGCCACATGACTGGAGCAAAACTATGACTTGCTTTAAGTACTCCCAGATGCTGGAATTGTCAGTCTTAGATCATACCGCTTCCAATTCTTGTGGAAAAAGAAAGCATATATTCTCATTATACTGGGCCTTCAGCTGAGTAATCTACTGATTTAGAGACTTTAGATTAAAAAAACAGAGTAACAATTATGATCAACTGGCCTGATTTCTGTTGCTTGATGAAATAAAAATAATCACTCTGTTTTTGCTGCAGGTATTTTATTGGCACTATGTTTTACTTCTCTATCTCTTGCTGCAGCAACCTTAGCACTTTTAGTGGGACTGCACATGTGCTGCTGATTGAGCTAAGCCAGACTTCAGCATCACACCTTGTAAAGGCAGCTGCTATTGCCCTAATGGGAGGCTCTTTCAAAAGATGTCACCTTTTTTTTTCCTTTCTTTTTATCTCCAATTAACACAAGCAGGCTCAACCATATGTCGTTTGCATTTATAAGAACAGTACACTGTGTCTTTTGAAAATCTGCTTAAATGTTGCTTTTCCTATTCACAGCATAAATCAAAAAGATTATATATTTTTGTAGCTCTATGGAATATGTTAATTTACTGTAAAAGAAAGATAATTTTGCCTTCTCCTCAGCCTTGAGTTTTTATTTCATTATATTTATCCATGGAAAGCAGGCTGTTTCAGGGACTGTGTGTGTGACAGTCCCTGCTTACACCCTCAGATGAGTTACAGACCTCTTACATTTGTAGTCTTACTTTGGCCCAAGGATGGGAGATGACAGATGTGCATCTGGGTAGGAAATCTCACCCTGAATTGCGTAATGGAAACCCCCAAATCCATATGGAGATTATGTGGTATGTAAACCCTTTTTCCTTTGGACAGATAACCAGAAAAGGGTGGCAGGACAAAGTTATTGCTATTGCTCCAAAATCTGCACATTGCACCAGCTGCATCTCCACTTTTCTGGATTTCAGCCTGTGTTCCTTGTGCCAAGCTCAACGTGATGAATAATTATTCTTGCTGCAATCATCTGTGTCTGATCCCAGGTCAGGAAAAAACTACAACACAGAGCTGCAAGTGTATGAAATGCAAGTGCTGTGGAAGAAATTATGATACAGGATCAGAAGTGTGATTCTCCACTGAATTCAAAGATTTGATTGGCTCGTTTGTCTCTAAGAGTAAAGTTTTTCCTCAAAATTACATTTTAATAGTTACTTTAATTGTTACTGGCTTGAGTGTTCTATCACAAGCATCCATACATTTATGGATCCTATAGCAGTTAGAGGATAAACGGCACCTTTTATCTTCATGCAAGTTCCCCTTCCAAATGATAACTTTGTACCTCTAATTGTTCTCAAGATGGAAAGCTAAGATTTCCCCACTCTGTATGACTGCATGTACTGCTCACACAAGTGACCAAAATGTCTGTCTTCTCTAACATATAAATGTGGTATGTTTGTTCAAGCCAGGAGAAGTAGGTGCAAAGCTGAACAGTGATGTCTTGAAAATTCTTCTCTTTTTAATCAGAAAAATATTAGGTCGAAATAAATCATTATTAGACCAAGCTCTCAGACAAAACCAAAGAAGAATGTTTGTTATAGGGATGAAATGCAATTTTAGAAAAATAGGGCAGTCAAAAGTTGGGTTGGGTTTGTTTTGTTTTTTAAATTCCTGATGCTTTAAGTCTAAGCTTCCGAACTAGAAATGGTTTCATTTTTAGCCTTTGACTTCCCCCAGACATGATCCCTCACAAGGACAAGTGACTGTGTATTGTATATGTATACAATGGACTAACTGTTAAAGACTAATGGGGGGCT
Organism: Toxostoma redivivum; assembly: GCA_013397375.1. NCBI lineage: Eukaryota > Metazoa > Chordata > Aves > Passeriformes > Mimidae > Toxostoma > Toxostoma redivivum. The sequence goes on from VXBI01005315.1 coordinate 8,761, forward strand.
GCAGGAGGTTTCTGTGGCCCCTTCATTAAACTAATGACAAACATTCATCTCTTATTACAGAGGATACATTCTCTTCCATTTCCCTTTTGCAACTAACTGTATTTTCTACTTTTTGCAAAGGCTTTTCAGATGTGTTCTCTGAATTCTTAAGGGAGTATATGATGAAGACTCTTATTACCTATTAATTACTAATCAAATGTGCTAATACTAATAAGCAGCTGAAGTTCATGTAACTGTCTCTCATCCTATACTACAGCTGAGACATTTCAAGTTCTCTAAGCTTGGGGACATGGAAGTTTAAATCCATTTACGTATTTGCTGTTGGGACACAGCCCTAACTCATCTGAAGACAGTACTACATATTTACTATATCTCAACTGGATGGATGTTCCCTCTACTAGGATGTCTCTACTTCTCACCCCCTGGCTCTGTTTTAAAGGTCTCTTCCATGGAATAGATGGAATGCAAATAAGAAACCAAAGCTAGAAGGGGATGATGATAGTAATTTTACAGAAGTTTCACAGATGGGAAAATTCTGAGAAGCCAAAAAATCAATATAGTTTCAGAAGCCTTGGGATAACATTGCTTAATGGTGGGAGTTATTAAATAGGGAATGGTGAAGGCACATGAGTACCCCACATACTGTTTTTCTGCACAGCTCAAGACCTTTGTATATTAAAGCAGGTCTGGAAGATCCCAAAGAAGTTTGGCAGGGTGACTGTGAAACATTTTATAACATTTACATCATTGTCTTATGTTTTTCAAGGGAAATTACTCATAGTGTGATTTCTACAGAAATCTACTCCCTCCTACAGCACTGCACGCTAACTTAGGAAAGACTAGCTGATGATAGCAAGGTGAGAATTCTCAAAGTTTGTTCAGTATCTCCAAAGCTGAACTCTAACTGTCCTTTACTGAGTAAATATGCACAAGTGTTAATGCTTTGGGGATATCTGTGGTGAGAAGCTGAGATGAGATGCTGAAGTTACTGTCTACAACTCAGTTCTTTGCTTCAGAGAGGCTGACAGATGTTTGCACTCTGAGCATGCTTTGTAGCAGTCTCCATCTTGAAAGGAGTAATCATGTACCTGCTTTGGCAGTGCATCCAGCTAGAAGGAATTTTTAAAGAAGTTGCTTCAGGGGCTGCAGTGCCTCAGAGAAAAGTTTTGGAGAAAATATCAGAAGTCTTGAAGTGTGCAGAACACAGCCATAAGAACAACAAAAGGGAATGAGCTGTATTCTTGCAAGCAGATATAGTGCTAGTTGAATGAAAGCCAAAGGAAGGAGATGCTAAATGGGAGAAGAATGCAAAAAAAATAAAAGTTACAGTAGGAAAATTTCCAGATTCAGAGCCCCCAAAACTTTCCATTGCTACTATTTTCCAACAGTCTTCATTTTAGTAAACATGAAATGCACCCAATGTCACTTTATCTTTTAAAGAAGACACTGACTATCAAACCTAAACTGCCACTGCAAATTTCACTTCTGAGCCGTCACCACTGGGTGATGCAACACATTGCTTGCACACTTGAAAATAGTAATACAAGACCTATCAGGACGAAAGGACTGGATTTTTATATTGAAAGCAAGTGGTACATTAAGAGGTAAAATAAAGCCTACAAGGATTCTGCAGTGGTTTATGTTATGCCATAGAAAGTGAGAAGAAACTGCTGTCATTGAAACTGTCAAGTCCTGTTGGGATTTGGCTGGCTGGTATTTGAAGAATGCAAATAACTGAGTATTGAAGAGTACTTTAAGAAATTGCAAATGCAAAGGAATCAGAACATGTGCAACTTTTGCAAAAGCCAGATACAGAAAATCTGACACAGTCCTCAAACATAGGTTCTCTGGCTGGCAGAGTGGTAAGTATGCTGCAAAGGCAGCTGCAGAGTATGTACTGATTGAAAAAGGGCCCCATGTGGAGACCACCTTCCTGAAACTTAGTGCTTCTTTTTTAAATTTTCATTTTAAATCACTCTTTAAAATAATTTGAAATTTGTATTTGTTATTGCGTGGACTTTCCAAGCATGTAATTATCACATTCTGTTATTAGTGATAGAATCTGCAGCAGTCCCTCATGCTGACGTTTTAATCACTAGTACTTACTGTTGCAAAACTTCTCACAGGCAGAACTGATTTGTAAAACCGAATCTTACATCCTTTATGGGGCTTGACATCTTACATAATTAACTAATCTACTCTACACCATAGTTCATTGATTTTGCCATGGAAAAAAAAAAAAGAAGGGAGACCGAAATTTGCATCTATTATCTTATTCTGCCTACCATAAATGTTCTCTTTTTTTGCCATTTCCATGAAAGAAGTTTTATTACTGAGATAAATGTGTCATGGTCATTCTGTTTAGTTATTGATATATTTTTTTTACATGTGCACTTTTTGTTTCTGAATGTGGTTGAAGTAGTTAGCCCCCAAAGCCTATCAGAAAAAGGATGCTTTATATCTTCTCATTTCAGCCTTTTCAAAAAATCAATATTGTCCTTCTATATGAATTATGACTAGCTTACTGAATAACTTACCTTGCTGTCGTGGTTTGACATAGCTTGGTTTTTAGTTTTTTCTTACAGGTTTTTCTTACTTCTTACTATTATTATTAATAGAAGCAAAAGAGAAAAGAAAATAGTGTTTTATGTCATCTATATATCACATTAAAGTAGCTAAATGACTGGATGAATTTTTCTAACTCAAGTTGCAGTGCTTTGGAAGCAAAACAGTATTAGACATTATGGAAATATAAATATTATGCATTGCATTTTAATTCCCTTTCCACTACAAAAAGGTAGCTTTTTTATTACCTTTTAGTATATCAATTCTCTCTTTAAGATAATTTATTTAGTTGAATATAATCTAGTTGATTAAAGAAGTAACAGTTTACAGGACTACAATTCCTTTGGTATTCCTTTTGATATTACAGAGACACTTATCATGAAAGTGGTTTCCAAACATAGAAAGAATGAATAAATCAATAGGTGATAAGCAAAACTCATCTTGTACATTAGTGATGCAGATCAAACTGTAATACTCAGCTTTGACACAGGGCCTTTCCTGTGGGGGTTAGAAGCCATTTAGAAACACTCAATGTTCCTTTAAAAGTTTAGAAAGCCTAGGTTGCTGCTTACAGAACAGGCAGGCTACTGTTGTCAAGTTTTCAAATGCCCATTTCCTTAATCTAGTGCTGGGTGCAGAACTTCTCAGTGACCAGCCAGGTGACATGGACACTGCTGACTCTGCCTGAAGCCAGGCACTCTCCAGCTTTCACAACAGGCTTTGGTTCCTTCCTCTCCCTCCTGTGTCCTCCCCAGATTTCTGTGGACAATGTCTGTTTCCAGCCTCCGCTCCTCATTTCTGGGCAGTGTGAACTATGAACACAAATGCAGTTACTGTGGATTTGTGGTCTTGCAGATTCACTTCAGATCAGTCTCTTGTCCAAGCTAATGTTGCAGCCCATCTCCCTTGCATTTCATACATCTTCAGCTGTTAATAATGAAATTAACAGCTAGGAAAATTAACATGTCATGTAGTCATAGAGCAAGCAGGACTCTGCCCCAAGTGGCTTTGTGAGGGCTGGGGCTCCATGTGAAGACTCAGGGTCTCATCAGCACTTGGCCTAATAAAACATTCAGGTGGAGCAGTTTCCTCACCTCATGGCCTGATTACTGTTTTTAAACCTGCTCAGAGGTCTTGTGTATAATGCTGTTATCTCTTCTGGTCACACCTTACAGCCAAAACATTTGGGAGAGATATATCATGCAGTGGCCAAGATCTGAGTTGGTAAGTGTCCTCCTGCCCCCATTGTGGAGTTTCTGGTCCAAATGAATCCTCAAATTTAAAACCCCAGAGAGTATGACAGTATGAGGAAGTGATTGAATCTATGTTAATAACTTGAACAGCAAAAGGTGTAAGTGAAAACCAGCAGCGATAAGAAAAGTAGAAAGGGTGTCTATCTGTGCACATAGTAGAGAAGAGACATTTAAAAGGACAGAAGCAAGGTGTTGATGATGCCTGGAAATGATGTGATATAGATTTAGATAGAGAGGACATTGAGAAGCTTTGATCTTAACCTAAGGTAATCTGAAATGAGAAAGAATCATAGAATCAAAGAGAAGAGTCAAGGATACTGAAATTAGGAAGGGGACAGAACAGCAGAGGAAATTATGTGCTTAACAGTGAACTGAAAGTCAACAGTAGTTAAGAAAAGATCTTCCTAATGTGAATGACTGAGTCAACTGGACCAGACAGCCTGCACTAGGCCAGGACCATAGCAGGACCAGAAAAAAGAATGAAGACTAGAGGCATATGAGTAGATTGGAAGAAAATAAAACTCCTGCTCTCTGTACCTAGCATTTTCACAGTATTTTCTACACTTAGGAGGGATTCAGGTTTTGCCAGGGAGCACTATGCTTCCCAGCACCAAAACTATGAACAACATTGCAGTTGGGATCCCACCTCAGCACATCCAGGTATCAAGAACTAAATGAATTCCAAAAGACATGTGTACACATTTTGCTGAACAGATAATCATCTCATTACCTAAAAAACCTATCTCCTACAGACTTTAACATGAAAGGCCCAGAGGTTTTAATTACAGAGTCAGGACAAGTTTTCACTGCTTTGAATAAACTTGAATGTGTATGGACTGACTCCAGGAACAAGCCCAGCCAATTACGGAATCTGGAGGGATAATAGAAAAAAGCTCTGCTATAGTTGCAGTTTCTGCCGCAAAAAAATCAATAAAAAAATCCCTATATTCAATGGGTACAGCTATATATCACTAACTCTTGTCTTCTGCAGCCAAGACTATATACATAAAAAACACTTCCCAAAAAGGACATGGTTTCGACCATGTAAAACACCTCTCCTTCCAAGTTACTGTGGTGAGGGTGGAGCATTCAAGCAATTTTTTCTTCCTCCTCAAATGTAAACCAATTTTCTATTACTCTATAGAGGATGGAAAGGCACGGGAATTATGCATCCAGACAACAATGATCAGAAGCCTGAGAATCCTACATTATTCGCCAGACACACAATTCCAGTCCTTTGCTATTCTGACTGGAGTTGTTTCATCTATATCTCACTTGATGCAGTTTGAGATCATGACTTTTTGTCATATCCACGGAGGTGACAGAAAAGGGGTTTAATCTTCTTTTTTTGTTGTTATCGTTGTTTGGTTTTGTTTTTCTTGTGGGATTTCTGGGGACTCTTATTAACATATTCCTAAGTCACCTTTTCTCTATGCTAAACAAACCAAATTCCACTTTTGTCACTGGTCACGTATTTCCTCAGCTCTGCTCACGGCTGCTGCTGCTTGTGACTCTTCAGCTCTTCATTTGTTTAAGATCCTTTTTATATGAGCCCTGTTTATATGGTTTAATGATCTCTCACCAAGGCAGGCAGGTTTACCTTTCACCATTCAAGTCTGCTCTCTGGGACTAAAACTTCACATTTTCACGGACAATGGGGTTGGAAAAGTGATCAAATGAGAGTCCTAATTAAGAGAATCCTCTTTAAAAGTTGACTGCCAACCAATAACTTCCAACTAGCATTGTCCTTGAAATGTAACAAAAGAAGTTTAAATTGTTTTCTCTTGCGTATACACGCATATTAATCACAGTTCTCACTTCTTAGGGAACCTTCTTATTCCCTACCACAAATCATAAATTAAGCAAAATTTTAACTTAAGCTGTTATTTACCTATGCTGTTCTTTTCTATGATGGTTAGATAGTTAATTAGAAAATGGGAAGGGATATTACTTTCTGCAAAATTTGAATGATTTAGGAGCCTAATTTTCTATGGAAGGTTATTAGATTAGTTTTTTGAAATCTGCTTTTGAACCAGCCTAAATGACAATGTGAAAACTGAAATAAAATATTTCTTTTTAATGTGTACTTGCATTCTTTTTATTGAATGTTTACTCTAAATACATGTTTACATATTTGTGCATGTTTACTTCTTAATCATTCTTTGTATGCCCTGCTCCAGTCTTAATTTTCATTAACATATTCATTGACTATTTTTTAGAGACAGCTATTCAACACATTTATTTTACTCCTCTTGACCATAAAAGCCATAGTAAAGGTACATATTTCTAAAAGATTGCAAGTCATGTCTGTTTTTCTTGTCCCAAGCCATTAGCACCTCATTGCTCAAATAAACAGCCATTAATATAAACTGAGGGGGAAAAAAAAATCCTTCCACGGTCTGTTTTCCCTCATTGCAGTCTTCCTCTGCAGCAATAAAAATACTGAGATTTCTCCCCAAAAGCTACCTGTTGCCTCCTGAGATCCAAGTGCAGCAGGTCCCTAGGAGGTGCAGGGCAGAACACTGTGCAGAGCATTCTGCTCAGAAGGAATCTGAGCATCAGGAGGACCAGGATGCATCTTGCATTGCTTCCTGCCACAGTTATTAAAGCAGTACAGACATAACCAGTGAGACCTGCCCACCAGCAGCTCAGAAGAGTTATTTAATTGTAAATACAATTCCACACACATAATCCTCTCAGTAATTCTTGGGAGAAGTAAGTCACAGTATGCATTGTTTGTGGGTGTAGTTTCAATTGTAATAAACCCCCAATTTATTACCACAAAAGTGCACTGACAGTGACTTCCTCAGAGCTCTTAAGTGGCAGACAGACATGCAAAGAGGTTTTGTTTCCACTGGTTATTCCTATCAGGCTGTTCAGTGCACAAAGAAAACTGAACAGGAGGGCTCAGCTCCCTCTCACCCACAGTGACATTCCCACCCTGACCTTCTTTACAGGCCAGTTTGCATAAAGACTCGAAGATCCCTGGGCCCAGGGGCAGGGCCCAGCAGGCTCTGAATGAGGGAGCTTTGCAGAAAAGTGGAAAATCCAAGTTTAAATTGTTTGAGGCAAGAGGAAGGCTCAACACTCATCTCCTACACCTTGCACAGGGGGGAAATGCTCTCCTGTAAATCAAGTACTGCAGTGTTAAGTACACTATATACTTCTGTAATTTTAACAAGTGCCAAATTGTTTGACAGCAGCTTTAAGGCCAGGCAAACAGATTTTAATCTGGCAAAGCTTCTGCTAAGTGACTAATTTGTATCTATGCCTGTTACAGGCAGAGGTACAAAACTGTCGATCACATCAAGAGTAGAAAGATGCAAAATACATTTTTTACTGCAGGGAAATAAGCTGCTCATCTGAGTTAATAGTCCCAAAATGACACATTCTCTCTTGATATGTATTGCAAACTCTCTGTTCTACCAGAAACACGGGCCTTTGCTTACAAAACACCAGCAGCTGTAATTAACACCTGAGAAGGCCAAGCAGGAGCATGCCTGTAAAGCTTGTGCAAACACATCCTACTGCTTAGTTCTGTTACAATGCAAACAAAAGCCATATGCCTCAGGATAAAAGAGTATAAGAAACATCAATAAATATTTCACAGAGATGGAAATAAACAGGCAGAAGGGGTTGAGAGATGATGGCTGGAGCTAGCTTACTGCATAAACAAATGCCAACCTGAACTTAAGTATGACAGGGAGAAAACAAGGTGGAAGGAAGAAGGACATGTTCAGCTGAATCTTAAAATTTTGTGCTGCTTTCACACAATATTTTAGGTCTTTACTAAATTTGGTATCAAGGCAGTACTCTGAATCTCACAACCCATTTAAAATAAAATTGTGTTCCTCAGGGTCATGGCTGTGAAGAAATCATTGAAGACATGAATTAAACAGGACTGATGTAATCTTCTGTTCAAGAGACCAAAGACAATAGAAAGAATAATTTTCAATCCATATGACCTGTTCATCCTTTACAGTACTGACTCTGAAATCTGAAGATGACAGACAGAATGTGAACATTGTTCAACTGCTGATCATTTTGGTCAAGTTAGCTAATAAAGAAAATATACCTAAAGACAAGAATATGTATATGTTCCACTTAGAGCACTGCATCAGCCTGATTGTACAATCAAACTGATTTTACTTGATAGTTCTGAATAGAAAAAAATTTACAAAAAATATGTTAATAAATTATTATTTTCTTTATATTTGTGATGAGTTCTGCAATTTTTCAAGGCCCTCTAGAAAAATATTCTAGAGTTGGGAGATGGAAATTGGTTCACTTATCCCAAAATGAAAGGTGATTTCTTTTTGAAGGTTTATTTTTATTTAGTCAGTGCTCTCATGTGAATCAGCTGGTCCGTAGTATCTGTCAAAATAACTCCTAACCCACTGGTCTCCTTCAGCTGGGCTAGGCATCTGCTTCCTAAATTATTGTGGCATGAACAGAAGATGGGAAGTGACCTTGGCCCATGAAAACAGCAGCAAGACCCCATCAAGCCAAGCCCCACACCCAGAGTACTTCAGTCTTCACATCAGTAGTCTAGGCAGATGAGTGCAAGTGTAACATCTTGTCATTGACTCAGAATTACAAATGTGGAATGCTAGGTAGATGTTTAGGATTTATATGAAAAAAAAATTGGTAGAAGAGAGGATCAGATGGGAGATATAAGAGAGAGTACAGAAGGGAAAAGTTTCCACTCGGAATTTTAAACCAGCATCCAGAGCTGGAGCTGACAAAACCGGTACCTAAAGACCTGGTAAGGCAATCACAAGAGCTCTACTTAGACCTTTACCTTACAAGGTAAGAAAGCTTTAAATATCTGGCACTTTTAAGGCCAGCAATCCCTCCTCCTTGACTGCCAGAAGCTTCTAGCACTTCATCCCATAGCAGTGACAATCACACAAAGTTTTCTCCAGAGGGCATCCAGAGCCTGAAGGGGTTGGAGCCAGGACTTCTGAACCAACTCCATTTTCCTCTTCAACTCAGAGGTTTCAGTACCAACATTTACATCTGTATTATTGTTTTTGAAATTTCTAAGACATTCTGTCCTCCTGGAAATGTAAGAGTTTAAAAAAAAAAATAAGGCTGAGTGGAAATCATTACTTTTAGTTATGCAAAACTGGCAGTAATCTCTCCTGAATGGATGTGGAGGTCAGCAACTCAGTTTTACTGTTTCACTCTAAAAATAGCACCTTTCAGCACTGAGACAGTAGGAAATGACATCTACTGAGTGACTGGGGAAAATGTGGTGCTTCCATGTTTTTCTGATGCCTCCTACCCAGTTCTGCAGTTCCTTGGCTGATGAGGGTTAACATTACCACTTTTAAAAAGGCTGGCAATCTCCACCTGCTGAAGGCAAGTTTTTCACTGTGTTATTTTGGCCATCTGGATACAGCATCTTTATTTACTTTTTTTTTTTTTTTTTTTTTTAAATATCTCTTTTCATGAATTCCCAGGAAACTGGGTTTTACTCTGCTGCTTAATTCAAGCTGACAAAATCATCTGTTGTTTTCTTCCAACTGGTTAAGCTTTTTTTTCCTTCAAAATCTTTTGGCTTTGGGACAGATCATTCATCCCAGATTTTACTGTGTCTCTCCTCAATCATCTATAACCTGCCTTTGAAATAAGTTTCCAACAATTTCTCTGCAGGCTGCCTCCTTCCATATAGAAGGTTTGATAAAAATGAGTGGAAGTGTGTTTTTTCATTACCTAAGTTATCACATACTTTCTGGAAAGAATGCACAGCCCTACATTTTACAATGCCAAGAGTAACTGTAAATGAGTTTAGCACTAGCACTTGAGCCTTAAACCCCCCATTTTATCACTAAAAATACCATGAGGAACATGATTTCTCTTGGCAATGGATGTTTTAGTGTGCACTGTGAGCTTCAGTGATGAAGAAAATGTAAGACATACCAAGACGCAGAGGCATACATGGGAGGTGGAGCTTAGACAGGATGATTAGGCCATTCATTGAAAATTATCCAAACTTAAATGCCAAACTACATGTAGGAATGTATGTGTACAGTATGCATATAATACATATATATATATATTCTAGTTTGGACTATGCTACCTCCTTTCTAATGAAAAAAATTACTAGTTACAAAAATGTGCTAGACTCCTGTATCACCTTTTTATTTGCACATTATTGGCTATCAATCAGTTTTTTTAATCCTTTTTTAAGGGTCTGTCTCAGGTTTTAAATGGAGATAGGAGAAACACTCATATACAATAAGTCAAGATTATTTTGAGATAGAGATCTAAACATAAACAAGGTCAAGAGGTAGTGCTCACAGAAACTCTATTTGTCATCACCCCTCATAGATTTTCCTGCATTATTTTCCTAAAGTTAGCATGCTGCTAGATATCCTGAACCCTTATCTGCTTTTCCACTGGGAGAAAAATAAATCCAACAATCAAGCTTTGTGTTGGTTTTGCTGAATGCCCCCTGAACCTGGCTTTGAATCTGGCTTTACTCCTGTTCCATGTACAAAACTCTGCAACCTCTGTGGTATTCAGCATGATTTGATACCAATGAAGCATACATTGCAGATTTTTCCAGAGCACATTTAATAAACAATATACCTGAGTAGGTTCAGCAGAACGTTCTCTCAGGGGCTCCTAGTGTATTTTTGGAGTCCGTCTCTACATTTCTTCTCTCATACCTACTTACGTAAGGGGAAGAGAGGAGTGGCCACCAGCTAATGCTCTATTGTGTGGGAACCCTTAGGGAACTCTTGCAGCATTTACAATGCAGAACAGGTAGTCAAGAAAGGTAAAGATGGACATTTGCAAACATCTATCTGAAAATACCATGGTTGGCATTTCAGTCTCTACAGGTAGGCTCAGGAGCTCGGGGACACTGTGTGATACAGGTAATGGATGAAATTTCTTCTGTTCAGTTTGCTGTACTGTGTGGTATCTTGCATTTATCATTAATTTGTGAATAAGGTTCCTCAAACCAGCACACAACAAGAAGCTGGGTCCTAACAACACCATTTAGTCTATATGTATGTTGATCTATATATTCAAAAATTCATAAATTCCAAGAGGGCTTCAGTCCGGCATCAAGAAGAAAAGTCAGAATGCTCATAAACAGACAGTTCAGTACTTCTAGAAGTGTAGCAGTCAACACCCTTATGACCGAATTTCTGTGGTTTTGCATATTTAAATTATGAGCAGGATCATTCCCTTCAACTGCCCCACTAACACAGCCCTGCTCAGCTTTGGGAAAACTCTGGGCAGGAGTCCTGGGCTAAAACGTTACCAGCAGAGACTTGGGAGCATGACACAGAGACAACCCAGCAGCTCAGGTCAGAACCCAGCCAGGAGCTCTTACACCCAGCACCCTGTCACTGGACACCTTTGCTGTGCTTTTCTCAACTGCCCAGCTCTGCAGAGGCTCCTGCTGTGGTGCAGAGCATGGTGTGACTCTTCGGAGCCTGTCTCAGGGTAGGATACTGAGTGCTGCAGCAGGAGACCTCTCTGGGGATGTCACAGCTGTGAAGCATAAAGCAACCTGAGCAGCTCTGCACCTCTGCCATGGAGCCAGGCTAAGCACCACTGTGCCCACTCATACAGTCCTCACTCACACTTCAATGCCAGCCATCCCAAATGAGACTCCTGCATTCCTGCCTGTGCAAAATGCTCCCACTATTATCCATGTTTTTCATACACCAGTCTTTATTGGGGTAGGGTAGAGGTAGCCTGTTCAGAAATCACAGACACAGCACACGTAGCATGATGGCACATAAACACGGCCTCTTAATTCTTCTGTCAGGCCCTGGTAGAAGGGGAGGGTCAGGAATTGCACTATTATTCACACAGATACCCACCAGTTCCTAGACATTACCATAGTCTGTCCTCCCTGATGTTAGGCCTTTTTTTACTAATGTGCCCACTTAGAACAGAAAAAGCTCAACCCCAACCTCAAAACACTGGCAAGCATGAGTCCTGTGGTAAGATTCAACAAACTCTAAGCCAAGATATGCGTGTTTCACATCTTAATACTAGAAGAATGTTGCATGTCTTCTGTATTCCAATGAAAGCAGGTTTTTTCCACAATACAGATTAATAAAATACTCTTCCATAGAAATAACTAAACAAAAGCTATTGTTTGTTGGCTTACTGTAGGTGTGTCTGAAATCTTCAGTGAGTGATACAGAAAACTCATTACGTCTGTTCTGCATTTCATAAAAAGAGGTGCTTGAAATGTCCTTAAGTCCATGAAACATGATGATAAGCAACAGATGCATGATTTTGTTGGTTGCCAGCAGAAGACTGCACTTTTGTGAGGTGGGAAAGAAACCTTCACTACTTCTAGCTTTTTTTGACCGGGCTGAATTCTAAAGATGTCTGTTAGAGTTGAAAGCAAGGGGAGAAGAGAGCACCATTTTTACAGTTCTTTACTCAACATGCTTATTTAGGAAAGAAACTTGGGAAAAAAATAAAGACACCTGTTTTCTTTCTATTTTTAAAGAACTCTCTTCTTAAAACACGATAAGTATGTTCTGAACACTCAAGCTGTTGAGCATATCCCAAAGAAGGCTGGCAGGCAGAATGGGGGTGTGGGGTGCTACATAAGGGGGTGTCAGTGGAGCAGCTGAGGTGTTGTCTAGCCAGGTGGTTGGCAGCACAAGCAAGGATTGCCTGTTGGTGGGGAGAGTATCTGTGAGTGCTGGCAGAAGTTGAAACTGGATCCAGCTCCATCTCTGAAAATCTGTGCCCATCTCCAGAGAGATTTCTGGTTCTACCAGCCTGATCCTTTGATATCCTAGACTGGGTCTCGACAAGCAGCATATTCTGGTTTTGATCAGACCTTGACAGATTTTTTTTGTGAAATGGTAAATGGAGATGGCATTGGAAGAATGGATTTTCTGGAGAGCTTTGGAGATACCATCAGTGCTGCAGAAGGGAACAGAGTGAGTGCACAGTCCTGATACCTCTGTGTGGGAGAAGCTATGGCTGTCCCCCTTTTCTTCTCCTTCTTACATCCCAGCCTCTTGTTTCAGCAAATGTGGTGTTTAAGCATATCACTGTATTGGCAATGCAAATAGCATGTTTTCCATACTAGTGCCACAGCTGTATAAGTAAAGTCAAGATGTTGCAGGGCATGAAGAGTGGAATGAAGGTTAGTTTCTTTAGTACCTCTGCTCTCACTGGATTTCTGCAGCTGCCAACTACCTGGCACATATTACCCTCTAACAGCATTACATATAGCAGAAATAATTCCCACAGGTAATCCATCATCATCTGTTTACAAGTGCTGTCACTTCTGTGCAGTAACTTAGAGAAACAGTGCTCTGGTAAATCTTCGTAAAATAAAGGATGGTAGAAATTACAGCCACCAGTAGCTCGGGTCAGGCTGAAGTCAATAGTCTCCTGCCCTCTGGAGCTACAACAATAATAAAACAAAACTAACAAGGAGTGCAGTCTTCATCCATTTTGTGACATTCATTTCCTCCCTCTTTTGAAAAACCCTCCCTCTAATTTCCACAGCACATAGTGCCAGCACCAGCTGGTGGGAACTCAACCTCTTCTCCTTTGTGCCATTGGTGAGGTTAAACGGAGTCTGGTCCCATGCACCTCACAGACACATACTTTATCCTGATTAGAAGGCATTATCTTTTCCTTAGTGCTGTGAACTATCCTACTTAGTCTCTCTTACCTTCTACTACAGAGCCCAAAATTATTTTTGTTGTTGTAAGCATAGTGCTCTTTACTGAGATTTATGTGAATTAGAAACAATATACATATGTATGTATTCCTAGGACCCATGATAAAGGCTAAGATGCCTCTTAACCTCAAAATAAAATTGAAAAAACTCCTTGCTGGCTCAGCATTGTACAAAACGTGCTTACAGCACCAGAGACGATCTTAAACTCTTACATGCTGAAGATGTAGTGGTTGATAAATGACAGCTTCCCTTCTAAAGGGGTAGGGGATGGTTTAGTTCTTATAGCTTAAAGACGAAAATGTATTTGGTAGTCACACAGTGATTCTTTACCGTGGTTTTGACACTTAAAACCAATTTGTGATGACTTTGATGGCCTATAATAGGCAGATATAGCAACCTTCAATGAAAGCCTTCACCCATTTAAAAGCATAATTGTACTGACATTGATTTAATAAATTAAACAGCTGCCAAATTTTTTCCTCTCTGAAGAGGACTGCTTGAAAATATATGGGCAGTTATTCAGCAAAATAGTTTCTTATCAGCCTGCTAAGTGAGAGCACAGATCAAAACAGTTCAGAATAGGATATTTATGAACATTCGCAATGCAAAGAAAATGACCTTGTTTGGCAAAGCACTGAACCTTATTATAATTTACAGGCAGAGTCACATATACATAGATGGGAGAGAAAATTGCCATGTTCCTGAAGGGGCAAAGCAGATCTGCAAGGTAAAATATTGTAGGAGAAAGCATTGACAAGAAAAAGAAATCCTTCAAAGAATAACAAAAGAGTAATATAACACATTGAAAAGGAAAACAGGCTAAGAGAACTCCACTAACACTTGGGCAACCAGAAAGAGTAAAACTGCAACGAAAGCTTATAACTAAAGCTAAAAGACCTTAAAACCTGCTCACCCTCCCCGGAGCAGAGACCCCACTGCACAGTACTTGCTCCAGGCTAAGCCATGGGCTTAAACATCAGCACAGAGCTTACCTCAGCAAAATCAGCTCAGAGCTCCCTGCCTGCTTCTGACCAAACCCTCAAACTCCCTGCAAACAAGAGCTAATTAGCAATTATCACATGAACCATTCCTGCCTTTTTTTTTTTTTTTTTTCCAATTGAGCCCAGCCCAGCTACAGGTGCTGCTGTGCTTGTGGTCTCAGCTTGGCTCCTGGAACCTGCCTCAGCCTTTGTCCTTGTTGCTTCATGCTCCCCTCTGCACGCAGCATAGGCTTGGCATTCTTCATGTATATTTACTGTCTCTCCAGCAGCAGGGCCTGAGTATTTCCTGCAGATAGGCCTGGTGGTTGGTGGTGTTGTGGACAGGCTGGTGGCTCCCTTGATAGCACATCCTCCTTACAGCTGTGGCTGCAGGCTCAGCTCCTTCCATGGAAGCCATGGTGTCCTGTGGGATCCTCACCTTTCCCTGGTGCACTAGAAAGCTGTGTGAGATCTGTCTTCTGAGATGACTTCCCATTACAAGTTCATGAAACCACATTTTAAAAAAGTAAATAGCATCACTTAAATTACCTACCCATGGAGACATTTCTTCCCTCCAGCAGGACTTTGTGGTTTATGTAACATAACTGCATGGTCTCAGCTGAGAGGCGTGTTGGAGAGAAAGCCAGAAGTGGTGTGAGGGAGATGGCCCAGCTCATTAAAGGGAGAATAGTGATCTTTTCCATAAACTACCTGATGAACATGTGCGACCACTCACTTCTGCTCTTGGGGTACTTGGCACAACCTCACCTGAATTCCAGATTATTTCAGCTGACCAACAGATTAAAGGCATTCAGCTCATGACTAAAAAAAGCTGTTTTATAGGACTGCCAGCCCAGCAGACCCTCTCAGGGCTGTGAAAGACGGGCTGTGTTCCTCCTGGCACTGACTGCCTCATCCATAATCCCGTCCCACCTCAGATGCCTCACAGGCGCATTGAAGGTACAGCTGAAGCCTGTGAGAGATGATTTGTGAGCCAGGTGCAGTTTAAGTACCAACAGCTAGAAAAAACATATTTTTTTAAGTGAGCAGATCTGAGGTTTGAGTGACTTAGAACCAATAAATATGGATGTATTTTTTTTACATAGTAGCATTTCAGAGTGGAGCTGGAGTTGGAGCTCTTAAACTCAGAAGCTGGGACAGAGCCATACCATATATTTTTATGTGGCAGTACAGGAATAAAGGTTATCATGTTTTAGTTAGCTAAAAGAAGTTAGGTCTGAAAAGTTACCTTTCTGCTAAAACCTAACCTCAGCTCCTTCTCCTCCCCTAAGACTGTGAAGCAAGTTCACGCTATAAAAATGGAATTTTGAAAACACAGCTGCCTGCCCTGACTCCCTCGTTAGAATAAAACTGAGCAAAAACAAATCTGGAGGAATTTAAATGTTATCCTTCTTCCTATTAAAAATTTCACTGGATAGTCTGCCAGAGTACTAACTGACCTTCAGAACCACGGTGTGCATGTGACAGTCTGTCCCTGTCACTCCCTGTGTGACTGCAGGCATCATTTTCAGTCATCTCCTTTGGTTCGCGGGGATTGCTTAGTGATGCTGCTCTGGGAACTGCACATCTCTGACAGCAAAAAAAGACAAATGTCTTTTATCTGAACACAGATGTTTTCCTCCCCAGCTATTTACAGAATCCCAAGAAGTGTTAATCAGTAAGTTTCAAACAGTAAAGTATTTCCAGCTAAGAGCAGCTTTAACCCAAGTACCCGGGTAACTATCCCTACTTTGGAAGCATCAGCCTATGACCTCATTGTTGAAGTAAAAACAAATATCCCACTAGCACATTTAGATCATCATTGTCATCCTCAACTCAGTGGTGTGGGATCACACCAAAATAATACATTGTCAGAATTTACCAAGATATTGTGAAAAAAAGATTATTTAATCAGAGATCTTGTAGTAGCCTGTTCTGGGCTATCAGATTTATGGGTTTTCTGGTGGTGTTTCAAACTCCATAGAGTATGGAGTTGCATAATATCAGGTATAATTTAATAAATTTTATCTATTTTAGCCTTATTTCTATATGACTTGTGTGTTAGCATCACAGTTTTATAGATCATTTGCTGTAAATTTCTTCTAGTTTTGTCTTAACTTTGAACCTGCCAAGTGGCAGTAATCCAGTTGATGAGAGGAGTAATGGTAAAGCAAGTTGTGTAATGGCTCCTTATGTACAAATTCTTGTGTCAGCCCAGCTCTGACAAGTGCTCTCCTGGAAGCTGAGGAGCACAGGACTCCAGGACGAGTGTGCTGTTCAGACAGCAATGAATGAGATATCACTGCTAAGCAGCTAAGTTTGTCTGGCATATGTCTTGATATTGGCAGTTTGAGCAATAATTTCCTCCCCAGATGCTGTGCAGAATGAGAGAGTTTGAGGTTAAAAAAATAATGGTCTGGCAGTAAACAGCTTTTTAGAAGTATTATTTGGAGACTTACTTAAACTTGTGCAATGCTTTTTCTAGCGTTTTTCTAGTGTTAGGAATCATAGCAAGTAACATATTAGATAACAAAACATGTATCTTTGAATGACCTACCTGAAAGAGACTGCTACCTGCTGGACTTTCAAAACTTTCTCCCAGGACACATCCTTTTCAGCTTCTTTCCTCATATCCTGCTTGAATCAGTGGATAACATGAGTTGAACACTCACAGACTTTGGGAAAACATTAATCTGGCTCTAAATGTCAGGTTTTGGTTCTGTTCTGCAGATCTGTGAATTTATTTGCCTACTAAGAAATCTCACAGCTAATAAACAAAGTAAAGAAATGTTTAATGATCCTCAGAACAATAAACATTAGCCAGCTCCATTTCCTTCTTTCCCATCAAATTCAATCACTATTCTAAAACTGGTTTCTGTAAAGTCAGTCAGTAAGAGACAAATTTTCCCCTTGTGAAGATGAACCATTACTCAGCCTGTGCATCCTGATATTTAGCCCAACACTTGGCCCCAGCCGCTCTGCGTTTCAGAGGCAACAGCGGGGGATGAAGCATTCTTCAGCTCCTCGAGGGGTCTGGACCACTGGAAAGGTCAAGCAAACAAAGTTAAAATAACCATGAGGCTTGCTGGCCAGCCAGCACTCTGGGTCCAAGATCAGCGGTGCTGCTGATGGTGACTAATGCAATTAAATCAGCTCTGGGTCCTGTACTGCGGGAACAATCTTATAGCAGTGCATGCTGCTGCCAGATGGATTGCTCAAGCTTGGAAACCTCCCTCGTGCGCACATACTTAATCACAACAGGCGCTTTTCGTGGAAAAACATGGCACTGGCAGAGGGATTTTAGCCACTTCCCTGTAGGAAACAACGGCAAGGAGCAGACTCCAGTGTGCAGGAGTTTGTGGGTGGTGAGTGTGGGCTTTTTGGGCTGCAAAGAGCCGTTTATTTGTTGGGAATGGTGGCAAAACAGAGCCTGGAGGAATGTGTACCAGGAGGACTTGCTGGAGAAGGGGCCAGTGAGCACTGTGGGCTGACTGCCAGTGCTAAGGATGCTCCCTCAGGCTTCCCCCTCCAAGCCGTGGCAGCCTCCAGCCTCTCCCAGAGAGGTGTTAGATGTCTGGCCATGTCTGCTGTGGTTGTTTCTCAATTGTTTCTACCCTAAAAATTAGTAATTGGAATAACAGTGAGAAAGCAGCTATCTGGAATTTGTCTGGACTAAATGGCATCGATAGTTGCTCTGTCTTCCACTTTGTGAGGCATTAGTGGAAAGCTGGAAGGAAAGGATGGGAGGTCAAGTCACCCACTATGCAGGTGCTTAATTCACCAAAGTCTCCCTGTGGTGAGGTGACCCTTACAAGGAAAACAATTCTGCTTCCTTTGCTTCTCATCAGGTACTCCTGGCTTTGTCACAAGCTTCATTATCACATGCGAGGAGAAAAGTAGCATCTGTTTATGGCCATATATTAACACTAAGTGCCATAAATTGTGTATGAAAACGGAGTGTCAGCCAGGAGAGATCATCCTTCAGCTGCTGCTGTTGGCAACTGTTGAAGTTTGAGACATCCTGTAGGGTAACACAGTAGTGAGCTGCTCAGTTTATAATGGAAAGGCCCTTTCCTATTCAATTTCAATTCTGATAGGGTTCTGGACAATTAAACTGGAGTTTGAGGTACTACAGATTGCTCTTAGGCAAAAGAAAAGTGATCTCATTTGACCACTAAATCCATGTTGTTACCACTGGTCTGAACTGTGGAAAAAATGAGATACAAGGAAGGAAGCAAAAGCTGCACCTCCAGTCTTCCAGTAAGTCTCCCAAATTCATGAACATCAGAACAGTTGTGTTAGGTCAGACTAAGGGTTTATTCATCCCAGTATCTTTCCTTTAGATGCATCTTAACTATGTTTGTGGAAAGAGTATGAAACCTTTTCCCCTGTACACTCTTCCAACTCTCTGTGGTTTAAGTATGTCCTGATGTAAAGCCTGCACTCACATCATAATCTTTTTAGCAGCCATAAGTAAAACTTAATTCCACAATCTCCTCAATTTATTAATTCTCATGGCCTCTGAAGCAGCCTGCTATAAACACCACCACAATATAACTACACAGTCATGAACTATTATTTCCTTTCACTGATTTGATACCAGTTGTTCACTGCATTGTGAAGACCCTGAGCAAACTGTTCTCCATTCCCTTTTTCCCTGGCCGTCATCACTTCACTGCTCTTCATCCCGTTCAGTCTCTTCATTCAGACCTCAGGGCTATTTAGTCTCTCTTCATAGGAAAGCTGTGCTGCACTGACTGTCCCTGCCCTCATCCTGTGCTACCTCCAATTCTGACACAACGGTTTCTGGGATAGCAGACCTTAATGATATTCAGTAGGTAAGATATAGATAAACATGCAAACTCCACAGCTTTTAAGTTAGGAAGGAAGTTACTCAATTAAATATTATTAACTCAGACAGCTGAAAGAACAATGTACTCACTGCTTTGCTGGGCCCCACGTTTGTCTTACAGCAAGCCCAGAAATGTCCTCTTGGGCTCTTCCAATTGTACCAAGTCCTATATTTGCCCTAGCACAGAGCAAGGTTTGCCCAAAGCACATTTCACATTTCTCCCTGAGAAAGGCAGCCCTCCAAAGAGACAAGGAAGGTGGGGGCAGCCACCTAGCATGATAGTGCTATGAGTGGGGAAGAAAAGGGGCAGATAACAGGGGTAGGAACTTCATGGGGTTAATTTTTAAGACAGTTGAAGCTAAAATAGGGTTAATACTTTGGAGGGAAAGTACTGAGTGCAGGGTTAATTATAGGAGCCATAGCAGCCAAAAAAGAAAGTGGGTAGGGTCACTGGAGCCTCAGGAGGATTCAGAGGAAGATAGCTACAGGGAAGCACTATTTGTGTATGAAGAAGGCTGAATATATTTTGAATATAATGCATATTTTAGGTGGGAAAAGTCTGTTGCTGTGTCCTCGAGAAGGCAAAGGATGCACAAAATAAACAAACAAATCCACAAACCTATGCTTGGGTAATTATATCAAGATATATGCTAGGCTTCATTATGACACCAGTGCCAGCAATAGGCTGGTTTATCACTTTAGTGGATCAGGATGGGAGAATAAATGCCTTAGTTCAGAGCAGCCCATGGAAGTTTATAGAAGAATATCAGTACATTTTGTTGCTGTAAAGAGAAAGTAACAAAACATAAAGGAATGACATGTAGGCTTGGCTGCAGTCTCTGAATAAGGCTATTAAAAGGTTTTGCAAAAAGTAGTTCAGAGCCTTATTCTCTTTCCCCTTCTGTAAGATACTTCAGCTTCTACAAGGCACAGCTGGATATCCAGGTGAATTGCTTTCCCATCTCCCATCTACAGAGGGAGGCATGAGCTGGCTCAGGATGAGGCAAGGACAACATAAACACGCATTTTCAGACAAATATAAAGTTGCCCCTGCAGCAAGACACAAAATCAAGACAGTGATAATTTACTGCTAAGCCCAGATTCTAGATCTGAGTACAGGGAAGTGCTCTAGCAGACATGGGATTTTCCTCAGTTTTGCACCTTCTCATCAACCTCATGGCTCATGGGGCTCTGACCGAGCTGCCAGCTGTGCCAGCCCTGGCCTGCAGACCTGGGCTGGAGGGAGACACTTGGGTGGCACTGGTGGTGACACAGTGGGCATACATGGCTGGCTAATGTGCTCCTGGTTCTTGTAGGAGCCACAAGAAGCAAATAAAAGGGCTTGGCACAGAGCTACATTGAATGTTATTGAATGACAGGACAGTGAATTGCAGATTTTTTTTTTTTTATGCCACTCAGAAATTTTATTGGAAAACAGAAATACACTATTATTTATGACATTTCTGTCTCTTCCATGCTGTCTCTCAGAGCTGCTTGGAAACCTCCCCAGCTCCCCACCCTGTTTGGCTTTTTGTCTCTGTTTTCAAGAAATACAGTCTCATCAAAATGGAAAGATATCCAAACTGCTGCATAGAAAATTGAGCCAATAGACTGGTCACCTGACTTGGAGCTTGGAGGATAACTGCACTAATTGCAAACTGATTTGGGTTTTTTTCCTTTCAGTCA
Source organism: Toxostoma redivivum (assembly GCA_013397375.1). Taxonomy (NCBI): domain Eukaryota; kingdom Metazoa; phylum Chordata; class Aves; order Passeriformes; family Mimidae; genus Toxostoma; species Toxostoma redivivum. The sequence goes on from VXBI01005315.1 coordinate 29,785, forward strand.
TACATTGCTCAACACTTAGATTTACCCCTGTCTTAAGGGGTGCTGCAAAAGTCAGATGGTGTTTCAGATTTTCTTCAGAGAGGTGCAGCACACCAGTATGAGATGCCAAGAATAAAATGTGCTTTGTTTTCAAGGAAAGGAGAATAGGAGTGATGTACTAACTCCTGAAAGAGAAATCTCCAAATTAATGGGATAAACACCATTCTAATAAATATTAGTGTCCAGTCCTGGCAGCCTGGACTTCCCTGGTTAAGCTGCAGACTGATCTGTTTCCTCCAGAAAGAAAATCCATTCAACCATTTCAAGACAAAAATAGGGAAAATTATATAATAGTAGCAATAACAATAATCCCTCAACTGTATTTATTCCTCTTCTGCCTCTGAGCACTTGCTACCTCATTGCTTTAGGATCGTAACTATTGGCAAAGCCTGGGTCTAGTCCTTTCTATTTGCTTACTTGCTAAAATCTAACAATTAAACGATGAAAGGATTTAATTTATTTTGCACTGAAAATGGTCCAGCTCAAAGCGAGTCTTAATGCTGGCTGCAGCCACTGTGCACCATATGAATCTATTCAACAGATTTACCATAACGCAGCAGGATCTGGATGGGATGTTCCCCAAAATGCTCTTCTCTCTCAGCACCAGCTGAACCTCAGCACCAATGAGTGACTTGTCTTGAGTGAAACACTCACAGCTGTGGTGTTCAACAGAAAGGAACAGACTGGAACAAGCACCTCAACAGATGATCTAAGGTAAGCAAGGAGAGGCAACGACTCCTCATTGGGGAGGGGGAGTGAAAACACAAGATCATCAAAGGGCAGGCATAAGAAGAGATGGGAAGGAGGCAGGCATGTGGGCACATAGAAGGACTCAGAAGAGCTGTGGTGGCTGGAGCTCTTTCCTCTTGAAATATAGCCAATTTTTCAATAATGTTTATCTGTTTTTTTAACCAAAGTATCTGGGGTTTTTTTCTATTTTCTGTTACAAGCATGACTCAAACCAGCCTCAACTGACACAGCCATGAAACCATTCTTTCTCTTACTGTACTTACCTGCCTCATTTGGTATCTGCCCCAAGCTTCCTCAGTGATGTAGTCCACAGTTCTATAGATGTACTTTTTCCCCCTTCTTTTAAATCTGCCACTTGGACAGGATCAAGTTCTGAAATGAATGAGAGGAGCATCCTATAGGAAGAACATTCAGTTCATCAAGGCAGTTGCAGTGCACTAGGTAGGGTGAGTTAAGGCTGTACCAAAAATTGTAATTACTCTCTTCTCTACCTTCTAAGGACATTGGGCTTTATGGTCTTTAAAAAAAGTAAATGGAAGGCAGCAAGATATTACTGTATATTAATAGGCTTAAATACACAGATTCATTTCACAGACAAAAGGAGATAGAGGGAAAAAGCTTTAAATGTTTCACTTTAATTTGCCTTTTGCATAATTTCTGCCAGCAGTAGTTTTATCTCCCAGTAGTAATACGATTTAGTTATCCAATAAGCATTCTTACAACTCTAAGAACACAAAGGTCACACAAATACAGTAGATCAGAACTAAGAAAACTTTAATCTCTAGCAACAGTTTTACTTGCTGCTTATCTAGTAATTCCAGCTTTAAATGGATAATATATGCTAATTTTGAAGAAATCTTTTAAAAACCTTTTAAAGTGCCTCATTCTAAAAGTAATATTTATGCAGTCTAACTTTCAAGATAGTGAAGACCAGAAGCTGCTTACTATAACAGAGAAACAACTTTATAGGCCATCACAGACTTGTATTAATTGAACAGAAGCAGGGAAAGTTAAAGCCAAAAATGCAGACAACATAGTTCCCTCACTGTGAAATAGCTGTTTATTGGATTTTATGTCTTTACTCTCCAGTAGATGGCAATCCAGCACTTGGCCAATAAAACAGTCCTGTGGAGACCCTACTCTGTATACAAGTCTGTGGAGGCTTTAGTTATATATTCTAAGTCCAACTTTGGATTGAGAACTTTATCCAAGTGAATCATTAAAGTAGTGTTTTATTATATTGCTGGTCAGCATGAGAAAACACCAGAACAAATGACTTGAGAAGTGAATGTGGAAATGGCCTTTCAGGGCAGGGCAAGATTTTAATGCCTTTAATGGCTGCTTGTTGTTTCAGTTCTGCCTCTTACATGGATTTTTAGAAGACTTGGGAGGTAAAATTGTAAATTTTTTTATCTTCTAATTTGGAAGTTTACTTGCTCTTGGAGTGTTGTATTTCCTGCGCTTAAGAAAAGATTGCACAAACTCCCTGAATTGTCTCATTTCTGACTGACCCTCTCTCCAGAAAGTAGCTGTGTGTCACACAGAGTCTGTGCCTTGCCTGATCATTAATATTGCTCCAGGGACATTTCTGGGCTTATCACTGGAAGATCAAACCCACAAAATATGTCAGATTTGGCACAGACCCTGCCTCAGCTGCCAGCCTGGCTACTCACCTGTCCCACATAGCCAGGTCCCCAAAGCCTTCTGTAGGGGTTGAGGTGGGTGCAAGTGGTGGTATTTCCCTTCAGAGCCGGGAGCTAGGGGAGGTATGGATTTAGGGGCACCAGAAGGGAGATCAGGGAGGCTGGCACCAGCTGTGCATTGCATGACACAGGGATGGCTGAAGTGCTCCTCGTCATCCAATGGCTGTGTCCCAGCTCAGGGCTGCACAGGCAGGGAGACCCAGATTCCAGTGAGGTTACCTGGAGAGAAGGTAGGACACACCTTTCTGTGGAAAAGAGTGACAAGTCAGTAAGCAACAAAGTGAAGAGAAGGCAGGGAAGTCATAGAGATTCAAGTGTATTTTGCTAATACCTCTGAGTCTTCATAGGCTCTCTTCATCACTTCATTTATGCATTTCTTTTGAAGCTTTGTGATTTCTAAAAGTATGGATTCATAGGGGCAAAAGTGGCCCTTTGTCAAATATTTGACCCTTGTGTAACAGAGATGAAAGCAGCAGTCCTGCAGAGCAGTTTACATTTTCAGAACCTTGTACAGCCATCAATTACTATTTGCACTCCACCTTGAATCAAGCTGGAGCTTGAAGGAAATTGCAGGTTTCCATGGGATGGAGGTAATAGCAGCAAGTGGCAGAGTTTCTGTACAAATAGGGCTCAGAGAGGCTTACACTTTTTTTTTTGCTAATTGGCTCACTAGCAACAAGTCTGCTTATTTAGTCTGCTGTCATCATTTGGGTTTGTTTGGTTGGTTTTTAAAAAGGCCTTGGGTTTAATTGATACAAAGGTGGTAACAAACCTTGTAGCAGCTGCTTCCTTTACTGGCTAAGCCAGCGAGCAGAAACTATATGTCTGGGAAACCTAACAATCTGATTTATGTTCCTACTGCCATGTGTGAGGGAGGATGGATTGGATGTTGCAATTCAAAGTTAGTCTGCTCAGAACAGCAACCCACGGTGAGAGCTGGATATCTCACCTTGTCCAGTGGTAATTGTCCTGAGCCAAGAGATGCCTCTTCTGGGGGAGAACAGTATGTAGTTCTCACAAGTGGAAGTAAAGGAGAACTTTCTTCTTATCCTTAAATTCTTCATATATTTTAAAGGAGTTTGTCTTTTAAGATATATGCTTAAACTAACTTATTAAATGCATAATAAGGCAAGGCACAACCTTGCCTAATCCACACCAACAATACACCTGAGAATGTGTATGTGAGAACACAGGCCTCAGACCTCTGTGTTTGCAGAAGAGGAAACACTGCTCTTGTTTTTAAGACATTAATCAGCTTTCCCCTAATTTCTTCATCCAGCCCTTCCTTCTTCCCCTCTTGTCTCTCCCAGCAAGCCTCACTACCACCTCAGCTGCTCCATGAGCTGGCTGATCCCTTTTCCTTCCTCCTGTGCCCTTAATGCAGTCAGAGCAAATACATCCCAGGAATGCTACAGAGACGGATTTTCACTTTGGCTGCTTGGAGGAACTGCCATGCTTGGGTGGTTCAGGCACACCTGGGGAGGGCATGAGGGAAAAAGAGAGGCACAGCCTGTAAATGTCATTCCCACAGCACACACAGGATTAAACAGAGGTAAGGAACCCTTTGAGGCTGATACTGGAAATAACTGGAAACAAATAAGAGAAATCAAATGTTTCCTACTTTGGCACTGTGAAAACCTTGCACAAGCTTCAGGGTGCAACCTGACAATCTTTGCAGTTTTCTCTAAGTAGGATTTATCTAGATTTACTTCACTTGAAGAAGACAACATAAAGAAGACAACATCTGTAGGATTTCACTGTTAGCCACCAAAGCTTCCTGCTTTCCTGTGCCTTTCACTGTTTTGCTTCAGGTCTCAATGCTCCCAGGGAAAGCAGTGTTTCCCAGAATTAAAGAGTGAATCAGTGCATCTGGAATGGATGCTCTCTCAATTACCTGATTGAATTGAATTTCTCTTCTCCAAACAGCATCTTGAATTCACAGAACTTTATGAAAGCTCTCAGCCAAGTAGATACACCTGGAAAAAGAAGCAGAAAAAGTCACTAACATGGAGGGTCTCCAGCTCACTGTTTTTTACTTCCTGCCTCTTATTCTATGTTGAACCTGGGATCTTTGTGAGGCCCTGAGGACATATTCACCAGATCAGTGTTGTGTTAACTGTGTTTTCCCCAGGCCACTTACACCTCTTGGCCTGCATGCAAAAGGCATCACAAGCCACTTTTGTTAATGCACACTCCTAAGTGAGCACCAGACAATGACCAGAACTTGACAAAACCTTGGCTTTGGTCTTCTCACAGGCCAAACATGTAACATGACAGGAGAAGGCAGTAGGATGCACCTTACAAGGATGCAAGGAGTGAGGCTGAATCTTGGTTTACTGTGCATGCAGATAGCATAGACAAATTTGTTTATGTGTTCCTGGGCATGAAACAACTCTGAAGCTTTGCCTGCAAGGTTAAACACTGTGTTGCAGACAGCTGTCAGCTCCAGGGGAAACTTATCTACACATAGACAGGCATTGTGTGGAAGCTTGGGCCATTGCTTGTGATGTGAATTTGCATGAATCCTCACAAACACAGGTAGAAGCCTCTCATATTCCTGAAGCAAAAAACAACTGATGAAATTGCTAAAATAGACACAAAAGAAAAAAGAAAACAAACAAGTTTTTTAATGCCTTCCAGAGGTTTCCTTTGGGCCAAAAAAGCAAATTTTTGACTCACGCTCTCTTGTGTGTTAGAAAGCAGCCTGAAACCTTTCCTTACTGTGTCATCAGGCTGGGGAGAAGAAAACTGAGAAGGCAGCAGTTGGTCCCAAGACATGGTCTAAATAAAAAAAAATCTCTTTCAAAAGGAAGTGGTTTAATGAATTGAGACAGCCTCTCATCTCTCATTTAATTAGATGACTTTAAGTACATAAGCGCTTTTTTGTGTAATTGCATTGATCTAAGCCATTCTTCTGCTCTCCAGAAATTGCACTGCTCTAAATACAAAACACCTTCTATACTTCTATGATGCTTTTATGTTTATAAGGAAGTGCAGCCTGTGCTGCTTTGTAACAGCAGCAGATCTGATCGCAGTGGGAGGCAGGAGCAGGGAAATCCTGCTTCTCACTATCAGTAGATGTGGCCTTAGTCATGTAGCAGCTCCTCTGAATGGCAGGTAATTCAGTGCTGCTAAAGGAAAACAAAAAGGTGTGTAGTGCTTGCCTGTAGTCTCAGTGTGCTCAGGAGTGTCATTGACCTTGCTTTCAGATCACTAGTTCCAGCTATGAAATGGATCACACCTCAGGGTATAGTAGGTGGCTGGCAGGATTGCAAATTCATTTATTTTTTGGATTTGTAGGATTCCTAGGATTGAACACTCCTGCAAGTTGAACTAACCTTAGCTCTCACTACCAAGCTCATTCCAGAGGGGACTCTGGACATCAGAATGGAAGACAGGCTATTGTCACACTGCTATTGCTGTACAGCTCACCACAGGGCTGAAGTGGCATTCCATGAGTTTTTTAATCAACACTGAACTTGCCAGAGAGACAATCCAGTTCCATTCTTTGAGGCAGAGAAATGGGGGTGGTTTTTTTATTCGGCTAAGTGCAAATAGAGCCACTTAAATCAGAACTTTTAAAATGAGTGCTAGTCTTGGTTAACCACTTAGTTCTGCTTCAGTAAAACATTAAAAAAAATTTAAATTGTAACTTCCATTTTTAGTACCTGGTGAGTATATATTCATTACCATAGGAGTCAGTGGAGCCAAAGAGCAAAAAAAAAGCAGTAGATTGACAGTATAAATTCACTAGGGTGTCCCCTTACGACAGGATTTGTGGACATAAACACCAGTCTTGTTTTCACAAATTTACACATCTGTGTATGCAATTTGTGGCTAAATGAAAAAATGCAACTTGTGGGAATTTCAGAATAGCATATGCATAGTAGCATAAGGAATGTGGAACTTGTCAGGGATGCAAAGGGCTCTGCCTACCTGGGATGGGAACCACCTAGGGAGAGCCAAGTCCAGAAACTCCAAGGCTACGCCGAACATCTCAGAGATGGTGAACATAAACAGATTCACTAAACAACAAGGCTATTTGGAGTATGAATTTGTAATCCCAACTTACCTTTCTCTCCTACTCAAACCTGTCTAGTCTTGGAAGCAGCTAATCCCACCAGGCATCTTTCTGTTTGATCATAGGCATCTATATTTTCCATGAACTTCAACTGCAGTAGGCCAAGAAACAATATTCCTTTGAAACAAGACCTACAGTTTTGTTCTAGGCTGACTCTTTTTGGGAGAATACTACTTCTATAAATGTCCTGAAAAGTTTTTAAAGAGGGCTTGGGGTCTTTCTGGTGTAGAATATTAGTAAGTCCGTTCTTCTGCTTGGAGACAGGCCCAAACCCACTGGAAATGACAGTCTCAGTAATATCAGAGCTTTGGGGTCAGGACTTGAACAGTATCAGTGTACCTGCAAACACTCAGGTGTGCCTGCAAACATGGCAGGCATCAGCTCAGCACAGACTACTCGTGTTGTAGAATTGAAAGAAACAAATAATGATTCCCACTCATGCAGTGAAAGACTGCAGTGCCTGCAAAAGGGCAAGGCTAAGAACTAGTAGGAATCACAGAATCACAGGATGTGCTGAGTTGGAAGGGACCCACAAGGATCATCGAGTCAAACTCCCATCCCTGCTCAGCCCCATCCCCAAGAGTCACACCATTTGTTTTGTACAGCTTCCTGAATGTTAAAGGATCATCCTTTAGTGCACAAGTGAGGTAGCTCTGGTGGCACATGTAATATTACATTCATAGCTTCTAAGTCTCTGTGGGCTTACACATGAAGCCTCTGCTCAGAGATAAAGTTCTAAGTATTAGCACCTAGGATGTTTTTAGGACGTTTCTCACACATCTCGTTTTCTGGTGCAAACACATGTGGAAAGAAAATTTCTAGAATAAGGATAGGTATGTATGTGTTGGGGTTGCTGGTGTTTGGTTTTGGCAGCAGCTACTGTGGTTAGCACACATTTGGATCAAACACAGCAGCAAAATGCTGAGAGGAATATATGGGGGCTTTGTGTTTCTGCTCCCAATGCAATCCTGGCCCACAGCAATCTTGGAAGGGAAGCAATACTCCTTCCAGCTGCAGAAATGGCAAGCGCCCTGGCTTTTCATGTTGTGCAGTGTTTGTTTTTATTTCTGTTTTGTTACTTGAGAGCGCCCCGGAAACGGCGTGTCCCGGCGCCAGCGCCCTCTGCCGCCCGGCGCCCTCAGGGCCCGCGGAGCCCTCGCCTCCCTCATCCCATTCCCAACAAATGCTCGCCACGGCCCGCAGTTCCGAGGGCAGCGAGAGTTCCCCCTGCTGCCCGGGCGAGAAGGAGATTCAGCCGTCTGGAACCCGCCCAAAAGATTCTCTTGTTTTCCACTTTATGTCGTTTCCTGAGTTCAGCTTCCGGTTAACGACGACTCGTGCAGACACAGCCCCCCCCCCCCCCCCCCCCTCCC
>VXBI01005315.1:37737-301315 GCA_013397375.1 Toxostoma redivivum
CCCCCCCCCCCCCCCTTCCTTGGGGCTATATCCACAAAGGATTAACTTCAAGCTGTTGCCATGAGGAGCTGGCAGCACGCTATTAGGCAGCTAAGCATACCCATTAATTACACAGCAAATTTAACCAGACCAACAAATGCAAAACAGTAAGCAAGAAGTTTCTCGAGTGAGCAGGAAGGAAGTTCCAAGAGTCACGACCCAAGGCTCCTTTGCTCCAAACCCTGGACATTGGCATCTTATTCCAGACTGGAGACATTACCTGATTGCTCGGGAGTTACAGCACCTCACCAGCCAAACGAACGAAGCAGAGCTGCATTTGCAAACCAGGTTGAAATCCCTTCCTGCAGGCAAGAGCTGTAACTACAAATCGACAGCATTGTAATCATGGCGCTTCCTCTGGATTCACCTGTTATTAATTATTCCACTGCAAAGGGATAAAGCTCGCAAGGGGAGACCTGGGAGACCTCTCACACATACCTCACTGAGCCCAGCAGGTGGACGTTCACAGGATACAACAAAGTTTGGACAGGGCTGATTCACATCATATAATTTAACAGCTGCTTCTAGTCCTGAATTATCAGGGCTTTTAATATTTTAAATTTTTTAAACCTTTTCTTCCTCCTGTAGATGTGTTACAAGGAGAGGAACTAGAGGCTTGGTAAGTTACAGGGCAAGGGCCAAAGGTATAAGCAAAAAAATTACATCACCGGACACTGGTACCCAAGCACTAAATAAAGGATCTGTTAGCAAAATTAAAAACAACAACAAAAAAAGAGAGACCATGGAAATTTATTTACTTTTTATCTATGAACAGTATGACATATACTTATAGACAAGTTTTGATACACAGGAAAACCCTTTTGTCAACCATTTTTTTTGCTAAATGAAACAGCACAATAATCTTTACACATTCATACTTTGTTTTTGTTTTTTTTTCTTTACAATACACAGCTTTCTTGGGTTGAAGCTAACTGCAGGACATATTGAGTACTGGTATATTACAGCTACTTACATCATTTAAGAACAGCAAATGGAGAAAAATAAGTTATTTAAATATTGATTTCATATACAGAAAGTGCAACTTTGTTAGTTGTTACATAACTTGCTTGACAGTTTTGATTCCCCAAAGGGTGTCATTTAATGCTAAAAGTATCTTGGACTGAAAGTATTATTTATTCTAAAATAATACAGTACAACTGCACAGCTGTGACTTGGTGAATCGACCACTATTGCTGCTCTTAGATATGATGGCCTGTTTGAATAATGCAATGTTTAATGCTTCTGATCATGCTCCCAGTCTGCATCCACAGCCAGGCTCATAGAAGAGCACAGGGAATGGCCACCTGGGTAGCAACAGCAGGTTATTGATCAAAGCATATGATTAGGATGGCATTCGGTAATATTTTGGGCTTGCTGCTTCTATTGTTAAATAGCTGTGTGAGTTACTAAGATACAATGGATAGATACTTAACATGGTGAGCCTGAGCAGAGCAGATGAGGATTCCAGCAGCAGGTTTCTTCTGTGCTTTCCAAGAGTTAATGAGCGAACTTTTGCTTAGAACACTGAAGGTTGCAAGAAGATGCAAGAGGTTATGGCTCTCGTAATGTACCACCTCACCTGCCTGGGGAATGCCACAGGTCACTGAAACCACAGCAGGGAAGCTCAAATACTGAGAAGCTTAAGGCTTTTTTTAGATTAGAATATAAACTAAAATTGGAATTCAAGTAAGACTACAAAGCACAGTCTTTAAAAGAAAACAAAACAAATATTAAAACTCATAAATTTCAAACTGCTCACTCCAGCCCTGATGGGTGTGATTTGGTTTCCCTGGATCACATAATCATTTAAAAAGAATGGATTTACAAAGAGAATTTGTCAAACAGGTTCAGCTCATTCCCATAATTCTCCTGCTTTTATTAAGAGAGGGGAAAGTGATTAATATGGGAGAGCTTTATTATATGATTTTCTTCCCTGCAACACAAGGAAATTTGTTTCCTATTTTATTGCTATAGTCAGCTTGGACTTTTCCCTTGCTCCAGTATAACTGCTGTCCACTTACTTCTACTCTGTTCTGGTCCCTGCCAGCAATCCCAGGAAGTCTCAATACTCTTTCCATCTTCTCCTGCTTACTGATAGTGACCATGTAAGCCTCAGAGAGGAACAAGAGAAAAAAAAGAATTATTTTTTAAAAGGTTTATTTATTTATTTTATATTTTTAAAGATTTTTTTAGAATCATAGAATATACTGAGCTGCAAAAGAGGATCCACTGAGTCCAACTCCTGGCCCTGCACAGCACCATCCTCAAGAGTCACACCATGTACCTGAGAGCATTGTCCAAATGTCTCTTGAACTCAGACAGGCTTGGAGCAGTGACCACTTCCCTGGGGAGCCTGTTCTAGTGCCCAACCACCTTCTGGGTGAAGAAACTTTTCTTGATATCTCCAACCTAAACCTCCCCTGACTCAGCTTCAGGCCATTCCTTTGGGTCCTGTCCCTGGTCACCAGAGTGAAGATCAGTACCCGCCCCTCTGGTTCCTCTTGTGAGGATATTAAGACTGCAAGGAGGTCTCCCCTCAGTATCCTCCAGGCTGAACAGATTCAGCTGTTCCTCAAAAGGCTTCCCCTTCAGACCCTTCACCATTGTGGCCCTCCTTTGGATGCTCCCCAATGGCTTAATGTCATTTTTATATTCTGGTGCCCAAAACTGCACACAGGACTCGAGGCAAGGCTGCACAGATTTTCACCAGCTGTACAAAACATGTCTGCTGTATGCCTCCTGATTTTGTCATATCAGAACATGCTGCTTATCAGACACCAAGGAGAATATTACAGAGCTTTGCTTGAGAACAATTTCAAGTGGCATCAGTGACTTAGTTGCCTTCATATATGTGTGCAGTAGACACTGCTGAAATACAAAATGTGGGAAGTAAACCTAACAGCTATCAATTCTACCAGGAGACAAATTAGTTATCATCTGTAGTAAAACGCATATTCATCCACTTTAAACATGACCATGAAAGGACCAGATATAGTAAGGAATCATGGAGTAACCACAATTTTTCATTCATCAATCTGGCAGCATTTCATCAGAAGTCATTAGCTCAGTATGAGACTGGGATAACTGGGGCACCAAACAGTGAAGTGCCTTGTCTGGTTTTATGCAGTAAATTGATGTCAGAACTGACACTGGAAACAGCCACACATCCCTGGGCCTGTGCCCAGGTTTCTATTCTATCTCCCTTTACCTGGCAGACTAAGCTTACTCTGTTTTCCATGGAGCATTTGCACTACAAGGAGCTGAAGGACACACCATATATAGACCCCAACAAAAAAGCTGGTTATGTGCTATTCATGATAATTTGTATTTGGTATATAAAATGTGTACCCAGCATAGAAAAATAAAATCTGTCATTAGTCACATATGCGACTGGAACATTTCACATGGAGTTAGGCAGAAAAATATCTTTCATCATGAAAAATGGTTTATCACATTTGCCAGAACAATGCTCTTTTCCAGTGAGAGGTAATATTAATGCAGTGGTGAGGGATATCAACTGTTCTAAAAATCACAGTGTTATTCATAAGACTATCTGGGAATTTTATTGTCTATGCAATGGAATTACTGGGTCTAATGATTTCTATGGGACACAATTTGCTTTTTCAATGCAAGTGAATTTTCATTTGCAGAAACCCACTGTTTGGAATCAATATGGTCAGGATACCAAGTCAAAGCTGCAGCATAATGATTGACAATATAACACAGTACACAGAATATGATTAAAATGAAAAGCAGTTACATATATACAAGGCAGTATATCTTGCAACAGTTTAGTAACAATAGTAAATGCAGACTGTAGTGAACAAGGAGTTAACCTGACAACCGAAACTTAGCATAACCCTGCATTTGTAAAAGCACCTCTACAACACAGGAGATGTTATGAGGCATTTTATAGAAGCTACTTCAGCTGGAAATCACCCTAATGCAACTTAAATGTGACAAGGCTTGGGAAATGTGAATACAGGTAAAGTGAACACTAGGTAACTGCTTAAAAGCTTATTTTAAGGCAAATAAAAAGCTGATTGCTAAAAAGCAGTTATAAAAATGACCTCAGCTCTGTACAAATAAAAAGAAGCTTTCTGACTCTTCATGGGTTAGTTGCATTGAAGTGACAGAGATGGACCACACTGAAAACTAATTTCAGTCCATCAACTTCAGCCTAGCTAAAGGCTTCGTGGCAACTGGGACCTACACCAAGCAACAGCAAAGATGACTGGGGTGTGCTTTGTGTTTAGCTCAAGACTGCTAAAATAAACAAAAGGCATTTGCCAAACAGCTTCTACTGGAATTTGCACCTTGATTTGTACCTGGTCTTTAGGACTGATTTCAGGTACCTGGAACCCAGATGTACAAAAGACCTGTCACTAGTATCACTATCACAAACTCGAGGAAAATGTGCAAGGGTCCCTTTCTGATTCTCAGGCCAACCCTGTGCAGTTTATGAAATAGGAATACTTTAGATGGGAGTGAGGGGGGAAGTACCACATCTATGTTACCCGGTAGTTGCCTCTTTTCTCTTTCAGTCGCCTTTCATATCCTTTGAAGAAGGTATCTGCCTGTCCTGGGGAGTCACTTCCTTGATCCCTTTAGCTACGTGAAGTAATTAGAGCGATACTGGTGCAGGAAGAAGCAGTGGATTCTCGACCAGGCAATGTCACACTATGGAGCATGTTAAATTGCCTCAGGATCAAGAGACTTGAAGAGTCTTGCTGCTGCCAGGAGCTTGCTTATGTGCCTTTCCTCTGTGATGCCAACTTTTTGAAGGCAAGTTTGTGACAGAGAAGGCACTTTGCTCAGTGTGTTGAATCCTGCTTCAGTGAGCAGGCTGGAATACATAGGCAGACCAATGGAAATCAGCCAGTCAGATACAGAGGTGATGAGTCCTGGGGATACAGGCTTACGGCAAATTTCTGTGAGTCCTCCACTTGGAATCTGGGGAGTAAAAAAAGAAAGAACAGAGAACCCTTGAAGTTAAACGCATCTGCTTGTTTCACAATAAGTCTTTTTTTGTTTGTTTTCTCTTCCAAACTGGTAGAATTTCATAGCAGATGTTCTAACTTCTCTCATGTCACATTTGTCAGTATGAGACTGGTGTGGGCTGAAAGGCTCAGATCCCTTGGCCAGAAGCAGTGATAACGATTTTGGCAATATAGACAGAGTGGGCAGTATCCAGCTGCTTGGCTGACTTTCATGTAGCATTCTGAATTAGTTAGAGATCAGTGAAGAATACCCAGTAACAAGACTTTTCAGAGTGACCTATTTAATTTCTCAGTAAGGCAAGAGAATACCAATTTTGCCTATTAGCTCCTCAGACAGCCAAGTTCTCTCAGAAAAAGCCATTAAAATTTTTGATGGTTTCTTCCTTCTGCTTTTGCTAAGTAGAAGTGGACACTAGTATAGTTTAAGAAATGAAAAAGGAGCGTAAAGCCTTTCAAATTTTAATACAGAAGTATTTAAACATGGCACCCCTAGTGAGCAAGTGTCTGTTACCACTGCTTGGAGTCTGCTTAGACTTTTAAGATCATTATTTGGTCAAGAGAGGGCTATCCACTCTCCTTTCAACTTCTGACTGTCCTCCTTTGGGACTGGGGGAGGTACCTCCTGCCCCTGCAGTATCTCTACCTATATTGTACCTGCTGGATGAACATAAGGAGCACTTCTGTACCAGGACTTCTCAAGTATCTCCCTTTACTACTAGTCAGTCCTTTCAAAAGTCTGCTCACAAATAAGAAAATCTGCTTTATGGAAATACTCACTGCCATGCGATGCTGCTTCCTCAGCTGCTTTACCCTGATTTGGTCCATGTTTGTAGCCACATCCTTTTCAGGCTGCTCTAAGTCTTCAGAGTACCTCTGTACCAAAGCCTCAGGAATGCCACAGCGACCATGCTGGATGTTCCCAGCCAGACACAAAGGAGAGAGGACAGATTAAGGAAGTGTATCTATACAGACCAAACCAACCAATGCAAGAAGAGAAGTGCAGGATGGGAGCAAGAAGGAGCTTTCCTTGAGGTCCCATAAAAACTGAAAAAGCAATCCCTGAAAGACTCCTTTCTTCACCCCACAGAAAGATGTACTAGTTGATGCTATCAATTCAGAGTTTCTTGGAAATATAAACTCTAATTATTATTTCCTTTTTCAGCTCTATTTCACTAGATTAGCAGAGAAAGACACATTCCCATGCCCAGTGCCACCAAGGCACCAGTGGCCTGAAAAGATGAAGGTTCAGAATAAGTCTGGGATTTCTGAGTCTCTCACAACACAAGAAATACTTTAGGCATAAAGTCTGATAGCAAAGACAAACAAGAGTTATAGAATGTCTAATGTCCCAATGACTGTTGGTTTATGTTACCCACAAAAAAAAAAAAAAAGATACAATAAATGACAGACTATCCCTTGGAATGCTAGCAGAATAAAACCACTGAAGTGATTACTACTTACCTTGTCTGAGTATGGCTCTTCAGTAAGATCAATGTCTTCAGACTGCAGCTTGTTTTCTATCACCATTTCCAGATCCATTCCTCTGCTGCAAGAGACTTTCCTTGCTGATGCAGGACCGAGCTTTACCACATGCTGCTGAACACTAGCAGTCTCTGGGAGCTCTGACAGCCAGGGTGGCAGCGGGCTAGGAGGGCTACTGGGCTCTTGTTCAGAAGATGTCCTATGGACAGGTACTCCATGACAATCAATGGGAGTGGATGAGCTGGTCTTTTTTACTGGCAAACATGGTGCTTCTAAACTTGAGTTGCTTCCACTTGTGGTCGTAGGAGGATGATATAATCCATTAGAAAGGCGTTCTCGGCATTTTTTGGCAGGGACAGGTGGTGGCTGAGAAGGATTTTTTGGTTGCATTCTTGCCTCATTTGTGCTTTTTTGCTCAGCTTCTAGACCTCCCTTGAGGACTGGAGCATAATCAGCTCGTGCAAGGTCATGAAAACCTTTACTCTGTATTTCCAGAGGTGTCCTTTTTGCATGATGCATCATTAAGGCAGGCTGAGCTTCACAGTTTTTCAGGTGGAATGGAGCAGGCTTTCCACCTGCAGTCACCATTACAGAGCAGTTCAATTCCTTAGCTCTTCCCTTCTGAGAATTAGCAGCTCCTTTGCCCTGCTTAGCCATGACATCATCTACCTTACAGCTGCCTCCATGAGACTGAGGCGGCAAGGCAGAGCCAGTTGCCTTTTTAGCGATATCCAGTGAATCCTGAGGAAAAGAACCTACTTTCTTGTTAGTGTCCTGTAAGTTAGTATTGGCTTCTCCCTGGAGATCATCCAGTGACTGAGATCTTGGCCATGTATCTACATCCTGGGGGCCATCCAGAGTTTCATAGCTTCGACACACAGCAACTGGTAAACTTCTGCGATTCTTCTTGAGACCCGTGACAGCTGGAGGCTTGACAGAGCTCTTCAGAGCACGATGTGCACAGCCCAGCCGGCTTTCTTTTTCCCCTGGCTGCAGAGTTTCTATTGACTTGGTCAGGGGAAGCGTGGGATAATTCGATAGCTGGTTTCTGCTGAAATCCCTAAAGCTGTGCTCACTTGCTGATTTTGAGGGCGGAAGACAGGTCCTTCGAGTTTTACCTAGAAACAAATAAATCCACCATTAAAAATAAAATCTGCAGCATAAATAGCATTCCTTCCAAATGCTCTTGAAATAAAATGATTTATTCCTTTTTTTGTTAATTCTAAATGTAGAAGAACTCACTGGCAGTTCAAGCATAAAGATTTGATTTGAACTTCAGCTTTATTAGTAAATGTTACCTGTTAAATAAAATACATCCAAAATACTTAATATCCTTCCTAATCTCAAATTTGCAGAGATTTGAGGTTTTGCTCATATAAACCTTGTTCAGTGTAGAAACACTGTATCCTACAGTTAGAACTGATACCTTATACTCATTGTACAAAGTGGTTTGACAGGCCCCCCCTGAAATAACTCAAAAGACATACATTTTTTCATCTCTAATTTTAGTACATAAATAATAATGTTCATCTTTTAATAAAGTTTAATAGTTTGCATAGGATTTTTTAAAAAGACCCTGTTTATGAATTTTTAAATTATATGCCAATAGTGTTATTTCTTCTTTTAAATGAGTAGCAAACTATTTGCAGTGGCAAAACAGAGAGCATGAAGTCTGGTTTTGCCCAGTCAGCCCCTTTGGAAAGCTACTTGCAGGGATGGCAGTTTTACAGAAGAAGACCTTATGAGATGGAGAAGTGTTTCAAAAAGGAGTTTTAAGCGTGACTAATGTTAGTGTCAATTTCAAGTCATACTGTGTACTTTTAAGCAATAGATACTTTCTTCTTGTACTGTTTGCCTTCAGAGCTTTATCCTGCTAGAAGTTCAGTGCTTGGCTTTTGAATAATATACAATGTTCACCTTGCATATGAATGAAAGAATGTGTTTAACCTAAACCAATAAATATCTTGCATTCTCTTGCCTCTTACTCTGCTTAACGAGTTTGAAAACTAAAGTATCCAGAAAACTAGCAAAGAAAATGGAGGTTACATTCAAGGAGATATAAGGAAAACACTCCCATCAAAAAAAGTTAAAATCAAGGTGAGCCCATAAAGACGAATGTGAGCACACAGCAACTCCTTTCTCGGAAGCTGCACTGTTCACAATTAAAGCTAAATATCACAATTTCCCCAAAATGCTAATATAGACACCATCCCACACTGAAATTGTCTCTGTTCATGCTACCTTGAGTTCAGGTAACTCAGAGAAGTAGCAGAAAGAACCTCTCTGGACCCTTCCATGGAGCTAGGCCACTGCCTTCTGAAAATAACTTGCAATCACATTAGAAAGATGGATAAGAAATTTTACATTCATTTTTTAGTACCTCCAGGTGCTAATGGCAATATTTAATGAGCATGGAGTGTTCTCTTTCCATTATTCATATTTGCTAGCACATGCCTGACTTGTGCAGTAATTCACCCTGTTGTCTGGGACTTGCTGGGACAGCTCATGCTACAAAATCCATGTGCTTTATTGTCAATCTGCTATATTGATCAGGGGTTACACTGATTTTAGGAAAGTCCATCAGGAACCTCAGCACTAAAAGAAAAGTTATGAAAAACCCTACTGTTGTGCAATAGAAGCTCCTGCTGAACCCTTAAGTGTATCTAGTAAGCAGCATTTAATTTCTTTAGAAATGGGATATGTCTGTGTAAAGCCAGTAGCCTGAGAAGGAAAAAAAAGAAATGAGGAACAGGAAAATGAAGAGAAAAAAAAAAAAAAAAAGAGAAATTTTGTGAAAGTAAAATAAAATCTTTGTATGTTAGGCATACATATACAAATGAGGTGAGAATGGGAGGAAGTTAAAAATATTTTGTCTGTATCATATATAACCAAACATGCACTCTTTTTAAGATCTCTGCTTCAAAATGGTTTAAAAAGATACTGATGGGTTCAATGCTATTTGTGCAAAGGACAGGAGCTGAGAATGTAATTTCTTTTCATGTGATTTAAGTGAAGAGCAATATCAGGAGGGGAGCTATGATTTATTTCTCTTTTTTCATCTATTCCTTCCCTTCTCCTGACTGTCAGGTATAATTTCATTATGCTTCTGAGACACTAAAAGAGGAAGGTAATATTTCCTGAAAACAGATTTTTAAATATATTTTAAAGTTGTTTTCACAAAGTGGAGAGTTATATAAATAATGTCCACAAATATAACATTCCCTTCCTTAAGAAAAAAAAAAAAAAAAAAAAAGGAAAACAACCTGAAAGGCTTAAAGTGTATAGCTAGTAAAGTTTAAACCAGATTTTTAATGTTGGGATTTTTGATAATAATTCAATCTTGTGAACCCTTGGTACAGTTATGCAGTCTAATGCCTTTCATAGGGCTGTAAACCATAGGGGCATCTCTGATTCAAATTTGTGCAGAAGGACACAGATGTCTGGGTAAAAAATAAGACTACAAAAGTGGTCCTTGCACAAAATACAAAACTTATATTATTTCTGGGTTCAGTTCAAGCTACAGGCAATAATTCAATTATTCTGTTGGATGGTGTGGTCAGTTCTTGCCAAAGTACTGCCCACCTCTCATGATACTTCTTGCTATTACCATACAGGGAACTTTTCCATTCCTTGCCATCATCTGCCTCAGAAGAGGGGACTATCTTGGGGAATCTTTCTGGAGGTACCATAGCTACAGCAAAAAAATTTCAGCTTCTCATAGTATTTTTTTTTCTTATGGAAGATGGTCCTTAGAAATTTAAGTATGCAAAACCAGACACAGAATGCAGTGTCCAAATCCCAGATTTTATTAACTTCATTTTGGCATTGCTTTCTGTGGCTGTTTCTTGGGTTCATTTCAAACTGCTCTGCTGACACAGCAAAGATGATGGCACCTTAGACAATACTGGCCTCATTGCTTTTTCTATGGATTACAAACTACTAGAAATACACATTACATTAGGCAATGTGGCCACTTGTTCTTTTGCTTCCTTTTCTGACTAATAAGGACTGAATGCTGAAGTGCTTAGTTTGCCTGCCTGGTACTATGGGAATCTGGGCATCAGTTGCTGAACAAATCAGGGAACATCCTTATCTCAACCTGATAAAGGCCTGGTTTGTCTGCTCATTCAAGTCTGCACACTGCATGTGCAATTCTTAGCTCTTCACATGCCCTTGAAAAAGGTACACAACATACCAAGTAAAGGTTCAAAGAAGCCTGGTATGAACACGGATGGGAATGACCTATACGGAATAATTAATTGACCATCTCAGACTAGCAAAGAGATGACTTGGGAAGGCGTATGACAGAGGTCTTTATACAGATACTGCTAGGTATGGAGGTTCTATGGAAGACCAGGGATGTTCATAAAAAGTTTCAAGAAAATCGGTGAATGCCAGGAAACAGCAAATTTTGAAGTCTTTAAATGAGTCATTCCCCAAGACTGTCCTGGGAAGCATTAGATATGCATACCCTGTTCTGTAGCTATCTGCTTTTGGCCACTCCTTGGAGCACAACATTTCTGATAGGGTTTCCAAATGCACCTCAGTCTGTCAATGCCTGCACACAAAACAAGCCCAATAACTGCACCACTGTCACAAGTTTAAGGGACACTTTGCTCTCTGTGCCCTGTTTCTATATGGACTAATTGTCCGATCATGGATGGTTACCTCCTGCTCTGAGGTTTTTTCTAACACTGAATAGATCACACACTACGTGCTCCTTGCTCTCTGTGAACTGAAATAAAAGCCCAATGGTGCTATAAGTACACTGTAGATACCTAAGAGAATGTCCAAGTCTTTCTGCAGTGGGACCCAGAAAGGTACTTATAAAAGATACTCTGCTATAGTACATAGCAAACCATTTTCTAGCCAAAATGTAAGAGCAGCTCTGAAATACTGAACTGATGCCAAAAGATCCAATATCAGCCCCAAACTGGACACTGTACTAGTCATAAAAATATTATATATAACCATTCCCCAGAAAATCTGAAGACTGGTTTCTTCTCAGAATGCACTTGCCCCTTATGCCCCATCTTCACATTATGATATTTATACCAGGCAAGTAACTATCCTAAATAAGAACAGAATGTATGCATATAAAATATGCATATAAACAACTATGGACCATGAACTTTGCAAAGAAGGTGGAGTGCTTTTCAGATTAAATAACCTTGACAAAATCTCTGAATGAATCAAATGCTCTTTTCATGATGGTTTTCAAAACAAGCACTAAATGCATTTGTGAGCAAAAATGATGCAGATATGCAGCAAGTCATACATAAAAAACAATATAAAAATCATCATCATTTCACATTCTGGAAACCTCTGACAGAAATATTAGTTTAAATGTAAGTGTCCAACCAGACAGGCAATGCCAATTTCTTCTAAAGGTTTTATTATGTTGTTAAAATAAGGAAAATGTACAGGCACTTTAACTTCAGTGCTACAGCTATCATTATGATTGTACTTAGAGATAAAAAGAAAAGAAAATTGTCACATATGCCATATATTCAGCTATGATTCTATTCCAGCATGCCTAGTGGATATGGATTCCTATTCAAGAAAAAAGCCTCCCCACTTTCAGGAATTTAGTATACTGTCAATTTCAGGCTTTAAGCTTCAAAGCAAATTGCAATTTTCTTCAATAAATGGTTCTTTTTTAGTGGCAGACTAACAGAAAATGTACATACTAAGATAAAGATTTTTAGCTCTTACTTTAAATTGGAAAAATGGCCACTATAGGGGTGTACAGAATCTGTTTATACTGTTCTTGGTTTTCTATTTATGGTGAATGTTAGCAATGAATCCAGGCAGTCTGAGGCCAAGACATGGCTCACATGCTTGGAGTGAAAATGCCCAGCTCAAATCTGTTTCAACTCTTTTAATATTTCATCTCTAATGACAAATTTAGACCATCCTTGAAGTAAAACATGCTCAATCAGCACAATAACCTGTTTCTTCAGATAAGAGACAGCAATCTCTATTAACATCATCTGTCTTGGTAATTTTTCAGTGCATCACCTTTCATTGATGCAGGATAAGGCAATGGGAACTGATATCATTAGCATTTTTTCATAGTTTATTTCCTTGCCAACTTCTCAATAACTTAACTTTCTAGTGTTCCTACACTAAAAAATCCTAAATCTCTGCAGCTGGGTTCTCATGAGAGGACAATGCAACATGCAACTCAAAGCAAACAGAAAAATATGGCCTAAAATAAAGAACATTTTTTCTTAACAGCTTTTGTATGGGTTCAAAAGAAATCCTCCTAATGTTAGTAAAGTTCAGAGACTTCTCCATTGGTGGTCTCTTAGGCTTGGGACATCAGTGTGCAATCAGTGCAAGCCCCATGAGGCATGGTGGCATGAGAATATGATTGGGAGTGGAGAAGGTGGGGGAATGGCAGTGAGAAAAACTTGCTTTAGGGTCATGAAACAAAGACTCTTTGTGAAATGGGATTAGCTTCCTAGTAATGCAAAGAAATAAATTAGCAACAGCAGCAGTGAAAACCAATGGCTCAAGACAAGAGGAAAAGAGCTAGTCAGAGCAAAGGACAAAGTCAAGTAGGACATAGCTTGTATTAGCTAGGAACAGTTATCAACTGGAAAAAAAAGACTGTGGGAACTTAAGGCTCATTGCTGTCACCATTACCATTCTCCAGGTTTTCACTGCTTTCGTAGCAGCCAGAATCCCGAGGAGAGCATCCGGTTAGGCCTTGGCCTTCAATGAGAAGTTTCTCCTGAGATCCTGACTGGTCGCTGTTACCTAGAGGATGTGAGAATACAGTGAAAAACAGGCAAACAGAAAATGCAGCTGAACTTCTCAACCTTCCATTTCAAACACCATTATCTTGTGTGTCCAGACAAAGGCAAGAGAGCTGGTGAAGGGTCTGGAGCACAACCTTATGACGAGTGGTTGAGGGAGCTGGGGTGTTGAGCCTGGAGAAAAGGAGGCTCAGGGGACACCTAAACACTCTTTAGAATTGCACTGTTGTAGCCAGGTGGGGGTCAGCCTCCTCTGCTAAGCAACAAACAATGGGACTAAAGGAAAGGCCTCAAGTTGTGCCATGGGAGGTTTAGTTTGTGAATTAAGAAAAATTTCTTCCCTGAAAAGGTGGTCAGGCACTGGAACGGGTTGCCCAGGGCAGTGGTTCAGTCACCATCCCTGGAGGTATTTCAAGGATGTGTAGATGTGGCCCTTAGGGACAGGTTTAGTGGTGGACTCAGTTGAACTTGCTGTATCTTTACCAACCTAAATAATTCTATGATCTTTCCTACTGTACTACTTACATCAGAAAAGAGTGAGCATTACGAAAAGCCATCACAAATGCTGGAAACAATAATCCTGTTTGATAAATGATTAACAACAGCCTCAGCAAGAGTGTGAGGGAGCAGCATGGTTCCACAATGAAAGCAGAATGGAATTCCTGTGCTACTTAGCTGCCTTGAGGCCAAGTTCTGCAACCTACCACCACAGAAATTTATTTCAAATTATTGTGTCAAAGTTCTTTCTAAGACTTAAAAAAACACCCAAACCAGAAGAAAAGAGCTGAAAAGAACCAAGTCAAGTGAAAAAGAATGAATTCCTAACTCTGAATTACCTTCCAGAAGACCCAGAGGAAGGATTGGGACTGAGTCTGGCACATTAGACACTGTGCCCTAACAAAGGATGAAGGGACATGAAGGAGACTAATGGTGCCAATTCCCTCCTTCCTTGGTCTATGTAAAAAGCCAACACTCAAGTTGTGGTCCATCCAGCTTGCATACACTGGATTCCGGGAATCTACCCAGAATTTTTGTCAGAAATCATATTTTGTAAAGAAGCTAAATCTGGAGCTGAAAATATAGAAAACCAGTGTCATGATACAAGAATACAGTTTATGCTGTGGTATTTTTTTCCCCTGCAATAAAATGTTGGAACTGGCTACTCCAATTCCTACTCTCAGCACATGACAGGTAATTATGAAATGGAACTATGTGCTGTTGCCTCTCCCAGATTCCATCTGTCTGGTCCCCACTTCTCTTTCTCCTCGTCATCCTGACTTGGAGCTGGAATTTGTACTTTCCAACCACCAATCTTCAAGTCTGCAAACCAAAATTGAAGGGTCCTGAAAAAAATTATTACTTTAGGGAAGTTTAGCATTCTAAATAGGTCTGCAAATAATGAAGAGAAGCTCATCTTAGGTGACAAAAAGTTACTCTGATATAAATGAAAATAAACTAATTCTGCAACTGCAATCTTATTAGGAGTTAGAGAAGGGCAAGGAAAGAGTGGATGCTTCTTTGGGAAATGAACAAGAAAACTACACAGGCCACACAGCACTGCCTAAAGATATTCACCACACATATTACTGTAATTGAATTAAGCATTTCCCACTTAATAACAGCTGTTTAAATTGCTGCTATGGCAGTTTAAACTAAAACATAGGAATTTGCACAGAAGCAGCTGAGGAAGCCATCACACAATCCATTCTACTGACTCTGCTTGGTGGATACCAACCTTCTACTGACACTTGGGGATGAAGGGCAAATTCAGTACTGTCTTAGGTTGCAACAGCTAGGCTTTGCTTACTCCTGTGCAGCAAAGACACCCTTGCATTTGACTGCCATGGCTTATTCCACTTTTCCTTGTCTTTGCAACCACTTGCCCAAGACTGCATGTTCAATGAGCAAAACTGCACTGTTGTACTTAGGTGGGTTGCTGTTTTTCACTCTTTGCACTTGACCAATATATTTATTTGCTCCCTTTGAAAATTGCTGTGTTGTCATATACACAACCTGAAGCTACCTTTACAATCCTGCAATTAACTGTCCAAGAACCAAAAGCATGTGCAGATGAAATTAATTCACATTACACTTCTCTGCAGCCCTCTGGGCTTTGATTTTTTTTACTCTTGATAATCTTAATCTCTTCCCTCTAATATGGAAATTTCTTCTTTCCTATTCTCTATGTCCCAGCCTCCTACTTCGAGTAGGCTACCTCAGGATTTATTCTTGAACATCAGTATTCTAAACTGTTACGTGTTGTACACTTGATATTAATTAAGTAAGTTGGGTGGCAAGGCTTATATGAATGGAGTAAGTGCAGCAGAACAAAAGAAGTCTTAAGACACCCCTCAAAAATCTAATGTTACACAGGATTAACCTGGAAATAACTATATTCGAAAAAAAAGAGATCAAAAACCCTGGAACAAGTTTTGTACTTTAAGGGGTTCACAAGGTTCTTGGCAGAGCTCTAGTAGAACAGAAAACCTCAAACATCCCACGTACTATCATATTCCTGAAGAAGTTCCACTGCTGTGAGAAGCACAGCTCTGTGCTCAGGATCTCGGATGTTCAGTTCATCCAAATCTTCTTCTTCTAAAAGCTTAAAGGTATCCAGATCTTCATAACCATTGAACAGAAAAGTGGGCATGTGCTCCTGCACAAAGGGAGAAAAAAATAAGAAGAGTGGTAAGACAACATATTTATTCAACTTACTTTGTCAGTAAAGACACTAAAAGAGATTTTTGCAACCAGTAAGAAAAGCAGTAAGTTAAGTAAGTGCAAACCAGTGCACAAGAGCAAAATTATAACGTTAAAGTTTGCATAAACACTGCTCTGAGTTCAGGGAGGTAGCTGTGACAGAACTAGAACGCTGAATGTACTGTTGTGCTTGAAATGCAGTGTGTTAGATGGCCTGGGTATCATGCTACCTGAAGGCACAACATGGCATGGCTCTGTGTGCAGGGAGAAGTATGAAGACTGAATGACAGCCACACCAATTTATCCCGAGCACTTCTGAAGAGAAACATGGATAAAAGCGTTCACCTTAAAGGCAGCGTAACTGTTGTTATTTTACACTTTGTGCTTGCCTCTGGAGTGTGCAAGCCTATGGTTATACTGTGCAACGATTTACGGCGTCTGAGCGCACACAACTCACAGCCTGTGGCACTTCATCAGGCCTGACAGGCAGTTCTGCCTGGCTTCAGCTATTTTCACTCTGCAGCTAAGACCTGATTCTGCTAAGCAGTGTTACAATCCTTAGGATTATGAATCTGGTCTGCAGCTTCCAAAACTAACAACATCAAAGGTGTGGACCCCTTCCTGCAAGAAAAAGTGAAAGGGTAAGCAGAGAGAGAGAATTTGGACCTTCAAATTGATGCGATCCAAGAGATCCTCAACTGACTTGGGCTGGGGCGGTCTGCTTTTTCGACGTCTCCTGGTGGGCCGCTTCGGCTTCTCTTCCTCTTCATTTAACACATCCACATAGATAAATTTGAAGGTGCCAACTTTGTTGTTCAGCAGACCCATCCAAGTGCCCATGGGGGGTTTGCTGATTATATCAATGATGTCACCTTTCTGCAGACCAAAGAAGCAAGAAAGCCATTTAGCTTTCTGATGGATATTTAAGCAAACACACTCACTTGGATTTCCATGTACATGGGATGGACAACACACTTCAGTTTTCAAAAGGATAACCACAGCTTTTGCAAAAATGTCTGATTATACTTGTTTTACAAATGGAAGAAAAAGGAATTAGGTGACGTGCCTCAGACCACAGAGCAAGTCAAAAAAAGATCCTGGAATGGACCCCAACTTCCTAGATTCACAAACCTGCTGACATCTCTGTAGAGCATCAGTGCTGTTTGGTACGAAAGTCTCTATGCTTGCAACTACCTGAAATTGGTGCAAATAAGAACACGCTTAGTGTATATGAGCAGAATTTCAAATCAGATCTCCTGAGCAAAGGAAGCCAATGCAGAAGGAATGAATGAAGTTGTTTCTCCTAATGTGCTCCTGGCCATAACAAAGGAATGGACACACAACTGCTTTTGCATGCCTCAAGAGATTACCTTACACACATCTGCTTTAATAGGAATTAGCTGCCCTTGGAATTTTAAGCAATGAATGTCAGGAGTCAAATAGTTTGAATACAGCACAACTAAAAATAATCAAAGCTGATATCCAGAAAAATTAAAGGGGGGGGGTGACTACTCAGTTAGCAAAATATTTCAATATTAACGCAAACCAAGTTATATTAACTGAAATGGCTTTAAGAGACACTGTGTGCAGGTGCATGCACATTTCTTCCAAGAGTTCTGAAAATTTTTCCATTGAGGATTATCTCATTGTGGCAAACAAAGTATTTTTCCAATCTTTCAAGCAAGACCCTTGCAAAATGGAAATGAATTAATGGCACATCTTTAATTTTCCAGAAACTAAAGACACAAGTGTCTTTCCACGGATGCAGAGAAACACTAGTATTTACTTACATTCTGTAACATTTTGTTATAATTCTATAATTTCTATATATGGAAATCTTAAAATTAGAAGACACATTAAAGGGCTTCCAAAACACATATAAATTAATGAAAATATTAAGAATTCTATAGTTATTGTAAAAAGGTCTTAATTTAGAATTTTAGCAAAATAAATGTTTAACTCCTTAAAAACAGATATAGCTAGTACCTTGAGCTTCAGAGAATCTGTATCATAAGGACTCGGAGTAAAATCAGTGTGAACCCTGGCTCTTCCACAAAAAGGTCCTCTGTAAGGAGGCTCTTCATCATCACCATCTTCTGATTTCACACTCTCCCTGTTGCTGGTTGAGGAATCTGTCGTGCTCACTGTCTGACCACCTGTGTGACAGACACAGTATTAGTTCACAAAAGTTTCTTTGTGAAGGAACTTCATAAACAGACGCAAGACTGAAAAGGAGTCGTCTTTCCACAAAACATGAATCAAAGTTAAAAGTCCTTAAATGCTGCTATTTCTTATACACATAAGTGGACGAGAGTTAGCAAATCTACTCTGCACTCCTGCTTTCCTGAATTCACCCCCTCAATACTTAACCTAGAAGCTGTTTAACAAATGTCTCATCTATGGTACATCACAAGAGATTGATGACATCCTTCTAGGAAGTTTTGCTCATAAAACGTTTGTGAGGAAAACAAGCTCTGAAACCTGCAAGGGGGTTCCAGAATCCCTCTATAGTCCAGAAATCTGGTGAATAGTGTAGCAAGTTCACATCATTAAATGTTCCATTTAATCTGTTTCTCGTAGAGGCAGTCTAAAGCTGAGAGGTTTTAAATACCTTCCTTTAACTAGTTAATGAGAGAAACTCAAGGTTTCTCTTGAGGGAGAGTAGAAGGCCCATCTGGAGTGCTCAGGAGAAATCCAGCGTAAAGATGAGCCAGTTTACTACTTGACCAGTAGTAAACAGATTCATTATTACATTTATATTAGAATATTTATATTGTAAGAGCAGGACCCGCAGACAGGAAGCAGGATTTCACTTTTTCAGGGTTCTGTATATATAAAGCAAAAAACCCCGTCTTTGCACTAAAGAGCTTACAGTTCTTGGCAGACTCCTAATGACTAACCCATCAGCCTTTCCACGTTTTAACCACTGTTTCTGCTTTGACTTTCTCTGATTCTGCTTACAGTGGAGATCTCTGCTCCCTGAAGCCACAGAAATGGAGCAACACAATTACAACTGAACTTACTCATTGAGCTCTGACCGCTTAAGGAGCTCCTCAGGCTCTCCACTGAGCCACCAGCTTTCAGCTTGGGTTTATCCAGGGAGTCAGTGTCTGGGGGTGGCGACTGTGGGGAGCCTGGCACGATCCCAGGGCTGGATTCCTGAAAGGGATTGGACCATTAAAGTTTGATAAATGAACATAGGCATTGACAGGAGCTGCTCGTCCACCTCAACAGAAAAGATTCTGTTTTCCTGCTCTTTACCAGACAGGCTGAAAACTTCTATCTACTTATTTAGCAGTACCCAGCTGTGGTAGAAACTCCATTTTATCAGGCATGATAGTGGTGATGGAGCAGACAGACCAGTCTGAAAAAGCTAGCTTTATAAGTAGGAAAACTCCCAATTCAAGGGTTTTCATGACACATGATATTTTTGCTAGCAATTCTTGCAAAACAATCATGTTTCTGAATCAGGATTTTGTACAAAAATGAACACAAATCAGACAATGCAAGTGAGACATGAAGCAATGTTTTTAGGGTTTTTTTTTCCAGTGAATTTTTTATATCATTGCTCATTTACCTATAAGAACAAGAAACAGAATTAGCTAGAAAATGCAGCCTGTGCATAGTAATGCAAATACTCATAAACATAAATGCATAAATATAAAAAGGTTTTGCTATGTGTGTGTCCTGATTGCTACAGTGTGCAATAGTTGAGACAATTTCTCTTTTCATTCAGTCAAACATTACAGAAAACCAAAAGGGTCTTTCCTAAACTGAAATTCTGTCAGCCTTTGTGAAACACAGTTAAAACAAAGCAGCAGGTACTTGTGGCCAGTGTAAGTTTTGCTTGTTTTAATGCATGCAGAAAGAGATATTGGAACATACTTTGAATCATGAAGCCAGAAAGTTATAAATATTCTAAAACAACTGTGCCATAAAGTTTGAAAACAAAAGAACTGTAGCTTGCATACAAGAGTGTTTTGTGGAGATGTATGGCCATAAAACTTTTAGATGAAGGCTATTATTTGCATGCTGCAGAATTATTAGGAAAATCTCATCCCAGCCTATGACTTCAGAGGTAAAGTCAATCTCAGAGAGAGAGACAGAGAGCAGAAGTATTGCTAATTCACTTTAAAGCAATTTCTCAAAGGACCCCTTTTTTTGACACTTTGCCGAAGTGCACTGTAAAGCCAGTCAGACACCAAACCATCTTCTTATAAATATTAAATCAAGTTTAATTGTAAGTTTAAATTAAATAACCATAAGTGTAGCACTGCCCCAGTTATGAATAACTATGGCTAATAAATAGTTCTGCAGGAAAGGGATTCTATAGTCACAAAGCATGGCATAACACTGGCCCTATTTCTGCCTCTCTTGGTGCCTCTGGATGCTTCAGTTTGGGGTTGTTAGTATGAGTGTTACAAACTGCTCCTTTCACAGGCACTAAGGCTTTGCATTAAGAGCAAAACTTCCATTCTAAATTTCCCATGACTGCGAGCATCCCCCACGACCGGTCCGAGTCCACTTGGGGGCGGTGTTAACCAGGAAGAGCTCTGCTTTCCCAGAGGCTTTCCAATCTACTCCTTACACAATCCAAGTGGCAAACCCGGTTTTAAACAAATGCCGAAGATTTTTGACACTCCACTAAAAAAAAAGGGAAAAAGACAGCAATTGTTTCTAGGCCACTGAAATTCAATGCCTAATTTAGAACTAATGTACTTCAGGTTTGCCTTTAAGAATAGGCTATAAAAATCTATAATGAAAGAATAATAGGAAAATCTTCTGACAAATGCCCCTTTCTGACTAGACTGTGCCTGTTTTAATGGGCTGCTGCACAGGGCAAGCTATGATGGAGAAAAGACCTGTAATAGCAGAGAAGAGCTGTGTATGTGAAGTTATGCTGGGAATTTAAACTAGCGTGTAAATTGCAGATTAAATATATGACTGTGACCCTGTGTCACAGACTGGTTCCCTTAATAAATTATGATGGAAAAGAAATGGAAATAGAGAGTGAGGTGTGTAGTGCCATCAATGACAGACTTCTGATGAGCTACTTAAATGAAAATCCGAAAATGCATTTTCCATGGTGCTGGCATCTATAGGAAGCCATTTCACAGTGAGGGATTTTATAAGAACATAGGAATAAGTCACACCATATAATCTTGTTAGAAATTTCTTCAGAGATGTCTTGATGCATGGGAATCAGTATTGATTATCACGTCTACATTATTAAGTGGATTCCACTGCAGACCTTACATACCTGCTCAGACAAAGAGCTGCTGTATTTTTTTGACATCCTTTTCTTCATGGTTTCTTTTACAGACTTCACCTTTTTGCCCAGAGATATACGGGAGGCAGAGGGTGATTTGATCACTTCTTTATAAACAAAGTCTCCTTCTTTGCCCTGCAAAGTAAAACAGGGCTTAAGCCTTTAAAATAGTAGAGCCATTTTTCCCCTCAGCCAGCCATTATTGCAGAGGTGTCCAGGCAGACACAGGACAGCAGCACAGTGTCCTGTTGCCTTCTCCAAATTCACTGTTGAGACCTTGTGCAAACCACTGTAGCAGAACACTGTAGCTTACTCTTAAGGCCTGATTTATAAACCTTTTGTGAACGTATTATGTGTAGACATGTTGGGGACTGTTAGGATCTTTATCCCTTTGAATTTCATTAAGTATTTGATCTGATAGAAAACCCCATGTTTCAGGCTAAGCCTTTCTAACAGGACACACAACAGTAGCTGTGGCTCATGGTGGTCAATACTACAATGAGTTTAAAAGGAATAAAGGTACCTCTGAGATACTAGCCAAATATGTATCTCTGTGTGTATATATATATGTATATCTACATTTGGCTACCCAAATTTACTTTTTACTTTCAGACAGGCATTCTACTAACTTCTGTGGTTTTACTACAGACCGTAAAAAAAAGAAAAAATCAAAAACCAAACACCACAAAAAATGTACTAAATCCATCAACCATGGTAGGTTAAACTTGCACTGCTTTTTTTAAGGCATACAACAGGATACTGACAAACTAAATGAACTGGTCCCTGCATAGTGGGTGACAAAGACCAGCTGCTTTGAATTCATTTAGTCTTTTCTAAACCAGCTTAAGGTACTGAGCACTTACTTATGTCACAAGTACACAGTTAACATGGATCAGCAGACATTTTACCAAACTTGTATGAATCAGCCCTTATTCAGATTGTCCAGGCAGGACATTAAACACATTATGTTCTACTCTGTTTCAGGAACCACAGAGTAATGCAGCTCTATTAGATGTACTCCAGCACCCTCCATTGGCAAGGGTGCACCAAAATTCACAACACAAAAAAGGACCAAAATCCATCTGGCCAAAGAGACTGACTACTGAGTTTGGTCTCTGACTTGGTTAAATTTAACTACAAGATAGCAAACCCTAAAATAAATGTACACTATATTGTACAGTCAAGATTTATCTTTTTTTCATTTATGTATGTTTTCTACTTCATCACTGTTCTGACAGAAAGTTTCTCTGAAATTCAACTGATACTTTATTTCTGACAATATGTTGTTTTTCCCCTTAAAAGTTGTTCATAATTACAACTTCCTTGGTAATTTTGGTCTTTTACCAGAAATTAAGGACAGCTATTGGCCTAATCTTTTTTGAAGAAAACCTTCTATTTAATGGACTTTATGTTTTCAAGAAAAGAACCTGCTTTGGTCCGCATATATTGTTCTAATGCACCGCATCTCTGCCACTACTGATGCTCCCAGGAATAAATATAGCATCCAGACTTCACACTTTCTTATATTAAAACCAATCTGATCAAAACAAGTATCTATGTTTAAAGATAAACACTATAAATTCAGAAGTTAATCTGTTTACTGAGTTGAAAATTGATGAGTAAAATAACCACCCACAGATGTAGCAAATTTAGGGGTAATTTATGATGTTAAAAAAAATAAGGCAACAAAAAACATGTCCAAAAACCCCAGCTGACATAAAAAAATAATATAATGCTGGCATACAAAATGGTTGACAATTTAGACATGATTTAAATCAAGTGGACAGAAAAGTTATCAGATCCAATGCTGCAACAGAAAAGAAAAACATATATGGGCAAAAGGAAAAGATATGTTTGCAATTTCATTTGATATAACGTTCTGGCTCGTTTCTGTTCTGTTATTTTTGACCACAGGCCAGCCAACAGTAACAGTGGGATCAACATGACTAACATAAAAAGGAATTAAATCTCAGGGGAGATGTGTTTTTTTTGAACACAAGAATGCTCTGAGATGAATTGCGCAGCACCCAGCACAATGGGATCCTGGTCTACTCCAGAGCTCTGAGATACAATGAGAAAACGAATAATGAACTTCTTACATAATGACTTCCATGCAAATAATTTGCAGATCTTCAGTGAAGTTAGCCTCATCATTCCAAATAGTAAATATTTTTACTGAGGAAGTATAGCAAGCACATGTTTTGCCTTGGGTGATGCTCAGAAGAAATCAGATATAAGAATAGCCCACAGATGTGCCTCCAGATCTATGCTTTGATCACTTGTTCCTACCTCTTTACACATACTGTATATAAATACTTACACACATGGATATGGGTGGGTATGTTATTCTCAAAGCTAAAGAAGTTTGAGGTTACAAAAGATACTCTGTTTTCTTGGATCCCCAAACTATTATTACAGACCTAAATTACACTTCAGTCTATTATAACTCTACTGTGCATTTCATTTTATGCTATTTCAAGTCTGCACCTTCTCAAACTCACCATTTGGTCAGAACTGTTTCCAACATGAAGGGAACGATTTGTCAAATCAAATCCTCCAAAGCTACAGGTTCTCTGAAAAAAAACCAGACAGATAGTTTTATCACCATGATTAGCTCGCTTAGAACATCTGTAATTTGGAGAACACCAATTAAAATACAAATGTCTGCAAAAATGGAAAGAAACAAACAAACAAAGGGATGAGAGATTATAAATCAGGAAATCTGTTGTAAAGCAATGAGTCTCTCTTTTCCAGAGACAACTCCTTGGCCTAAGGTCTGCTGCTGTTGAGTCATCTTCTGCCTACTCCTCTTTTTAAAAAGAAAAAAGACTTTTTGGTCTGAGGAAACTGTTGATCTTATGCATCAAGTTTTCCAAGGTGCTGGCAACTCCATCTCTTCACTCCCATCTGCCTTCATAAATAAGTCCACAGCAGCACTGAAACAGAGAACCACCATTCTTCTAAATCTTTTAAAGCTTTGAATAACCTACCTTCTGAATAGCTGCATTCCCACTGAAATACAGGGAATCACTGGAAGCCTAGTAGGGTAAGCCCTTGGTAAGAGGAGGGAAAACCCAGGCCAGCTATCCATAAGCATCGTGTCCCAGGAGACTCAGCAAGCCCTGATTCCATATTAGTCACTTCCAGCTTTTTCTTTGCAATCCAAGAGATAATAAAACCTGACCAATGAACAACCAGCTGCACAGTACTCAAGTAACTGGCCTTGGCAGAAGTCTCATGGGGCAATGCAGGGAAAGGAAAGTATGGCCATTACAATTAAACTCTGGGCTCTGAGTGTGGTTTTGAAGACAGGCAGATGCCTACTGTAAGGATTCTTTTCAGAGCACAGCTGAGATAAACAGGAGGCAGAAGATCGACACTTGGAAGTGGAAGTTACAAGTTCTTAGGGCCTGAACTACCCAATGGAGTAACTTCAAAGACATTTTAAGAATCAGTTAGGTATCAATTAGGTATTGGCTCAGACCTACAAAGGATTGTGAGTC
This sequence comes from Toxostoma redivivum, assembly GCA_013397375.1. Taxonomy (NCBI): domain Eukaryota; kingdom Metazoa; phylum Chordata; class Aves; order Passeriformes; family Mimidae; genus Toxostoma; species Toxostoma redivivum. Next base: position 62,495 of record VXBI01005315.1, read on the forward strand.
AGTGAAAATCCACTAGCTGAGAACTACCAGCCTGCTTCGTTTATTAGGAAGAAGCAAGCTGTATAAACTGTGACACTTAATAAACAATTATAAGAGTTCATTCTTTTAAAGTAAACACTCTTCCTGTTCACCACTTAGAAGCATACATATTAATAGCTTTTAAAAGGTTTTATTTCTAGCTTCTTGCTGCTTACACCCAACAAACTTGGATGACAGTTTTTGTACACACTACAACTCTAGTGGAAGTCAAAGCCAGCTTTGTCTAGGCCCCACACACATTAAAGAGAATGCTGTGATGTATAATTTTTCTTAGTGTTTTTTTTTTTTACAGAAGGCAATGTGACTACAGCACAGGCTTTAAAAATTGTTTATAGAAAGCATTTGAGACCAACCACAAGTAATAAGATCAGTTTCTAAAGCACAGCATGTTTAGCTAGGAGTAATTTGGTCCTTCTGTGAAGAGCCATTATAACCAATCCTACAGTGTATGGTAATTCCAGCAATGAAGAGAGGATATCTGGAACTGCTCTGAGCAAACCTGTCTGTTAAACTAGCCAGAGCTCCTCCTAAAGAAGACTTCCTGAAGAGCAAAACAACTGTTGGTTAAAAGCTTCTGAGTAAATGCACCTTATTAAGGCTGCTTGTTGTTTCACTATGGACCTCCCCATACATTTAAAATTTAACTTCCACCTTCAGATTCCAGTAGGGACCCTGGAAATCCTGTAGCAAACAAAACGTCTGTGGATGAGGAGAGGGATATTCAATGGAATGGCCATGCAATCAAAAGTATTATTCTTCTGGGAGAAAAGAAAAACTGATGCCATTTGAAAATTTCATGCATGTCCAGGCCACTGAAACAAATATAAATGACAAAAATGAATGGCAAGGCAAGACAGAGTGACCAATTCCACTGAATACAGAGGCATTGCAATTTCCCTGAGGTTGCAGCAAACAAACATTAAGCTTTTCTAGGAAGGAGCGGCATTAGTTGAAGCTTGTCAGCTATTTGCAGTTTCAGGAAGAAGTGCATTGAAAAAGTTAGTATGGGCAGCAGGTCTCCAACATTTACCCCATTCAAACAAGGCTGGAGAAGCAGCTGACTGAGAAGTTCCTCAAAAAAAACAAAACACTGTCCATTTCTTCAGCTGTATCTCTGTGATTAAGCAAAGGTCAGTGCGGGTAGTTTTAATAATGAAATTACTATGGTGAGACAAGACTGACTTATTAGAAGAACTGAAGAGTTTGTTTCTGTCATCTGTATTTACAAAGACAGTACCAAAAGGGTATTTTTAATTATGGGGCAGAACTCTAGAACATATGAGTATGCTTTTTGGTTCAAGATAGCCTTATTAATCAACCCACAGAAGGATGAGCAAGGTTTCTCCTATCACTATAATATCCTTACAGGAAAACAACATCTTCTGAGTACAATGTCTGTAGCAATAAACAGTACCCTGTGAGGGGCAGGGTAAGCAGTCAATGCAGAAGAAACACTAAAGCTGCCAAGAGAGAATGTCATGGTATTGAGTAGAAAAAAAAAATCTGTTTCAAAGCCAAAGAGTAAAAAGCAAACCATGAATGCCTGGTCACCTCCTAGGCTATTCAAGGGGACCACAGCTGTCACTCTTACACCTTATATTAAAAGAAATTAAGCAGAGACCTCTCAAAAAAAAATCTGTTATTTAAGAGGAAAAGCTGTTTTTACTGTATTGTTCACTGGAATATCTTGCTTAATGTTATGGGTGCACTGCTGTTTCCATCCACCAAAGTAGGGAACATTGTCAACTAGACAACAGATTAGCTAGCTCAGCTTTGGAGATCTGGCACCAAAGGCAAGTTCCTAGGAAACTCAGAATCATGGTTAACGGAACTATCAAAACTGGGTCATATAATCAGGAAGCAGCTTTGGATCCCTCTGGAGTGTTCAAATAACTTAATTTCTCACTGTAAACACAATTTCCTCTTTTGACCACCCCTTGTTCCCTTTCTGTAACACTCTGAGTGAAGGTGCCACCTTTATTCCATGCTAGAAAGAAGGAGCAGTAGTGCAATTCTGGTGGTGGTGAGGAGCAAGCAGGAGAGCAGTGACCACCTAATGCAAAACTCTCTTTCTGCAGCTGTGTATGTAAGGGAGAATACTGATTGGGTGAGTGAACTGATGAGATGCAATCTGAGAAGGGAAGGGCCAATTTAAGGCAATGACAGCTGAAGAGAAATAGAGCACAGTTAAGGAACAATACTCTATTACTCTGAAAATTCTGTTCATCTCCTGGTACCCCTTGAAGAGAATACTGACTCCCAAAACATCGTAAAAAACATATTTATAGCATCTCAAACCTCCTCTGTTCACTGGTGATCTCTATTTCTGCACTAGGTAAATTTTAAAAAGCAGAATTTTGTCATATTTGCTCATTTGCTCTCTCTTACTGAGTTATTCTGTACACACAGAAATGGCAGACCCAACAAAACTCTTCTCCGACAAGATTATATCAAGCTCTTCCCTTATACCTCCATTACAGTGCTTAAGAGTTTCTAATGGCAAAGAAAGCAGAAGCATTGAATTTTAGTTAAAAGTACAAAGCAGAAAGTGTTCACTGCAACCTCACAGAAATTGGAAGACCACCTTCATGGCAACTCTTTGACTCACAGACTTTTGGTGGATTCTCAAGAGAACCCTTTTAGTACAGCGGTCCACTGTGGCAGCCCACTTCCGCTTGGCCTCCTCATCCTCCTCCAGCAGGCATCTCCTCAGGTCCTGCTTGTCGGCCTTGCTCAGGGTCCTGTCAGTAACGGGACGCACCAGCTGTGAGAGGTTGAGGTGACTGTACAGGCTTCTCTCCACCACATAGGTAATATTGAACTCGCTGACAGAGGTGCGCCCTCGTAGCCTTCTGTTTGGGAAGCCACAACCTCCACCCCCTTTCATTTTGTGCCGCAGTAATTGTAGGTCGCAAGTTGTGGGGGATGCTCCTTTCCTAGCAGGGCGCTGGCAAAGAAAAGCTCTGGAACAGGAATAGTTAGTATCCATTTTCTTCAATCGGATCTGCTTCCTTATACTCTGAATCTCCTCCAGGGACACCAGAAGATGGTGCTTGTGCCTGTTGCTGTCATAAAAGCAAATGCTTTCTGTACTTACCCCATGGCTCAACGAGCCGAGGCTCTTCTTCATTTCCCCATCTGTCAAGGAGCGGCAAACTTTCTGGGACTTCTCCTCTTCTGGGTAAGAGAAAAATGTCCCAAGTTTCTTGGGAGGCTTGATAAGGCCACGGCTATCTGTTTTGCTGAAGGTCTTCACCAGTTTCCGGTTAGCTCCCCACGTATCAAGGCTACTGGATGAGGGAGAAGTAGTAAGTGAGTCCGAGTCGTCCTCTGGCTGCTTTTCACAGGAGCTGTCAAAGTAGAATTGCTTCTTGTGAACTCCAGAGTAAAGTGCTGATCTGTCATCCAGTATAGGAGAGTTGTCAAGTGAGTGCTCTTCCACACCTACAGGGGACAAAGGCAGCACAATGCTTGTCATTGTTCATAATTTCTAAGATGTGTTCCTGTACAGTCTTACTGTATTTATTCAATGTATCACCCACTTAAATTGGAAGAAAACTATTTTTGATGTAAATTGCTATGAAGTTCTTTTTGAGTGGATAAACCTGAAGCAGTTCCTTCCATTCTTCTCACTTTGAGAAGTGAGAATGCCGGGATTAGCTCTGAACAGATAGAAGACAACATCCATGAGTAAGTAAACTCATCATTAAGTTTCTCTCTTTCATCTGCAGCTAAGACCACAGATGATCCCACTAACAGCCCCTTAAAAGCTGGAGCTGGGAATCTGTTTCTCATGTTTTTCTTCTGATACTTGCATATGATGCTCAGCTCTAGTGAGCTTACAATAGGTCAGAAGTACACCCTGGTATTAAAAACCAAACAAGTACCTCTCAGTTTGCCAATGCCTAGTGCTCCCGTGGATAAAGAAAGGAGTAATTTTTGCAGAAGGCTATGGAGCTTAACTCCAGGATGGAATTTAAAGTTCTGGGGTTTTGATGAGGGAAGAGGCACCAGTTTTAATCACACAGAATTTATTTAGCAGATGCAAAAACAAAGAAGTAGGTCAAACCGCAGATGTGCCAATTTCAACAGTGTCCTGGTAATGAAAGAAACGCTTAGATTTCACCAAATTTTTCCAGAAAATATTTCACAGCAATATTTTGCAACATAAGTACTGGACATGGGCAGATAGCCAGGTTTCCTTTTTGGAGTGGAGAGAAGGGAATAAAGAACTTGAAACTGCAATTCCTTTTAACACTTATCATATAAGAAAATTTTCTCTGGTGTTTCCTTCTAAGCAAAGTATAGGCACAGGTTTTAGATGCAGTAACGAGGTAGGAGTAAAAATAAGTACACATCCTCCTCTATATCCCTGACAAATTTCACAGCATTCATAGCTATGTATCAGACACACACACAAATATGACTGTACTTATTTCTTGCCGAAATAAATTTCTTAATGACTTGCCTTCATCTTTGATTGCTTCCACAGTCTTACAGCAGAGCTAAATTTGAACTGTTACCAAAATACCTACAATTTACTAAATTGGTTCATTCAATAACAAGGGACACCTTTCATGATGACAGATTAGCAGCCCTGTATAGGATTCCTGCCTCACCTTCAGTTACTGTGTTGGCAAAATATATTTGACATACATTTGTTGAAACCTAAGATGCTATTTTACTGTGATAAAGTTCATCATAACACTGAAGGGGATCACATCTGACATGCAACTTTCACTCTTGAGAAATTTATTGGGGTAGGTCTGTAGATTGGAGTCTTGTTTTGACACCACTTTCCCTGGATTGTCCAGCTTGCTCTTCTCCCCCTTTACATCTTAATTTGAACAGAAAATAGACATCCTCCTGGGATTGAGTATGTACTGATAAACAATTTTAGTCCACTAAGTAAATATGTTTTCAAACAGCTTGTAAAATATGCATTGTGTGTCAACACTGCAACAGATGTTATTTGGAGTGAGTTCATGACACAAAGCCATAATGACACAGATGTAGATGTGACGCATTTTTAATTGCTATATAAGAATTGTGCCCAGGAATTAGGAAGTTTCAGTTATTTGGCTCACTTAGGAGCAGATTAAGACAAAATACATATGGATTCAGATATTGGCAAATTCTAGTGAGTATCAGCTTAGCCAAATGTACATTCATTCTGATAACAGTCTGTAATAGAAATATTGGAAAAAAATCTGAGACTAGTGTGGTTTTCTTTAAAATCTACAGGAATAAATAAGGGAAATTCAGCAAAGTTCTTATTTCTGAAGAAATTTTTGAGCAAGATTATGAAGAATCTTTCTTCCAGGAAACTGCATGTCAGCTTTCGAACTATACTAAAGGCTGTTGAACATTAATGAATTTATTTAAATTTTACTGATGTTACTCAATCAAATATTATAGCCAACTCCCCAAAACCTAGTCACCTATGATTTCACATTACTTCACATTCATAACACAGATTCAAAGAATCAAAGCAAACAGCTCAAAAACCAATCCACTCAACTGCAGGTAACTTGGAAGGCAATCCCAAATCTGACCACACTATTTTTTGTGATCTGGCGCAGCCCTCTGACATATCCAATTGAGAATACAGATCTGTTTTATGAGAGATTGGGATGGACAACATTTATAAAGTACTTTTAATTTGCCATAGGAAAATTTGGGCATCATATTTCCTGAAAGAAAAGTCATAGATATCTACTGCTAAGGCAGACTTGGCTACTTAAGGAGGCTTCCAGTTATACAGAAATTATGCAGAATCAATCCATGTTGTTATTTAGCAATAATTGCTACTGCTGTAGAGTTTTCCAAGAGTGAATCTACTAAGAAACTTCAGAGTGATAGATAAAGTACAAACTCAGATTACAGATGATTTAATCAGAGAAGCCTAGTGCTAGAGAAGATGGACAGCAGATGGAAAAAGAAGGAAGGACAAAAAGCTTTTTTTTTTTTTTTTAATACAGTTCCTAGTTCAGCGCTTTTTCTGCAGGGGGTAGGGTTGGAAAAACTCAATGGAAATTAAAACCCTGGAAGGAGTGGCACACTTAAGTGAAAGACTGAGGGAAAAAGGAAATAAGGAGGTAAAGCACTGTAAGAGAGGATAGGGAGAGAAGACAAATACTCAATATGCTGAAGAGAAAGTCTGGTTCAACTGCAGGAAGGCATCTGCTTGCTCAGCAGCCCCTGAACTGCCTGCTCCTGCATCTGCTCCCATCCCTGGAGCCTCCTGATTGTTCCCTGCAGCTTTTCCCAGACTCCTGGAGAGAGAAGGAGGAGGTAGGACAGGCTTCTCTGAGGGCCATCTTTCCCCAGAACAGTGAAAAAATAGTCCTATTTTGTTTGTCCCATCTCAAAATCACGTTTTTGTTTCCAAGGTATCCCAGCTTTATTCTCACTATATGAGGTGATAAAACCTTTCCAGACAGAGACATCTGCCCATTCCAGAGCTCTAGACTGGCTGTGCCTTTCACGCCAGCCAGTAACACCATCCATAATGTAGGAGAGGCAGGCTAGATCACAGATCTGCCTGCAGCTTCCTGCCACATATGCAGGATGCACGTGTTCTCCTTAAATGCACTAGGAAGAATCACAGTACTGCTCAGTTCACTGCAGAGCTGAGGGGAATTGGCATATGCTGCCAGGAAGGCCACCAACATAGAGAGGTGCCCACAATTCCAGTGAGGACTCAAGCATAGCTGCAGAGAGGCTCCTGAGTATCAGGCTCCATTAATCTGAGTGCTCACACATGCATACAGGTCATTCAGAGTTAATTCTGCAGCATGGTGTTCCCAGGGCTTGAACTCTGCTTCCCTTTCCCCGCCCTCCTCCTCCCTTCTCTCCCCCTCTCTGTAGGGAGCAGGGCTTATTCAGAAGCCAAATTGCAGACAGGATCCCCCAAAAGCAGAAGTCATGAGGCAGCCTCTATCCCACAAGAATGTCTGATAGAGGTTCTGTATTTCTGCCACAGGGTGATGCCACGTGGTTCAACTGCATCACCAGCCAGCTGCTACCCTCCCAAAACCAGCAGGGGAGCTTCACCTGTATGCCACCCAGGGCCTGGGAGGAGGAAGCAATGTGGTAATGGCTCCACTTACCTCCTTGCTGAGCTTGTGGGGCAGCTGGCTGGGATTGCTCCCAGGCTCGTTCCCTCCCCAGCATGAGGCATAAAACATAAGCCAACTTCTAATCTCTTAATGAGGGGCTCTCCAGCGCTGCTCAGAGAATACCAGATCAGCAGCAACCACATTCTAGGCTGTCAGTTTCCTCCTTCTAAAGCCTAAACATTCAGTAACTTAAGGCATGCACAATAGACAAGGCAGTTGTTCCTACTACCATCCCTTATGAGTACTCCACCCCTCCCTCCCCACAAGCCTTCAGTTTCTGTCCCCTCTCAACAAAAACATGTATTCACACAGTTTTAACCACATTGCTTTTTACCTTCTGTGGTGGGTTTTTTCATTTCTTCAACTCTTATGAGTTTCTTCCTGACTCTGCGAGTAGAATTCACCAGCTTGTGCAACCTCTTAAACTTCACCGACTCCTCTGTTTCATCATCGGATTGTTCTCTTGACTGGCAAAGAAACAAAGGGAATATTAATAAAGCAGCAGTTCCACAGCTTGCTCCTTCAAGTCAAGTTAACCCAGCTCATCTGCTGCATTGTGTCAATGCAGCTTTGTAACTGGTGTTATATTTTCAGCTCGGGTCAGACAGAAACTGAGGGTTTTCTTGTTTTCTTTTTTCTTTTTCTGAAAGCATGACATACCATTTTGATTTCTAAATCTGTGCAACGTAAGATCCTAGGCACTGAAATGCATTCCTGCCCTTGTCTTTCTTCACATGCATTGTGTAATAACTACTTCCACGTCCTCTTCCAGTATGTTTCAGGCAGGGCTCTTTTCCAGGGTTCTTCTTACCATACCAGTTATGCTCCCGTGGTTTAGTCAGTCCCTGATCTGTCTGGCATCTCAGAACTTGCTGTTTAAACCTGGTTATAAACAGCTTTTCCAAACTGAAGCTCTGTCAATGACGACGTCTCTTTTCCCCCCCCCAGTCTTCCCAGAAAATCAAAAACAGCAGCGCAAGAAAGGGATGGGAAGGAAAGGAAGGAGGAGACCTCATCTGCCTCACTCACGGACTGCCACAGCTACAAAATATTCCCTTCCTCCTCCCTGCTCCTTACACTCCTCCTGAAGGCTCTTGAGGCTGGACTTAAGATGGACAGAGCATTCCTCCAGCACTGACCAAGGGAAAACTCTGACCTTTTCAGATATACAGTGCAGTCCATATTCCCCAGCATCCCGTTTCGTTTTGCATCTGATCCAGTATGCTCAGTTCCAGCTGTTTTCCCTCAAGTATCAAACATTACAGAGACAAAAAAAAATTCCCTTTTCTCCAGCAGCAGTGACACAACAAGCTGAAACAATCCATTCCTTGTGAACGAGAAGACAACTTCGATTTTCGAGCCAGATCCAATGTTCAACGTGCTACTTCCTCTGTTTTAATCAGTTCAGAATGTGGAAGGCGGCGGGGGGAAGGGCAGGGAAGGGGAGAGGAGAGGAGGCCAGCAGGGCTCTCGGGCTTGGCCAGGACAGCCCTGGCATCCTGCGCCGCTGCACATTCCTGCGCGCAGCACAGGCTCCAGCTGGAGTGCAGTATGGATCATATACCTTACTTTGTTTGCACTCACAGACCCAGCCAATTCACAGCATTCCTACTGGTCAGCTCTAAAAACCCTCATGCAACTTCCTGTCAGTGCAGCTATCTGGGTTTCCACAGTGTGCTCATCCTTTTTTATCCTTCTCCTTAATTAAACTTTTAAAAATAAAGATCCCCAAGAGATGCAAGCCAAGAAAAACAAACAAACAAAAAAAACCCATCCCCTTCTCTTCCCAGAAAAAATGCTGTCTGCTTATCTGGAGGATGTATAAGAAAGGCCAAACATAAAAATGCCTTCTGCTTTCTAGTGCACTTAAATACCAGGATGAGTTAGGTACTAAAGACAGATCCATGGGGCAGGACACCAATTAGCAGCTTCACTGGAAAGCTTCCAAAGACACCTGACAGAGCCAGGGCAGCTCTGAAAGCCTACCTTCCAGGTATGCACCTCACAAGGACTCCAGAACCACACCAGAGCAAACTTCAACAAACTTCTGCAAGGGCACTGTCCATTACCAGTTTCCCATAAACTTTGCATTACTCCTAAATAAGAAGGAATACCAAACTGACGACATATGGCAGTAGGAATTGTCATTCTATCATCCAAGAATTGCACAAATGCGTTTATTGGGGTTACAGACTGGCTAGGTAATTAATAAACTTCCTTTGGGAAAAATAGAACTGTAAAGAGTACCAGGGTTGTTTAGATCAAGTAAATTAAGCAACAACAGGAGTATTAATTCAGAGATTATGCCTAGTACAACTTAGTGATATGTCAAACAAGACAGACACATTTAGATAAGATGATGAATGGATTATTGACTGTAATCAAGAAGTTCAGTCAAGACTTCTTGGGCCATTTAGTGCGTGCTGGCAAGAAACCATCATGCATATTTTGCACTCAAGATATGTTTATTTTAAATGCAATTTCTCTAGGGGATTGCTTTCCATCATTACTTTTTGTACACCCTCAGTTTGCAAGACTACTGTTTTTGAAACCATCAGCTCTCTAAGACTAAGAGACCAGCTCATACTGAGTCCTTCCACCCAGGATTTCATTGTAGAATAAACAGCTAGTCCTACTTTGCACCACTGATATCTGACAAGGAAATGTGCTCCCTCAGGGTTATGAAGACTCAACAACAATAACGAAGAAAGAGCTTTTACAATGTCTGACATTTGCATTCACAAGTACCACATTAAAAACAAGTGTCAAAATAGCCTCAGTGCAAGGTACTGAAATCAAACCCAAGAGGGTGGTACAGAGGGTGCTTAGCAGACTTCAAAATAAATAAAGTCCAATCACAATTAAATGCTAGCTGCTTTTCCCCAATGCTTCAGGACTCCTCGTACCTTTTTGAGCTGGGGTCCCCCACAAGCAGGGACAGATCCTTTCTATCGCCAGTGCTTCACAGGTAAGCGAGAACAGGTCGTGCTTTATGGACAGATGAAAGACAAAGACAGTCTCCTCCAGAAAGTCTACTTCCTATCATACCAGGTAGCATGTGACAGAGAAATCCTCTACGGTGAAAAAGGATGGACAGTAGGTTTATGCAAAAAGGCCTAAAAATTGTGATTACACTAGTAACACTGCTCAGGAAACTTTATTGTTAAATAATGCTGGTTCCTTGAAAATGAATGCATTTTCAAAAAGGGTTACTCTTCACTTGCTTCCTGTTTTTGAATCAACTTTTTAAGAAAGGCCTTGGAATTATCAAAAGTTTCCACTTTGGCACATGGGAAACAGAGCTTAATTTTCCAGCTCAAGCAATGCCTTCTTTTACAGCTAGCATTAAACAGAAAACAGAAATGTAAAGCATTCAGGCCATAACTGACATATTTGGAAATCATTGAACTTCCATGCTTTGACTTCCTCAACCTACTCTACCCTCCCCTCTTTCATGGTGACCAAATTGCTTTTTTTGGTAGCTGTCTCTGACTTCAGATTGGAAAACTATCCCAGCGTCCCCAAAGCATGGCAGGCTGGGCAAACAGCTTCCTGGACAGCTCTAGCAGTGAGACTTTGGCACAAGGCTTGGATGTAGTCAGCTGTCAGCCCCCTCTTGCTCTCTTCCCGTTTCACAGGCACTCCAGCATGCTGCAGCACTGCAGAAGGGTAGATGTGATCTTTTATAGAGTGGATGAGTCTGCAAGATGCTTAGCCAGAGGCTCTCCAGCACTGGAAGAATCCATGCTGCAGCCTGTCCACCAATGCCTCCTGGCCCCTGGCACACGACTCTTCCATCAGGCCAAGCCTCAATGTCTTAACCTGCTGATAAAACAGCCAGAGCCCCTCCAACTCCCTGTACCCCTATGCACAGCCAAAGCAGGCCTCTCCCTGTGCCCTCAAGGGGACAACAAACAGATTTGCAGCACTGCAAATAGGAACAACTTAACTTCCATCTCCTCCGCTCCAAATTTTTCCATCCGAAAGCCCATATGGCTCAACTTTTAATTACTTTGGCTAATGCTGTATGTAGTAATTCTGTGGTGAATGCTTAAGTGTTTCATTTCTGGTTTCCAGGGCAACATTACATCAGATTGCAGACAGCTGGCTCCACAGCCCTAAACCATAGCAAATTGGCCAAAGCCGATGCACAAAACTCGCGCTGGTTGAAAGTGAGCACGGGGCTCGGCCGGGCTGCCGGGGACCCGGCGCAGCCTGCGGGGCCCCTTGGCGGGGCTGGCCGGGCGGAGCTGCCCTTCCCCGTGCGCCTTGGAGCAAGTGCATCCCACATCTGCGATGCTCTCACGGTGCGGAAACCCGCCAGCTCCGAGAGCTTGGCTGCACAAATGCGCAAAGGGCTGCAGGGAAACAGGGAATGTATTAACAGCATCTGGAAATACCAAGAACTGTGTGCAGAGGACTGCAGCCACCACGTACCACACGGCTGGAAAACTAGAGAGGCCAAGGCCAATACCCACTGCCCAGCTTTTTGCTGAAAACAAATGTGGTCACAAACAATGAAGATGCTCTCAAATCCAGAAGAAATAAATCCCTTCTGCTGCCTCTCACCTCCCTTCACCTTGGAAAACTTCCTACTTGTGCACCTCCAAAAACAACACTTTTCATCACCTCAAATATAAGATCAAAGTAAAGAGCTTTACATTCAGGTACAAATAGGAAATCAGCACACGTACTCTGACATTCTAGGAGCTCTCTACAGTTCTGCTCCTGGCACCCTTCTGGCTTTCTCTCCTGCTTTTCCCACGCAGGCTCTTTGCTGCTGCTTGCTCGGGAGGCAGGGCACACGCCTTGCTCTGCGCTGCTCTCTAGCATTCAGCCCATTTCACACGCCATAGAAATAACAATCTTAACCTCCCTCTTTGAATTAGTGCTTCACAGAAGGAGAGGGAGAGTGAGAGAACTAACATTTATTAGTGTTCTTGGTATTAATTGGCAAAATGTAAACCAGAAGTAAGTAGCTGGCTTTCAATGGGACTATGTTTGGAAATACTTCAGGGTTATAGCAGCAGCCCTTAAAAAAACCAGCAAAGCTTAGAAGCCATATCTCAATAAAAATGTGTAAGAAACACTAGGACAACATCCAGTTAAAGCTATCATAACTGATTACTTTGCTTCAGCTTCAGAAAAAACCCCAAACATATATGACTTTTACACGGGCCATGTGAAGCAATTTAGAGAGAAGTTAAAATTTTACAGTTTGCTTTATGCCCAGTAATAGTTCAGCCCCAAACTGAAATCTCTAGGAAACCTTCTGCCTAAGAAAAAAGGAAATCTTCTAAACTTAAGCTGCAATTCCTTTTCATTATCAGACAATTCTTGTTCAGCAAAGTGGGGCAAAAAAACCCCATTTAGATTCATAGACACATCACATCACATCCCCCAGCCCTGGCTAGCTCACCTCAGAACTACAGGCTCTATAGTAAAAGCAAAGAAACTTCGCTGTTCCCTTTAGGAGATGTGTCCTTTCTTCTTTCTAACAGGCTTTCCATCTGCCAAAAATCCCAACCATTCTAACTTTAAAGTTTTTTATTAAAGATGCCTGGACAAAGTCAGAGACAGGAAAATAGAACAGAAAAGAACTTAAAAGCCCAAGGAAAGGAAAAGGAAAACTGAGAAAAGCTATGCATGCTGTGCTGTGCCTAAGAATAACCACAAAAGCCTTTTCTCTTTCTCCCTCTCTGAAACAGGAGGCACATCCTCTCCACATCATGCTACATGCTCAGTGACTTACCAGCTTCGGCATTTATAGGCCTAAAGCTCAGTTTCGAGTATTTTCCCCAAGTCCTCAACCGCTGTCAGCTTTGTAACCCTAAAATTTAGGAGCAGACACTTCTTCTTAAGTATTGAATTTGCTCTGAATCCTGCACACAAAATGCCTCTTCTCTCAAGTTACATTATCAGACACCAAACTGGCTCCGATTCCAGTGCTGAATATGTAAAGAAGAAAAAAGCGTGATGCTGGACTCAATTAGCTGTTTTCTGCTCACTGATTGATTCCCCCAGTTACTCGCTCGCTGCATAACTTATAAGAAAGGCATAAGTCATCAGCTCTAAGCAAATCTTCTATTCACCACAAGGAAAAAAGGGAGTGTTGTACATGGCAAACAATCCCTGTTTTCACTGACGAAGGCTTGCTGACCTCTTGCTGGCCTCCAGTTCCTTAATTACTGTCTATGGAATTTCAGTGAAAGAAAAAAATACAGAGAATCTCTGCAAAGCCAGGACGAAGAGTGACCCTCAAACACCACTACTAGAGTGGAGGCTGTGTCTATAGGAAATATAACTTAAGCCCTTTACCAGGCCTTTTTTTATTTTCTCTTTTTAAATTCTTTTGACAAAAATCCCTGGAGAATTTCCCTTTATAAAGGGCTAATTAGAAAGAAAAATAAACCTTGCTTAAATGTTTTTTAACTTGGTGAACTTAGATACTTTTTTGATCTTTCCCCTCAGTTTCAGTACTAGAAAAGAACATAAATAAGAATTGGAAAGAAAAATGATGGTCCAGAAGTGGTGGCTTTATGAAGTATTGTAGTGTGACTTTTAACTTCTCTGCCTAGGCTGGGCTCTGATCTCCCTTCCTAAGAAACAAACTCTGAGATGCTCAAGTAACTTAGAATTCCTTTTACAGGCAGCCACACCTTATCCCAAGCCTTGCAAGAAATCCAGAATTTGGACATTTCTTCTCAGATCGCAAGAAAACAAGGACTGAAGTTGATGTTTATTGGGAGCACTGCTGTCCAGGGGTGGAAAGCAGCAGCATAGATGTACCACAACAGCACCCTCTTTAAGCCAGGTAAGATTCTCCTTTATCAGGACCACACTATCAGTGGCCTGTTAATCTGGATTCAGTGCAAATCAATCACATTGTGAAATCATAGCTGGACTAAACATCTATTTCCTTTGATGACTGGCTGATTTTAATGAGCCCCCCCAGTGAAACAGTCCTCAATTTCTCCGCCTTTGTACTAGTGACTGTACACAGCTTTACCACTGCCTAGTGGTCATGTAGACTAGATTTACTAGTGTGCTGTAGCTGGGTTCTCATCCCGAATTACTTCAGCCCCAAAACTGATGTAAAGCCCTATGGAAAATTCTAAGCTTCAGATAAAACCAGCTAGTGTTCTCCAGTTTCAATAACATATAAGCTCACATCAAATGAAACATGACAGCAACTTCCTTGAAATGTATCCCAGATTCCCTTAAAAGTTCATGGCCATGAGTGAAACTGATCTAAGTTTGGGGCTTTGCAACTTCAGTTTTGAAGGTTTTGGGTTTCATTAAGAAAACTTCATAGACCTCTAATCCTTGCAGAGGCTGTTTATAGAAAACTGCATGAAACTAAGACGTGATAATCTGTATCATATCCTGAAGTTACAAATAATGGCCTCCAAAATTCTAAAGAAAATTAACAGAGGTTATAAATATCTTTTTTTGCCAAGAGCATGAATTTGCAAGGGCTGTGCAAGTCTAAAATGTGCAGTGTCAGCTCCCGTAGGTAAGCATGTCTGGGTTTGGTCTGTGATTACTTATAAGAAAATCTAAGGAGCATCCAATGGCTACTTTGGTGAGAGATATATTATACATTAGCTGGTGACGACACTGCTTGCTGAAATTAGTGGGAAATATTTGTCATAAGTAACGAGAGCATAAAAGTTTAATTCTCCCAGGAGGTCTGTCTTGATACAAGAATAGCTGCTTAGGCAAATTCCTAGCTGTTAACTGTTTCCAGGTTTTAGTTGAATTTTGAGACGCACATTGCTGACATTTGTATCTGCAAGCCAGACACATTTCCTCATGGTGAAGCGCTTCTCTCACTGATTAGCATAATTAATTTTAATAACATTACAGTTGTACTCATGTACCACTTGTCATATGTAGCAGAATGAAGCTCTGTATTACATTATTCTGTACCTGTTACAATGCAACATTCTTTTCCAATTCTCCTGCAGACTCCTCTATACATGGGAACAGAAGTCCTCAACAAGACTCTCTCAACTGAATCTTGTGTTTTGGCAAGGCTAAGAAGATCCAGGGAAAATTCCTATTCTTTGTCATAGGCTGTACTATGAATGAATGGACTATTACTCCACTGGTGCTGAAAATCTACCTCTTAACTGCTTGAAAAACCAACGGGAAACAGCAATACATGAAACACAGCAAAATTGATATCAGAGAAACAAAGGAAAAGAATGAGAGGCCTTTAGTGAAGGCTGTAGTAACTTAAATTACATTCTTATAGTACCTTCAAACAATCAGGCTGTTAATGTTACCATCCAAAGCATGAGGAAGGAAACACCAAAGCATCAAGGAAGGGGCACAAGTGGTAACCATTGAGAGGGAAATTAAAATTTTCTGTTGTACCACAAGTAAAGATTATTCAGCCTGTGTCTGCCAAACAGGACAGTGAAACACATTGCTTTTGAGGTTCCTAATTCTTGAACTGAGCAAAGCTTTGTTCTGATTTAATAGGCTTGGTCTCAGAAAAGATGGGGGCAGGGAAACCACATTATGGATTATAGCATCTCCTGCTGGCTGATGCATGGAGAACAGGAAAAAGCTGGTACCACCCCTTCACCCTCTAGGTAATAAGCAGAAAAATTAGGCAGTTGCCAAAAGGCAAAAATGCTATAAAAAAGTGGACTAGTATGTTAGAATTAATATTAAATTGCCTTCCTGCCTCTCATCCTCCTCAAACGCATGGACAAACATTTTTCAATAGAGTAAGTCAATAGGGCTTGTCTGAATGCAGGCAAACAGAAGTGGTTATGAACACGCCTAACTGCAGCCACTGCTTGGGTATTACTGAAAGCTCTGAGTCATGACAGAAGGAAGATTTTTCTCAGAGACTTTACAACATATTAATAACTACAGGAGAAACTCCTGCTGGCGGCTAGCAGGTTTACTTGGGCTACATTACTGCCAGCTTCACAGTACAATCCTGTAGTGACAATGTTTTATTCTGAATAATTTGCAGCAGTTTCTCCTACAAATTATTGGTAAATTTCAGTAAAAAATAGGTAAAAAATTCCTTAGAGTTCTACAAAACCAAATACAAACATATCCATGGTCTCTTGCTTTGCTATCATCACTCCCCAGGCACTGACCTTACCTTGGGTTGTGTCATGGGAACTGTAATGATGATTTGCACTTCTCTCATGAAGGTTTTTGTATTATTGTATCCATGGGAATTCCTGCTCTTATGCATAGATAGAGATAGGGGAAAGATCGTAACAAAATATGCTGTAATTCTTCTGCTACCAGCTTTCACCAAGAGGTGCTGGACACTGTTCCTGTGATCAGTGGAAAAGGAGGGCAGCCAATGCCTCCCAGGACAGGTCCCTGTGACAGGCACATAGCGTGGGAATACACCACTACCATTTTGAAGCATGTCTTATTATAGGTTCTTTTTCATCATAACTGTTACTAAGCACTGACAGCATTACAGGAATTTGGATAGTAATAGTAAATATATCATCCAATACAACGAGGCACATTGGTGCCTTTCAGAAATCTTAACAGAAGTTGGGTCACTAAATTCTTTGGAGCAAAGATGAAAGTGCTGCATTCATTCATAGCCACACTCAGCAGCAGTTCCCCTCTGTTACTTGAAAGAGCATGCAGGGCCTGAAGGCGGAAAGAAGTTCTCCAAGAACTAAAACACAGAAACATGCTCTTCTACCCTTTAGCCTTTCATGGAAAAGAAACCTTACCAAAAATGGTGGGTCCTGGGAAAACAGCAAACCAGGGCTAACGTCAAAATATTCACATTGCTTCAAATTAGATACTAATGTTTAAAGTAAACCAAACCTCATCATACCCTACCCTCCACAGATACTCAATGCTGATTCCCAATGTATGTTGACTCTGAGCTTATTTAATGAATTTATATTTATGTTTATGTTTATATTTATATTTAGCAAATCTAACAAATTAAATTGACTAAACCAAAAGAGGGACTTCTTCCTGCTTATGCTAACAGTTCTGTATTATGAGCAATAATAATGTTAACCAATGGTTAAAAATTTTAAGAATCCATCAGTACTATGAATAAAAATCAAATTAAAAATAGCTGCATTTAGAAAGCATCCACATACTGAAATGCAGTATAACCCTGAATAATGTGGATTTGCTGTAATTATGCTTAGATTTGCTTTTGAGTTAATTGGTGCTACAGAAGTTAAACTTTCATTACTTCTTTTCTTCCTATTCTTCACACTTACCAAACAACAGTAATGACAGTCATGAGTCAGAGATAACTGTATCAGACTTCATGTTTTGTCACAGTCAGATTCAGCATCTCTGGGCTTAAATGAATACAACTCAAAATCCATTCTCATCTGTTACTCTGCCTTTGATGCCTGTAGCAGACACGAACCCAATTCTGCACAGCCTTTCAACTTTTAGCCCTTTTTAACCACTTGTTTAAAAAAAGAAATAATAGTAAGTACAGGAGTAACAAACTATTATCTCAGTCCAGCTAGAGCTATTGCTGTGTGGATTCAATGGACTGCCATCTAATAAAAAAATGGATCTACAGAAGACAGAAAAGAGAGGCAACACAAGCGGGAATTGTCCTCAGCATCAGTCTCACGGTAGATGCAGATGTGCACAGCACACTTATAGGTCTGCACCACTGCTGCCACTCTCCTCAGAGAAAACAAATGGGGTGCCAGTTTCCTACTGGTAATGTGATGATCCTGGGAAAACAAGTGTTGGGAAGGCAGGGATGTAAAACAGCACTGCAAGCCGCCCCCACTGCCCAAGTGTGGGCCATACTGCTGGAGGGAGATGCTGCTTTTGTTCTCTCCACTCATAATTATGGCCTCTCTCCTGAGGGTTCTAAGGCATGTCTGGTAGGGAGCGTGATGTCAGACAAGCATGGCACAGGTCACTGTGGCACCTTTCAAATGAAGGCCAGCTACACTACCTGGAAGTTTGCTTGATGGGTGAGCATCACCCGCTGATTGAAACCAAAATACAGAAGATATGACCAAGAAACCACTTCAGTCCAGAGATAATTACAACTTCATTTAACTTGCATCTACAGAAACTGTCAGTGAAGTTAATTAGTGGTTTTTGTCAGTGTCAGCACGCATATAATACACAATTCTGTCAAGCTCCCTGGTGCTTCCTCTCCATTTCCCCCCTCTGTCATGAAACATGGCAAGTGGTACAATTAGTGGTCTTTAGCAAGAGGGCACAGGAAAGAAACTGACTGACACACTGAACATACTGACTTCTCCTTGTGCTGGTTCTCCAAGCTGGGCTGGAGCCATAGCAGCAAGGGCTCTGAGGATGAAGCAGCCCTATTTTAGATGAACTGAGAATGTCAGCCCCCAAAAGTTATCAAACACTCTTCTATCTTTAAAAAGCATAAAAGGCACCTCAGTGTAAAGAAAGAATGTGATACAATTTTGAAGTCCTTTCTTTCCCTGGACTTTCTGACTCCTGAGGACAAATAGGGCCTTATCTACAATCCAGAAAAGGATCCATTTGTAATCTGCACCTGCTTTACATCCCAATGCTTGGCACAAGGCAATGAAAGCTGTCTAGTGTTACTGTGAACTGCTTTCATTGCTACAGAGATAAAACATAAAAGTTCAGAAATAAATTTGTAAGAAAATCATGAGGCGTTTTAGAGCTTTGATACATCTGACTGAAAAGAAAAATAGTTTCAACTGCATACCCACATTAGCAAATAAAGAACACACATATTTTGTTATGAAACAGGGGGACCACAGTAGACTTTTTTTTTTCAGTGAGACTGAAAGCTACAAATTGCTCTAAAGTGGCAAAGAACCAAGTCACCTACTGGCTTGGCAAGGCTTTTGTTTGTTTATTTGTTTCTTAAGAACAAATAAACAGGACAGACAATTTAGAGCACAGCAATGACATGGGGCTGCCTCCCTTGGGATGCTGACCTTTCTACTCCTCACTCCTTTGTGATTCATCTTTAGGGTTTAGCTTTGTTAAGGGTATGAAATACAAGTTTCCATTTCCTGGTACAGTAATTTAAAAGAGAAGAACCTGGAAAACAGAATCCTCAAATAAATCTTTAAAATGAGAAACTTTAAAACAACACCAGTTATGTTATCATGTATGAACACATGACAGCTATAACAGCTTTTCTAAAAAGTGATCTTTTCCTAAAAAGGAAAACAATAACTTAATGATATATGCACTTTAGATATTTGTATGCTGTGGGCACAGCTGACTTAAAAGGAAAGGATTACTTAAAATCTTAGAACACTCCAGACATTCTGCCCCCACTTTTAGATTCTCTCATTGCTTAGATTCTAACTTGTTTTTTGTTTTGTTTACAAAATGATCACATTGTTTCATTAAAAACTGCCTAGTAACAACTTGGCTGTGAGACTGAAAAATAAATAAATAAATTTAAAAAGCAAACAGAACCAGAAGAACCATTGCCCAAGGACTTCAAATTCAAACCAGATATGTTTAGTTCATGGCCTGTATAAAATGAGTGGGGTAATTTAAAGCTGAGGTTCCAAATATGCAGAGCACAAATCACACAAATGGCACCGAAACTCAAACCATTTGGGAAAGAAAGGACTTGAAAACAGAATCATGTTTGCATGTCTCAGAAGCTGGTAATTTCAGATTAGTAGAGAGGTCCTTTGGCAAAAAAGTCTGAGTGAACACATACCCTATCTCTAACATATCAGATACTTATCATTGTTTGTTTTTCCCTTTTGTCAATTACAGCCTAAAGTCTTTCACCCCAGTCAACCTCACTTTCATTCTTGTCCACGAAAAAAAGTCAAGCTGAGTTTTGTTCTAACACTAACTTCCATTTCTGCAGATGATCTTTTTTTTCCTTGACGGCAAGAAGTTTAACAGCTTCTGTTAAAGACAACCAGGACAAAAATCAGGAGCGAGGGAAAAAGTCTTGAGAATTATCTACAGTGATTGAATAGAGATCTCCCACTGAAGTTAGCATGAAGTTGGTTCAAATCCTACCAGAACAGCAGAGAGAGGCAACCAAGCTCTTGGCTCAAAGTGCAAAGATGGTTTAGGAAAACAATTTTAGAGAAAAGGTGCCAAGTCATTCCATTGGGGCAGAAATACTGAATCATGTTCAGTGCCCAAGAGATACACACAGCTTTCAGTAATTCAACACAAGTGTAAACCACTATCAGAAGATTTAAGAGAGAAATTCAGTATCCTTCTGAGATTTGATCACAGTGAATGGGAGTTTTGAGGGGCTTTTGCCCTTTAAAGAAGGAAAAGTTCAAGCTATAAATACTAATGAGGAAAAGATCAGACATCTTTCAGCTAGCTAAACAATCAGTTCAGGAGAGTCAGGATCCTTTCTTCTTTATTCTTTGCACATTTTTGATGTATCAGAACAGAGTATAAGGCAACATCAGTTCCCCTCTGCTCCAATGTAACTAAAGATGGAAATACTTTTTTGAACACAAACAACAAAATCCTTCTCTGCCACCAAATATGCTAAACATCTCATACAATGACATTGCATTCCTTTTTTCCTTTAGGAAGGAGGAGCTAACTGGCTGCTGCAGTTAGCAGGAAATTCCACTGACAATAAAATAAATAAATCAACCAATGGTCTCAAAAGCCTATGATTCAATTATATGGGTTACAAAGAGCTTGAATTTGACAGTCTAATGTGTTCTTCTCTAAGATTTATCTGTGAACTTCCAATTAGAGAAATGACGTGGAATAAACTATTCAGTGAAAATGAAGATATCTGGAAGGAAAAATTAATTAATTCATTATGGCATAACAGAAAGCCTGTCTGGTGTGCATAAAAACAATGCAAGTTAAAACAGCTCAGAAGCAAAACAAAAGGGAGGAAAGCTGCCTTACTCTTATGGATCTGACATAAGCCACAAACTCTGGGCTGTGAGTTTGCAAACACAGAGACAGAAATGTTTGAAGGCAGCATGAAGCTAGGACTTAGCCAGATCCTCATCTAGAATGTATCAACAAGGGGTAGAAAAGCCTGAGAACCTCTGCTGGTGAATCGACAACTTCCTCTAAATGACCTAAAAGCCCTTTTCTGTGCATTTTGAAACAAGGGGATTTTTGCCTGGGACAACTTGTGTTTCAGAAGCTCAGTGACAAAGAGGCGAGATTTAAAAAAAAAAAAAAAAAAAGAGATTATACAATAAGACTGTTGAAGTCTATGACAACAGATTTTCAAGATTTAAAATGCAAGTTAAAGATTCTCTGCAGACAGAACAGACCATCACAAGGTCAGTGATACACTTGTTATTAAGGAAATTGCCAGGTAAATCAGGATATTTCAGTAGTTCAATGAAAGAATTTAAATATTAAATGACACTGGGGAGCAATATCACAATGACAGGCACTTACATTACAATTGGAAGACCCATCAAGTGTTGAGTAAGAACCATCAGGCCATTCTGTAGAATCTACAGCACTCAATTGCCTGTGCTGGGCTTCATACTCTTTCAGCTGAAATTTGAAAAGACAGAAAGAACATTTTCCAGTGACAAGAAAAGATGACTCTTCGTTAAAAGAGCAAGAGTTAATATAATTTCATTTTTCCCCCCTGTATCATTGTGGACCTGGAAAAATCAGAACTTTTCCACTGCATGCCTCACTTATTCAAAATAAGTTGTCCAGCAATCAGAAGTTTTAAAAATGAGTTGTTTTTTTTTTTTAGAAGGAAATGATCTGTAAATACTGAAATTTGATGACCTGTTGTTGGTAAAACATAAATTACACGTCCCCATCTCAGAGGCAGAGTTTACAGTGAACAGACTAAATCACAATGACCTGCCAATTTCCTTCATAAATAAAATGATCTGGAGTAAAGACTAAGAACCATCCTTCATAATAATAATAATAATAAAAAAATCGCTCCCATTTTCATTTAAAAGGCTTCAGACAAAACCAATACTACAGGAGTCAAAGTGCTGTAAAGATCAAAAACTGATATTTTGAAAATACAAGGCTAGTAGCTCAGACCACTAGAGGGATGCTCTACCAGTCCATATATGAACTATTATATTAGGTAAAACCCTTTCACACCACAAAACTTTAACAGCAGAGAAGAAAAAGAATTCTCAATATTCCAACACAATAATTTTTAAATCTTACCTTTTTTCATTATATCATTTCCAGCAAAGAAATATTTTCTTCAGACAATAAAATCATTTTATATTCTACAATAATCTATTTCATGATGTAATATGTCAGTAAAGATATTTATCTGACTGCCAACTGATTTAAATTATGTTTTCTCTAATGGAGCCCATACAGAACATCCTGTGTTCCATCACTTTGTATTTTACACAAAGGTTGCATTGAAACTTGCACTCTCTTTTGGCTCCTGAGCAAATTAAAACCTCGGCCCTATTACTGCACAAATGCAATACTTTATAGTTATTTTTCTTGTGGTTTATTAACATTTAGAGTTTGCAAAGAAACCCTTATGACAGGCACCCCACTTATTAAAAAAAAAATCTGTGTTGACATCTGACATAATGTCATATGCCAAAAATAGCTGAATATGTTTTCTTTGATTGTTATTAAAGTAAAATATCACCTTTTTGGCTAAGAAAAAACAGAAAAAATTTTAGCTTAAAGGAAAAGAGTAAAAAATATATGTGTTCTGAATCGAGTGTGGCAAGCTTAGCAAAACCTGAAGCATTTCTACTAGTACTTAAACAAACCTATGTACATAATAAATAAGAGCTAGTACAAGTCAGAGAGATTCTTCTCCCTCACTTTAGACAACTGCAATGAAGAAGTCTACACTTAATCTTTTCTCTGATTAGTACCTTTTATTGTTAATGGAGAGAAGCAATGTTTTTAGGACTCTATTAATTTATCACATGCTGGATATCTATTTCTTGTTGAGCTAAATCTCACTTTTCTCAGTAGACAAAGGAATTGCAATCTAATTTATGCTACCTATTGCAATGGGGCGAACAGGCAGGCTTTCTCCACCTTCTCCTATGTTTTGTGAATGAAGTAAAACCCCAGCTTGATACAGCCTACATTCTAAAACACGTTTGTCAAGGAGAATGAAGTATGCACATATCATACCCTAGCAAGTGCTTCCTCAATGGTGATCATCTTCTCTTTCACCATCATCATCAGCTGGATCCGTTCCTCATCACTCATCGTGATCTCACTGGCCACATAACCGACATCCTCTCCTGCACAAAAAAAGCACAAACATTTTTAAGCACATGTAAGAACTCATGCACAGGGCAGAGTACATTGAAACTGGATTTTACCCAGTGCTCTGAAATCTGGTTGCCACGTGGATCTGGCTGGCCTGAGCCCAGAGCAGGTTCATGGTATGATTTCAAAGAACGGAATGATTTCGAAGTAACTGAGCAGTAAAAGGAAGGAATTTAGAACTAAAAAGCTAAAGTCTAGTTTGACACTGAGAGCAAGCAAACAAGTACAAAAAGGAGAAACAAAAACTGACTGTCATCACATGGTTATTGACCCTGAGAAACAAGAATTAAAAGAGGAAGTGCTAATCCTGGAGAAGTCCAGCACTCAGCCCAGAGGAATACTGGTATCAGCTGCCAGAACCTGCCTGTTCAGGAATGGTGTGATGGGCCCTTGCAGCTCTCTGCTGTGGACTAGCCACTGCTTGTGATCTATCCAGACAAACTAATCACCCACTAAGCTGGCACACGGTGCCAGATGTATTGCACTCTCAACTACCTCTTCTTCTGGTAAGTGTTTGGCATGTCAGCACAGGCAATTAGAACTTGCCTGGAGAACCAGCAAGGGCCCACACTTAATTGGAAGTGTGTCCCTTTTGGACCTACTAAATGGGCTTTTGTTGTCTTTCACAGTCCATCTGAACACAGAAAGACATAGAGAAACATCTGTTTGCAACATAAGCTAACAGATACACATGGGGAAACAGAAATTTTCTGTGTGAAGAGAAATACTTAATGCAATCCACAGCTGCATCTATTGCAGAAGAACTAGAGAAAGACACCTGACAGTTTAAGTGTAATCAATTCTACATTTGCAGTGGTCATCAGAGATACCTTTGCTGTTCCTTCTTGTAGTGTCTTCTACAATGGATTCAAGCCTAAAGCAACAGGTCAAAGTAACAAAATGCCAATGAAAGGAGAAATATCCTTCTAATTTAAACAAGAACAGTTATTTCTCAAGTCAGGAGTAGAGGGAAAAAAAAGCATCGTGTTTAGTTACATATATTACTTATATATTAACTGGATCACTTTGCATGGGTGCCATCACTGACAGTGAGGAAGGCATCCCAGCCTCATGTCTGCAGTCTAAGAATTTGACTTGTCATTCTAAGCACTGTCATTATGAACCAAACCTGTGACACTTCCAGAGCTACAGACCCCAGCTGCCATACTATTACAAATGCATTTTATTCCTTTGTGATGCTGGCTCCTTACATTTTTATATGGATAGGATGTGCACTATTGAAAAAGCGTTACCTTTTGAAGTCTGCCTCATTAGTCCCTTCTGGTTCCTTCGGAAATTCTGCCAAAAAAACTTATTTTTCTTTTTCCAGTCTGTTTTCCCTAAAAGGAAAGTGGAGTGGGAGGATGAGGGGAAAGGGAAAAAGAATTTTAGAAAGAAACATTAGTTAGTAAATTCTAGAGAAGCTTTCAAGTATTACATGGTATTTTTAAATCAGAAACCAGAATAAAAAAATCCTTAATTTTCTGGTTTTCTTGATTTATTCTGTACTAAACTACGCTGATGTAGCTCTTTCAGGGTGATGCACATTCTTTTATAATTGCCAGTGCTAGAGAGGATTGAGATAAGCCAGTACCTTACATCTTTTGAAATATAAAAATAATATTTTACATTAATTTTGATGTCTGTTGAGTTGTTAGAATCAAGTCTGGAAGTGTTTTTGAAGTATTTTGTTGGTTTATTCTCTTTAAATGAATCACAATTATGCAACTCAAAAAAGTGATTTTCTAGTATATCTGTGCAAATTGATCAAGAAATGAAATAATATGAACATGCACACACACATGTTCTGCTACTTGGCATGAGATCATCAGCTACACCTGACTCCTGCTCTATATATGCCTGGAATGTACAAGGCTGAGTCTCCACTACCACAAGAACCAGATCTCCATGTGGATTGATGACCTCAAAGCAAATCATTTGCTCTAGAAAGAAAAATGGGATCTAGCTCAAGGGAGGGCACATATATCTGTTTTCTGTTGAATTAACCAGGGCATATGCTATAAAGTTTATGCCAGCTACGAATGAACATACTGTGCCTGATCTGGCAGAAATGCTACTGACAAAGAGCTATTAGTATTTAAGATCTTGCCCTGGATGACCCAGAGCTGAGCTTCATGACTCTCTGAAATACTGCTTAAGTTTAGACTCTGTGGACAGTCCCTAGAATACCACTGAAAGGAAATAAACAAGAAAAACCTCCTAGTTTTAATTTTCTTTTCCAATAAGCAACAAAAATTTCAGAAACAAAAAACCTCTGGCATGACATGAGAAAAAAAAACAAAGAACCCCCATTATTTACTGGTGGTGGTAATTCTTGGAATACAAAAGGACAGGCTAGCAGTGATCTAACATGCAAACATTTTCAATTCAATATAAGAAGTCAAAAGATGCATATTTATCACATGACATTGCTGACTGGGCAGTTTTAGTGATCACTGAGACACTCAGCATCAAACTGAAAGCTGCTGAGACTCGCCATCCACATACATAAATGCTGCTGACTTCTGCCAGCTCTTCACATCCCAGGACAGGCAAAACTCAAAAGCTGTTTAAGAATTCCATAGGAGTATCAAATAAAATTAAATATACTGACCTACAGAGCCTTCTTCTGAACTTGATTTATGAATGGAAAGCCTAGGACAAAAAAGAGAAATGGACTTATTGATGCAGGCTTCTCACATTTCAGAGGGGCTGTCTGGTTACAGTAAATTACAGTTTCCAAACAATATATCATGAGCTGTTTTCTCTTCCCTTTTCTCCCCAACACAGTAAGCTGGAAACGAAAACTGAACCTACTGATCTGACCACAGTTACTGAGCTTCCTTCTGAAATGTGCCTTTAGTGACCAGCATAGAAAAATATATACTGCCAGAAACCAATGGTTTAGGCAAAGGAGTCCAAGGATTCCTCAGAAAAACAATTATTCACATAGTTTCCCCACTTGCATTTGCAAAACAGTAATTTTGCTGCCTTAGAAACTGTAGAACTGGGATGCTGCACTTGTTCAGCTGTACATCAATTTTCAGCCTATTTGGTTTTTATCTGACAGTCTTTATAAATATGTGCTCATTACACCTCCAGAAGCCACCATGTGGAAGACAGTAGTAGAGATTTAAAGACAAGGTGGAGAAAGTTTGTCCAGACCCTATGAAGTGCAACCATAAGTGACTGGAGACTACAGCTTCTTTCTCCCAAATCCCTTCTGTGTGCTTTCTCACCAGTGTATGCTCCCTTCCTCAAAAGCTAGCTGGAGGGACTTAGTCAAATCCAGAACATAGGCTTTACGAACAAACCACTAAAATAGCAAATAGGTCTTTTGTTCTTGGTCTTTATGTTCACTGAACCAGTTTTCCAGCATGGATTCCAACTCAGTGCCAACAGTTCATTGTAGGATCTCTGATGAAACATCACCCTGTTTCACTGCCTTTTTTCTCTGTCTGCATAAATGCAGCTAACAGATTACCAAACCTTGTGCTATTCTCTGAAGCCTTCCTGTGGGAATTGCCATTTAACTACACTGCAGCAAGGCAGCGAAATTACTTCTGCCAGCATCTAGGGCTCTGCTGGAGGCTCCATGTGCAAAGCATCACTGCAGTGTCTTCGCTGCAGGTCAGCCCCGCGACATGCCAGTGTCCCATTGAGTGGTGGCTGTCCTGCAGCCATGCAGGATGGAAACATACACCCCAGCGTACCAAGGAGACCTCGAGCCAAATCGTTCTCTGAATGAGGCCGTATAACAACACACGACAAACTCTTGTAGCTGTCGACGCACATTCTGCATGGGCTCCTTTAGGTCCCCCAGACCCCCAGCAGAGGGCAATAAAGAGTTTCTGATCAATTCACTAAATCACTTGAAGGGAAATTATAGTTCAAGCCAGGTCAGTGCTTAGAAGATACAAGCAATTACTGGCCAGCATCTTATAAGCAGGAAACAAATGCTCACCAATTTGCAAAGATATCATTAAATAGGAAATGAGACAGTAAGAAGTTTCAGCGTGATTCAGTAATTCATCTAGACAAGGAGGGTCTGGCATAGTGAAGCTCTGAAACACCACCTCTTTAAAACTCAGTCTGATCAGAAATTTAATACAGCACAAACTGCAAACTAATTGAAGCAAACAAATTTCAAATTCTTAGTGCACCAGGAGGAGGGAGACATTTAGTGTTTTTCTTGCTGGTAAAAGGAGAAAAGTCAAAAATGTGCCACCAGATGCTTAATTTTTAAGAAGTCTGAAGAAAGATGAAAAATACAAACTCCATATTTTCTGGGTAAAAATTTCCAGAAAAAGCCCTTCAACAGGGCCAGGAATTAATCCAGACACTTCAAAGTAAAGTTCTCAGCAAGTATTTTTCTAAATAGAGGTAAACCAGATAAAAAAGTATGTGGAGTTGTATATAGAGATTTTTCTTTTTATGAAAGCCAAGCCCTGTTGGAACTGACAGAATTAATCCACTACATGTTTTGCAGATGAGCATGGACTCCACCCATCAAGCAGTTATTCTATTTATTTTAAATTAATTAGGATCCATGAAATGTACCAAATCACTTTCCTTAGAAAATGAAATAAGTTAATGATCAGAACTCTGCTTCACTAGTGAAATCACCCTTTAAATGGAGAGGCAGTCTCTTGGCCTCCAAATCCATTTAAATTCTTTTCTTCTCTTGCACAGTTTCCAAAAACAATTCAAGTAAGCAGCAGGTGTAGCAGCAACGTTTGTGATGTGGACATCTGCTCAGTATGAGTTAGCCTGAGGCCACCAACTCATCATAAACTGGCCTCTAAAGAAGGGGAAGGGCAGTAGAAGCAAATATCCGACATGCCTGAACCAGAGTGGGTGAGGAGAAAAGCAGGATCCACAGCAAGCAGACCACTTCTCATTTATAACTGATTTAAGAACTATGCTGAGTTTCATCAGAGGATGCAAATTCCAATTATCATTTCATGCATTCTTTAAAGAGGAATCTTCCATGCCTGGGCTGACCTTGAAAATGCTAACAGCTGCTCTGAAGAGATGGAAATGCCAACACAACTTACCACATAGTGCCTGATAAGGCACTTGCTTTTTAGTTCCACCTGGCAATTCTAATACTTAAAAATCCTCAGTGAAATCAATCAAGCATTTTACTTCCTAGGTGTCTGGTGAAAAAGTCCAGACTACCTTGGTGTCCCTGTATGTTTGATTTGCAAATTACACTCCCTTACTCTGTTAAATCTGCAGCACTTCTGTGAACGTGCACTGAAAGTGATTTGTGTTCTTCCATTCATAGACTGATAACTTGTACTGAAAGTTAATGATGCAGTGACACTTGGCAGAAGTTTCAGCACTGTGTGTCTGAAAGGGAGCCAAATGCCATTACTCCACCATCGAGGCTTTCATTTTTGTTGTGGTCTGATGTACAACTTCATTAGCAAGCTTTCACATGAAATGTGCTCTGTCACCGCATAAAGCAGAAGAAATGTATGGGTATACATTCACACAATGAGGAACAAAACAAGATTTACAGCCAGAGGGAAGAAGTATTTTCTTATCAACCCATAATCTCTGGAAGCAGGCAAGAGATGGGGTCAAAACTTTAATTCATTAATCTCACAAATCCAAAAGCATCTCTGGGCCAGTACTTTGTGCATCTTAGAGCCAAAGTGCTGAAATAAACAAATGAGAAAAAACCCCAAAAAACCAAAAACAGAAAACACAATATATAATCTAAAAAATGGAGCTACTTTTGAGAGTACCCAAATATAGAGAGCTGATGGATTTGAGCAGAATTTAGTAAACTACATCAGGCCACCCAGTGATCAGTGATACAAAATTTAGTAGCAACAGCTGGATCACAGAACCTGGACCAGGAACTCGTTCATTAGAAAGACTGGCTTAACACAAATGAGTTTACATTCAACATTGAACTGTTCAAGTACACAAACAAGATGGAAAGAAAAGTCAGTCTTTCAAATGCTGGAGGTCTGCAAATGACAGAGTACTTGGGGATACCAGGTAGAAAAGGATGACTGAGAAAAAACCTACATATTTATTCTAAAAGGCACAGGATGGAAAATTCTGGTGCCAGTAAGAAGAATACAAAGAACAAATATATATGGGAATGGCTGTACAATCATTATTCATACTCAAGAAAGATGAATTCAATCTAGATGTGGTATGGAGAAAGGGAACTGGACAGCTGAGCTTACAAAAAAAAGCCAGAAAAGTTTTGCCTGTCAAATTGGAAAGCTGCAAGAAGATTAACTTACTGCCTATTAATAAATCAGGCACAGGAACAAAGAGACACATGCTGGAAAAAATCAGAAAAGAGAAGAACATTTCCTAACTATTTGGACAAATTCCAACTGTAGGTAGTGAAAAGGAGAACAACTTAAAAAGCTTGACTAACTGCTTTTACAGAAGATTGCTTGAAAGATAAGAGACCAGAACAGACATCTTAAACCGACCAGACATAGTCATAAGGATTGCCTCTGGAGGGCACTTTTGGTTCTTGTTTTGCAGTCTGGGGGGTTTGTAAGAGCAATGTCAAAGCCTGACATCTAAAATGGTCTCTGAATCTATCTTTCCATAAAAGTGCTGCAGTGGGGATAACATTGTTACATCTAAGCAATACCTTTGAAACCTGGAGGTGGTATCCAAAATTTGGTGTGCCAGGAAGACCCAATGCACCCATTTGGGTCACAAGCCAGCTGAGCCTGTCTGATTATTAAGACTGGCTTTAACTAGGTTACAGCTTTCCTGTTAACTCTGGACTTATTCTGATCTCAGACAGAAAAACACTGGGGATAATCTTGCATAGAGACTGGTTGATATTACAAGAGTCATACATGCCCCAAGAACATGCTGGTAACTCCACAGAACCGGATAAAGAAACAAACGACACCATGCACTGCTTTCATGAATGTGCCTGTTGATTTTTGAAATGTCAACATTCTCAAAAGAGAACAAATATGGGAACTGAGAATGATGGGCATTTATATTTTAAATGCAGATGAGCTTTAACAAATGGCCACATCTCATTTAAGGACCATAAAATCCACAGGTGCGTAACACCATATGATGATGAAATCACTACTGTTATCATCTTCAATACACTGATAGTGCCCATCTCACTCCTTACCAATGATTATTTATAGTACACTGCAAAATGGTTTAGATGGGATTTTTAGTATACGAATATTATGCATATTCAGAGCGGTGAATAAATCAATGCAAAGGCCCATGCTGGCTCTGCTGCAAAGCCATTTGGTTATCCTTGTGCATTAGAAATGGCCCACTTACATAATTAGTATGAAAAACTGACAGACTTGTAACTGGTCCTGACTGAATACAAGGTAATTTATCTAACTGGAGCTGGCACAAGGAAGAAAATGGGCCTTTGGTATTTTTATCAAATTTGCATGAACCTGAAGAGAAAGGAGGCCTGCAAGGTTCTGACCTTGCTGGCACCAGTGTGAGAAAGGGATGGAAAGCAAAGAGGTTTCATTCAATTATCTTCTCATTAGGTTTCCATAGCAATGGCTCTTTAAGCAGGTCAAAACTTTCTCAGTGGAAACAAACACTGAGCTGCTTGTGGCCTGTGCGTGTGTATGTGTACTCCGTGGCATCAGAGCAGCATGGAAGCCACCACACTGGTCCCACGGGCTCAGTCCATGGACTAGCAGCAGGCAGACAGGGGCACGTCGTGTATTTAATACCAGAATGCGTGGTCCCAGCCAGGGACCAGATAATTGCCAGCTAAAAACTCTTTGAGAGCAAAGAGCAGGGCTCAATGCTGCAGGCAATGCTTCCCTGCTCTCTGTGTATTGCTCACTATGTGCCATCTCAACTCGCTGTGACAAGTCAGACTTTCTTGTGAAACGTGCCCTTCATACTTCCTTGTACAGAATTACCAGGCTTGAAATCTTCTTCCAGCTGCTCAAAGGCACACTGGTTTCCCTCCTCACGTGTCTCAGGCAGCGTTTGGCTGGCCTCTCACTCCCATTGTGTGGGTTATTGTGGGAGTTTCCTGCCCTACTTCTCATGAGGAGGCTGTTTAAAGGCAGCATGAATAATTTGCCTTTGACTAAATCAGGCCTCAAACAAGTGAAAACAGGGCCATACACATTCACTGATTTTTTTCAATTCCTGCAAAGACAGGGTATTAAAAAAATGTATCTTAAGTTCAAACATCTTAAGTAATAAAAGTTCTTATTTTTCTTCCAATATTCTTTTCCATTTTTAAACTATGCAAAAGGAGGAATTTATTCCCTGAGCAATAATGTGCAGCCTTTAGCTACCTCATTTTGGGTGATTTATTTGTTTTATGCTTTGTTCTTGTCAGTTTCTGCCTTCTCTCTGCCTTACATCCTCTTTCAGACATGCACTCCTCTTTCTTCATAGATGAGCTTAAAAATACCTGCCAGAATTAATTTGGGCACTCTGAGAAGTTGCCAGAACCTCAGCTGATAGAACTTAAACCCCTCCATCCATGACCTGGAGGGATGATTTAATAACCTCCTGCATTCAAATCTTGACCTGCAGTTTGGATGCTGCAGGGAAAGAAGACGAGGGAATCAAAAACTACTGGTGAAGGCCAGTAGATTAGTGTACCAAAGAGGGCAGAATTGAGGCTTGGATTAACTTTTCTGCAGCTTTCACTGAAAATCATTGTGGAAAATGGGAACACTGGAAAGCAGGCTCTCTCTCAGCCTTAGGTTGATACAGAGTTCCAATTTATATCATGGGATACTGGAATGGCTGTATTATGGCATATTCATTGCAAAAAAAATCTTAAAAAGAGATTCAGTCAATCGTCTCTCCTGCAGGGACAACAGATACAATGCAGATAGCAGCCACTTGTGCTGTGGCCTCACTGCTTGCCTTGTAACAACCCTGGACAAAGCCATAACACCCGAGGAGCCTACGGCTCCTGCTGTGACATTCCCAACAAGCCATCAGAGGTCTGCCCAAGCAGTATGAATGGAACATGTGAGTGGCTCGGTATATCCTGCACACACACAGGGTGACAGACATTCTCCCTCAGGAGCAGCTGAATAAGGAGTTGAGGATGCAGCTGCCAGAGGCACAGCAGCTCCCCCACGGCAGGGGAATGCAAAGCCCCCGAGCAATGTTGCCCTGTGTCACCTGCACCCCACACATGCCTGCTTCTCTCCTTCTGCCCTGACACGTGTGTTTCTGCCCAGTTCCCTGCTCTGGCAGTCACAGATTTAGGTCTTGAGTATCACAGGGTCAAGATCATTTAAACTGTACTGAGGAGTACAGCAGGATGAATTGTGGTGCTTGATATGAAGTGTGACCATTCACTGGTTAGGAGTGCACTTGAGTGGTACTGTTCAAGAAAGTGCAGGTGATTCACATAGGAGGTGACAATTCATAGCATGCACTGCCACACAGAGGTGATGGGAGTGACTGAAACATCAGATAGATGACACAACTGTTACCTTGTGCATTGTTTCCATCCTTTCTTTCTCTAGCAACTGTTTAGAAAAATATTAGTATATAGGAATGTCTGTAGCTCATGCTGTTTGTATGCAGTGCTCCTGAGTCTCTCACTCACTTCTTTTCTTTCCCAGCAGATCTCAGACACACCACATCTGAAACGCAGCCCAAAGGCTGATGGAGCAAACAGTGACAGCAAACAGATCCATTTCCAAAGAGGGAAAACACACAACTTCCTTTCTGCAACATCCCCTCAGTTCTTCTAAAAACAGGATGAGAGTCAGGATGCAGAAGCCTGAGTTCAGGGGACTGGGTTTAACCTGGATTTCCTGGCAAACATGCAGAGCTCATCAGTCTGTCATGTAGACTTGAATGCTCAAAAATGGGAACAGGCTAAAAGTTGGGTTACATTGTTTAAATGCTCTGTTTACAATTATGAGAAAACCCTGCTTGGTCCCCTATCTGAGTAAACATCCTTGGGGTGTTGCCATCTCTTTGAAAAAATAGGAACTGTATATAAAATACATCCCCAGATGAACATGGTATGGGGTCAGAGAAGTAACAGTAATTGCTAAAGCACACATTTACTGCACGTTTTGTACACTAATGATTTGTCTAGCAAAAGCAGAAGTCAATGTGTCTGTATAGAGGCACCCGTGGTTCTGGGGAGATTTTTGTTTGAAAGGAATAATATCGCTGTTAAAGATGTGGTTGCCACTTTACTAAAGGCACTCTGAGAAATAGTGAAGTTACACCAACACCACAACTGTCAGCAAGACTGCAGTTTAAAAGATGGAAATACTGGAAAGGGCAGAGGGAAGTGAAATTTATTATTCAAAGAAGAAAGCTACAAACACCTCATTCCATGGTCTGCATTAGTTGCTGAATATGACATAACTTAGAAACCTGGCAAACTGTTTACAGAAAGAACTCCTACAGTAAGCCAAAAAAACCAGAGCAGTTGTGAAGCAAAGCTTGAACAAACATTACTTTGTTTTCTGTTGTTTATGGATAGCTTTTCAGGCCACATCAGTATCCTTGCTGTTATTCACATAAATCTCAGAGGCTTTTGCCTCTGAGCGAAGATTTTTCTTTCTTTGTTAGAGGCAATCAAACAAAGGGCATATTTGGTAGGACTCATATAATGCATTGAGCAGGTTCACATATGCAGGGTTTTTTTTGCAGCTTCATGAAATTAACAGGAATGGTGTTGCTAGCAACAGAGGAAGGCAGTACTGCCCCAGATGCCTTCGGGGGTGGGGGGTGATGACAATGACTCACAGTGACAAACAGTTCTGCCTCCAGGCCCATTTAATGCCTTTTGCCTGCCTACAAGCCCTGCTGCTGCTCATATATGTTAGAGCACGTCACTCTGTCACTAGACAGATAGTTGTTGAGCAACTTGCTGGACTGAGGGCACTGACTAATTCTGCACTGACTTTACACCAGACTGGGCAGCACGGCTAGTAAGACTCAAGGCAAGACTGAACATACACTGCTTGTCCACACAAACAGGATTTTTTCCTACCACAGACCACCAAGGTTAATCTGTTTTCAGTGTGGCGTACAGTGGAGACTGTTGGGCTCTCTCTTCCAGCTGCGCAGCACAGACAAGGAAAACCAAATTAGGTTAAAGCAAACATTGCTCTTCCCAGGTTCCCTCAAAGCTTCTTTCTGTCCAGAATGTCTAAACTCTGGCAAATTAAACAACCATCCAGATGTATTATTTTAAAACTTCAGACTTCGGTAACATTAAGCTGTAGGGTGTACAGGCAGCAGTGCTGGGTGAGGGAGCTGCTGAGAGTGATCATATCCCAGCCAGGCATTTGTTCTCTCCTCCTTATCTCAGTACAGATTTTTCCTTGGGACTGCCCTTATTTTCTAAAGCAACCTGCTCAGAACACTGGACCAGAAACAACTCATTTCACCCTAGGAAAACATTCGGATTTTCAATATGTAGAATTATAACTGTTCTTGGATAAGCTCTTACTTGTGGAAGAGTACTCAAAAAAAACCACTTTCTAGTTCCTGAAAGTCTGTATGATGAGTTTTGAACAAATCTTTCCTTTTGTCCCCCAAATCTTTTGTGAATATGAGAAACTAATGTATATCTGCATCAAGTTTCATATTTGGCAAACTAGTCTTCTCACAACAAAAGAAGTTTTGTAGAAGGTTTATCAGATTTTTTTTTTATGCAGCATGAGAGTGACTTAAAAACAGTGTCCCCAAAGGGACAAGCTTCCATTTCTTGTAGCATGCCCACACAGAAAATTCAGATGAGAACCATATACTAAACCCCACAAAAATCCCTGGGGCCAACACAACATCTTTCCCTGAAAAATATCAAAGTCAGCATGTTAGTAGCGAGTATAGGTGTACTGGATGGGCTTGAACTGGTCATTTTCCTGCAGATCAATTTTATG
The DNA here is from genome assembly GCA_013397375.1 of Toxostoma redivivum. Lineage (NCBI taxonomy): Eukaryota > Metazoa > Chordata > Aves > Passeriformes > Mimidae > Toxostoma > Toxostoma redivivum. The sequence continues at coordinate 97,764 of VXBI01005315.1, forward strand.
AACTCTGCCTCCATGGAAGAGGCAATTTCTGTGACAATTCAGCCTTCCAGGCTAGAGGGGCGAAGTCAACACTGATGCGGCAGGCTGTCAAAAATAGGCACAGACCTATATAATTTCAGATTTGAGTAATTTGTGGAGTATTGAGTAGATATAATTTATTATTTTCAACACCTTGTATAATTATCATGTGTCATCTGGCCTTGCTTCTTATTGCACAAGTATCTGGCACAATCTGCCCTGCACCAGTTTCATACATATGATGAGGTTAATCACATACACCCTTCTACAGATCCTCAAATGGCACACTTCCATTCTTGAAAGGTCCATAACAATCATATCCCTTTCATCTGAACTAAGATAATATAATTTCCTTTCAGTGAGGTAAATAGGCTGTCTCAGAGGAGTCACTCAGGAGATTGTTTTGCTGATACTGTCTTCTCACACAGTTATTTGTGGTAGAACACCTACACAGAGGTACAATTTAGGAAGCTGGCTAGAACTGGTAAGTGGAGTTTTTTCCAAGTTGTACGCTGTCCTCCTACAAGATCTTAATCTCATTATTACCTGAGGTGGGATTATGTTATTTACCCATGGGTAAAGGGCTTTGAGGCTGAGAGAAAAGTTGTATGATTATAGGATAACCTTGCAGGATTGCTTCCCAGATTACAGTTCCCATCTACTTGGCATTTCTGGTTTCATTATAATGTTGGACATTATATCCTTCAAAGATTCTTTTCCATATATGAGGATTGGAAGCACAAAGTATTAAACCCTAGACTTACAGACCTTCTCTTTTACCAGCATGTAATATAGGGGTAGTGATGGTATCCAAGGTAAAATTCACCTTATCTGTCTTAGGCTGTTTTGAAAATGAGCATCTATCTCAAGCAAACCATCTCTGCTTTTCTCTCTGAGTGATGAAGCAAGACAAGGCACCTCTAAAAGACAATTTATCACATTCTGAGACCTTCAGCATGAATCAGCTTCCAAACAAGCCCAAAGCAGTTGTTCACTGCCGTACAACTGACTCCTATATGGTCAGTGCTTAGGCAAGTCCCATACATTACATCCACCAAAGACTGCTCTGGCACTGACAGTCATTCCACTGAACTAGCAAAAGCAAGAAACCTTCCTGTAACTGCCTAGCGATGAATCACTCGAGGATATTCAAATGTGAGACTGTAAAACCTTACAAAAGTATGTCCCATCACAAATGGATTCCATGTACTCCCTCTGAACTCATCCAGCTGGCACTACCCCATGGAAGTGCAGGCAATTGGACATAGAGTGTCAGTTGTCTTCATGCACCACTGCACGTTACCCTGCACAGCAGGGATCCAAGATCTTAGGATCAAAGGAAGGAGGCACAGAAAACAAGCACACACATTGCAGCAGGAGGTGACAGTAAACAGAAACCCTCTCAGTCCTCACAGAGAGGTTTTCATTAAGGATGCTAAAATTAAAGCTCCTTTTAACTTGGTTTAAAATACTTCATGCCCTTGGCACCTTCTTCAAAAGCACAGTTACAAACTCAGGAGTGCACAGGAAAAGGAACATGATAGAACTCTGTAATTCTCCCTTCCTTTCACCTATCTTTTTTCGGCTGCATTTAGATCTAGTCAAAGAAAGTAATTTTTAAAGCAGGCGTTATTTGGAGAGAGTGTGAAATCACTGATGCTCCTCAGAAATGACTACCAGTTGTCTTGGTGTATGCACACAGAAGAGAGAAAAAATAACCCTTCCTTGACATAAAACCCCAAAATAATAAAAGGCCAAAAGGGAGGAAGAAAAGGAGCAGGTTCTAAAACAGGTTTCATTCATAGTGTCTGGATCTGAAATCTAGATATATCAGTACAATCTAAAATTAATTTACTCCAAGGAAAGAGAAAACCCCTCCCTTCTCACTTCCTGTGCCTTCACTTACTTTCTTTCAGTGTCAGGTGTTGATGCGGTGCTGCTGAGACCAAGTGACTCCTGCAAAAGAAGACATGTAGCACTGAGAGCAGACACTAGGAAAGCCTTTACCAACTTATGCAGAATATCAAATTAAAGAACAAACAAACAAAAGTGGATGATCAAAATCTAAGTGCTTACCTCAATCTGGGATCGCAGCTGTAGAGAAGTGGGGCTGGCATCAGGTTTCTCCTAAAAAACAACAAATACCAAGTTAATGAAATATCCCAACACCAGAAAGAAGAAATATGAAGGGGAGAAAAAGGGAAAAGAAAGAGTAGCAGAACCAAAGCTATTTCAAAACAGTTCATACAGGAAACATTAGCTACTCTAGAAAGAACTGATTTCAGGACAAATTCTGAAATAATCCAGTAAAACAGCTAATTTCAAACTTATCACTGGAGAATACATAAAGTAAAACTGTCAGATGTAAGTAATTCAAAACAAAATAGAAAGATGGGTGTTTTATTTTTCACTAGATTGCCACATTACTTGTTAGATAAGTGCAATTTCCAAGAAATTACCTTCAGGAAAAATGTGGCATTAAAAGAACATTCTCTGAGGAAAAAATATGGAGAAGATGCAGATACCTTTCATCAAGACCAGTTTCTCACACAGAAATTTGCCAACACAATGGAGTTCAAACCACTTTTCTAAAAACATCTAGGACATAACCATCTACTCCAGAACTCAGTCATCTAGGCTCCCTTTGCAGTTGACAGAGAGACACAGAAACTCCTACCGAACAACTTGCCTGACGGGTTTCAGCTACCTCAAGTTAGATGAGGGAGTCCCACTGGTGGTATCTAATTGAAGACTGCAAGCCAACTGCTTAAAAGGCACATACTATTAACATGTCTAGCTGAAATCAGTGGGAAAACTCCAGTTAGAATGGAGGAGGATAATACAGTCGTCAGTACTGAGAACTACACTTTGTTGGTTGATCTTCACGTGAAATCATGGGGTAAGCTACTTATTCCTACTTTATTCTCAGCCAGCCCTAGCCCTTGTGAAGTTATTGCAAAGTGAATTCCATAACTTACTCATCACAGCTGGGTAAGCAGTTGTGCACATGCTTCAAGAAAATTTAAAAAAAAGGACATGGACTTGTTTCTCTGTACTGAAGGACTACTTGTTCATGCATTCCTCAGCCTACATGTAAAACTCTTATCTCTGTGAAATTGTACTTCCTATGCCCTTTGTTTACACAAAGGGTGACGAAACATTCTTGGGATTTAATTAAAAAAAAAAAAAACAAAAAACAAAAAAACAGACAATTTTCTGGAAATGCAGCCTTTTAATGCTAAACAGGAAATTACTACTGACTGCCATGAGGTGGTGTTGGATTAACTCACTCAGGAAGTCTACAAGATCTGGAGTAGAAAGGAGCCTGCTCTGCCATCACACAACCAAGTCAGCTTGCACTGCTGGCCAAGGCAACCAGGGAGGGCACAGGATGGCTCAAGGCCATGTCCTTGCTCATATGCAAGGCTGTCACCGGGTCACTGCCCTGCTGGGGGATTTTGCCTGACTGTTCATTGTCTGCATCTCTGTTTTTGCTGATTCTGTAGCACAAAAGGGGAAATTAAGTCCTTGAGTGAAAGTAGACGTGAAAAGGCGATCACATCCACTTATTGACAGATCCAACAAGGACTCCTCTAGTCAAGCAGAAGCTGGACCAAGGCCAGGGAAATTCCAGAGTAGTTCACAGATCAGATAAATGAAACTAGCTATCTGGCACCAGGCATACCCCTCTTTCTCCATTAGTTCTGCCAAAATGGAATCTGACTAAGTTTTGCACCTGGAAAAGGCTGCAGGCACATTGCTGCAAATCTTCCTCAGACACTTTCCAATCCCTGCCTAGCTCTTTGCAAGGAGGGAAAGACAAGCTCCATGATCCAAACACTTGCTATTCATGAGCACCTCATTTGTCTATACTCTGCTGCACTGACAGAAAAGGAATATTTTATCGGTTTTATGTTACAGTTTCAGAATGCCAGTCATGAGAACCCACCATGTCCCCACGAGGCCTTTAGACCCCAAGGTCCTGATGATTTATCTGTTGTCTTTAAAAGCTGCTTTGCTCCAAGTGGTTTTTTATTTTTATTTTTTAAATATGGTAGTTTTTTGTAAATTACCATTTATGAGATGCTGCCTGGCCTCCCCGACAAGCCTTAGGCTTGAGAAGTTGCTTGTGAAGTTGAAGCCTGAGACTACAATTAGATGAAAAGTTCCAATTTTCAGCATAAAACTACTCATCTGAACAGTCAGCTGCATCCCATGTAAATAAATCCTCAAAAACCTGACTGTATTTACTTTCTTTTTTCTTATTTGCTGCCAAGCTCACCCTGTTAGAACAGGAGCTGTTTTATAGGACCAAGATGACTGTGGAGGGCAGAAACAAGGACAACTTTCCTCTCCCTCCTCTAGAGCCCTACCTTGCAATGCTGAAATGCAAAACACCTGATAGTCCTGAACTGTTGTGATTAATATTCCTACCGGCCTTTCCAGCAGAATGGTATATTTTTTTCTATTGCCATTTACACAAGAAACCAAAGGAAAATACTTGGGGAAATAGTACTCTCAACTAAATTTCTGGCTTAGATCTGTATCAGAGCTGTGTCTGTATTCCAAGAGATCATAGAACTTCATCAGCCTCAAGCAATTCTATTTATTTGGGTTAAAATCCATTAAACCTCACTTTAAAATCCACAGGTTGTGTTGACTTTAATCCATCAGGGCCCTTTTTTACCAAAGGCTAATTCTAGAAGGTTGAGCATGTTCTCTAGCATGCTATATGATCTTTTCAGAAAATATTTTTAAAGGTTAGTTTCATTAAAGTACATCTTTCATCCTTCTGAGCCAAAACTTAAAAATGAAACCAAGGACAGCCTGGGCTTACAGAAACAGTGGCTGCAACAAGAGACATCCCTAGCCTGAATTTCCAGAGCTTTTGTCTAGACAAAGCAGGCATCAGAGCAATAGGTATCTTCTGTGTGAGCAGCCTTGCTGCCCCAGGTAACCACCCTCCACATGTGCCCACAGAGCTTGTCTGAGATGTACCAGAAAATTCATATCACCTACATGCTACACAGTGCTCTGAAGAAACCCAACAATCTGAGAAAGTACCTGATAAAGTGCAGACTCCTAAAGCTACACTATTAAATCCAGTGTTTCCCAAAGGAGACTGATTTACTTGCATGATTTCTGGGCAGGGCACCTATCCTGTACCCAGAAACTGTTGGTGCATATTGAACTTGGCCAATACACTATTAAAACCAGCAACTAACATCTGAAGATACTGGAGAAACTGAGATGTCTGTAAATTGTATCTAAGCCCCAGGGAACACATTAGATAAAAGGCGAAGAGTGGCTTAGCACCAGCTTCTCTAGTTCCCCTTGAGGTCCAAGGTCAGCACAGCACAGAATCTCAAATACTGATAATAAACCCAGGGGGAAGTTTTAAAAATCAGTAATGCTAATATCCTGTAGAGTAAGCCCACTGAATTTAAAGTAGGTATTTGTGCTGGTTTTGCATCCTCCATCAAGTCGCCTACACCTGATCTAAATCAATCTCAGCTTGCAGAGGAATTTTGTTCTCCCACCTTTAATGCCATTTCTTAGCAGTCCTATTTCCTTCCTTCTTCCTCCTTCATCCAAAGCCAATACCATCAAGAGGATGGGCTCAGGACAAGGACCTGTGGTCCTGGCAGAAGCTCTGATCCAGCAGCTGGAGGAAGGGATAGATGTCAGATGTAGCGCTGCCCAGGAACCACCTGGGATCACCAACCCTTCCACACTGTGGGTGCCACAGAGAGCGACTGCAGAACCACACTGGTAATCTTGGGAGCCCTGGCGCAGAAGTGCAAGTTGGGGAAATGCTTTTTACAAATCTACTACTACTACGTTTTGGAAGAAAATGTATTTGCAAGCTTAACAAGCAGGATTTGTAGCTTATGCTTCAAATCTTTAGTTGTTTGCCTCAGGGATCAAGAAAGAAGCTTCCTTCACAGGTAGCTTTTTCTATCTACTTTGTACACTGAATTTATGTGATCATTTGCATACATTTTCTTTTCAAATTACTGCAGGTTTCTAAATATTGCGATTTTGGTTTTATATACGACTTCCCTCGTAAAAATCTTCAAAACAGTTATGGAACCATTTATGAGCTACGTCTGAAAAATGCAACTGAGAAGAAAGTACAAAGCACAAAACACATGGGAAGCTGAAAAACCATTTCCTGAATGGCAGGTTTTGAATTCATGAGGGACTTTTCCTTCCATGACAACTTCAGTCCACTTGTTCTGTATGTAATGTAACAGATAAGAGGCGTATCACAGCCTATCTGAAGGCACTGCTGTTCTGCTCCTGAAATACACAAGCATAGCAGACAAGAGCTAGCCAGGAAAGGAAACAGCTATCCAGGGTATGGCTCACACATTCTAGGGGGAATGTGCATATTTTAATTACTTAAACATTAAGCCACATCTATGCTCCCCACTACAACTTAGTTTAGGAAATTATATTCATTGAATTAATATCTTCTAATTAAAAATTCATGAACCTCTTCACAATTTCTGCCACAGGAGCTGTATCCATTTGAATCATAAATTTAAGCACTCCTCTGCAGATCCCAAGACAGGATTAATCTCACTGTGCAGACAGAAGGTGTGCAAAGTGAGACCCAGGTGAGTGCTGGGAAAATACAGTGACATAACCAGCAAAAAGGAGATGACTGAAAAGCTCATAGATCCATAAATAATTTTATGAAACTATTTCAGCAGGTGTAAGTAAGGTACATATAGCAGAAAACTTCTGTGAGAGAATTCTGCCCGTCTTTCACCAAATGTTTTCTCTCTTTGCTCTGAACACTCATTGCATGTTCTAGTCCAGCTTCTAAAATTATTAAATGAAGATGTATTTGAAAGACAGCAGAGCACTGAAGGCTTGTAAGAGTTTGATTTACTCTGAATGCAATAATTCTGCCTGGAGTCCTCCACCATACTAAGTCTCTGCAGAGGTGCTGGGGAAAAAGCAGGGAAGCCCCTGTAAAGAGACAGCACAGTGTATGTAGGTATGCAATGGAAATTGCCTACGAGTCACTAGATATGAGCCACAGGTCAGAATAAAGAAAATAAAAAACGCCTATTCCTGTGTCGACCACCTTAGCAAGTGTTTGAGGGAACTAACAATTCAGTGAGTTTCCAGTGATACAGATTAGTTAAAGTCCCATTTTGAGTTTCGAACCACAACCTCTGGACCATCTCCATAGCTGTTTCAGTGAAGAAAGTTTTTTCTGCACCACTGCTCTTGCACATTAGAGCATGAGCTGGCACATGCTAAATGACAGCATCCTGCAGCAACAGCAGCAAATCTCTGGATCAAGGAAATTAGTTAAGCAGGAGGGATGGTTAAAAAAAACCCAATAAATACTTCTAACCATGAAACAAAAGTCCAAGTGTCTCTATGCCTCATACAAAAGTGCAGACATAGGTAAACACTTAGCTTAACTACCGATGAAATACAGCTTCAGAGCTTCAGAGCACTGTTAGAGCACTTACATGTCTGCTTATTGTATTGGAGAGGGAAGAAATATCCTGCCTCTCAGCTTGATGCAAGCACCAGAATCTATGGAACCTAACACATCTCAGGGCAAACACTGGACCCTCTCTCTACCCTTTGCCAACAATGAAAGCAGAAGGGTTTTTTTCACCCATCTCAAGTACATTGCTTTCAACACTAAGGCTGGGAGCCACAGGGCTGAAAAACATTTCACAATGATTTTGAAAAACATAACTCATTAGCAATTATAGAGAAACTGCAGCTTTTGTAAAGCCCTGTAACAATAAAAAGTGAGGCAGTGCTAAGACATAAATTCACTTGTAGCACACAGAAGCAGAGTCCAGAAAAATTATGGCACAAACACACAAAAACCCCCCTCAATAGAAATGGGCTTCAGAGAAAGAAAAGTCGATATGAGCACACGGCATTCTGCAGCAGGGAAATCAAATACCTTCTGATCAATTTTACAAACAAGATGAAGCAAGTCCAGAACTATGGCAGCTATCTTTGTGTTAAAATCATATTAATATAAAGGCCAATATGTGATTGAGACACAGCAGGTCTTTGATGCATTTTACACTCGTTACTCAAATGGTACAATACTAAAGTGTTCTTGTTGCTGGCAGGAACTGCCTCTGTACTAGAGCTCTTGCTGGTATAAAAAGGATGAGTAAGACCTGCCAGCTTTGCCTAAAAATCCTTACACTTGTCAGCACCGACTTTTATTGTACAGGTAAGGCCAAAAAGAACTTTTGTGAAATAATGTTGGAAACCAGTGAAAGACACAGGTTTCTAGGGAGGACTTTAGGATAGAGAGTGGTTTTGGCATCAGGAAGAGCTGTAATGTTTCAGTGGAATGAAAAACACCCTAAACAAACCACATCAAGAATGGTTAAATGTGAAGCCAGAAGACTCAGGATGTGACACAGACAAGGGAGGCATGAGGTAAAGCCCAACTGGATACTGCCCAAATGGGGCCCTTCTTGTTCAAGAGCTGACAATGGGCCTGGGGAAGAGCCACCACTTCCCCTAGTGAGAGTGTTTTGTCCTGTGGGAAAATCACAACAAAAGGAAGAGAGAAAATAAATGAATAAACAAACAAGCAAATAATAGTTTGCTACAGGGTACTTTGGGGTAGAACAGTCTGGTCAGCCAAGTCCAGATTCCTTGCCCAGGTGCTGGCCCTCTGGAGAGGATGGCTAATGGCAGTGTGCTGTACCTTAGCCTCAATCACCTCCTGAACAAAAACCCACAATTAAGGAGGAAAGCAGCACCTCTGTGAGCCACACGTCCCTGTCACCACCCCCTGCAGCCTGCTTTCTGTAACTGTGGGGCTAGGAATTTCGAGTGGTTTTGAAGTGAAGCACTCACTGATGAGAAAACAACCAGGAGGAGCTCCTTGCCATGAAAGCCATGGCTGAACATGGCAAACCTATTTTTGAATCCAATGGTTTTGATTTGTTTTTATGTGCTCTTCAGTTCAAGCCACCTGTCCCTAAGGGTCAATGGTGTTCTCCATTTCCCTCTAAAAAACACTTTTCAGATCTTACCAATTCTTCATTTTCATGTACACAAAGCTGTACTATATTTCTATTAAGATTATTTTCCATTTTCTCAATTTCTCTTCAGTGTTTCCAAGAACAACAAAAAATGTATTTTCTTTTTGAAAAGTGGCAAGGAAAGAGAAGGGGAAGCTCAGACTAATGCCTCCAGGAAAACTTCTACAGCCATGCTATAAATCCTTTCAGACACACTGCAGAAACAGAGGCTAACACAGGCCCACTGTCATATTTGTATTGATGCTCTACTTGTGTACCTACATGCCAATATCCCTGTCTTGAGCACATGGAATTTCAGATGATCTATACTGCAAATGAATGGAAGCTTTTGTGCTGGATGAATCAATATGCTCAAGGCTCAGAGAGTCTTGTAAAATGCGTTGTTACCGTAATACCGTATATCCCCATTCACATCATCACTGTAATAGCTAACATTTAAAAACTGTACGTTGCTTTCACTTTATGTTGTACCAAACAATAATTTACCAAGAAGATCAGAAACTATGTCGACTTTGAGTTACTTAAAAACCCTGGTAAAACTGAGGAGGTAAATCAAGAGAAAGCATTGCTCATTAAGAGACCTACAAATAGTTTTTCACCACGGATATATGGAGTATCAGCAATGAAGCCCCCAATTTCAGGGGGAAAAAATGCCAAATTTTGCAATACTTTCATTCTGGGAAAGCAGTGATTTGCTTTACTTTGTTAAAAAGGAGCCAGATTTTTAAAAAATTATAAAGGTTATGTAGTGGAAAACAAAGGATATTTTGGTTTTAAACTTCCCCACACTTTTTGTGGGTTTTTTTGTTTGTTTGTTTTTTCTTTTCTAATTTATGACAAGCTGATAAGCTGAAAGGCATTTTGTGTCAGGAATCTCCATCATAGAGTCACTGCAATGCACAGTAGAATTAGATGGTTCTCTCAATTTTGTTTTTACTTGAGACACCTCACATTGCAGAGAATCGAACCCAAACCCAAGTATACACGAGAAAGATCCAATTCTTTCTGTTAGGTTCTCTAGCTGCAGAAGGCAAACACAAAATTCAGAACTCAACAGCACCGTGGCCAGTGGAAGAAATCTGGCACAACCCCTTTTTTCTACAACTGCTGCTCTTTGGACTGCCTGTGGCAGCTATCAGGTCGTGCTCTTCAGAGCTCCTGACTTCCTCCATAAGCCTCTAGAAAAACCTGCACCTATATCCACGGTTCCAGTTTTAAAAAGACTGTATGTATAGATGTGCATATACCTGTTCTGTGTTTTTTTTTTTTAAAAACATCAAACTGAACCTTTCAGAGCACGACCAAAACCCTTATTTTTAATTTAAGAAAACTGATTTAAGACTTTCTAACACCCAGCACAGAATTTCTCAAGGTTTTAATGTTATTGTTCAGGAAACGGATTTAACTTTGAACTTTTTAGAGAAGTGAAAGAATCCAGTAAAAAACAAAACAAAAAACCCCCTAAAACCACAGAAAAAAAATCCCAAACAACCCTACAGAAACAAGAGGCAACAAAACCATGTAACAGAGACTTGTGCTGAGTCAGGACCTGAGTCACATTAACCCCAGCAAGTAGTCTTATCATTTACTGGTTTTCTTGACTTTCCATGAAGAAATTCAAACAGCCTACTGTTGCATCTTTTTGTGCAAAAATAATTACATCAAAACTATAAACATCTGGGCAAAATAGATTGTCCCTTTCCAGCTGACAGAAACATTGTATCTCTGTTTTCCTCTTTCAGAGGTTAAAAACATCACCAGCTGCTAGCTCAAAAAAAGCAGACATCCTGAAGTCAGGTCTTTGTTGGCAGTAAGCCTTGTAGCCCAAGCTCTCAAGCCATCCATTCCTTGCGTTTGAGACTGGGTAGGCCCTTTCTGCTGATTTGCACCATCACTTTAATTTTTAAAATTCAGTTCAGTTCCCCCTTAGTGATTTCTATGTTCATGACAGGACCATATTTGAAAAGCTGTAACATGACATACACTGCATATTTCAGGACTTATAAACATGGAGGGCTGGCAGGGTCTGACCATTTTAGCCACTTTGACAATAGAAACAGCAGGAATACAACTGAGAAAAAAAAAACTGAGAAAAAAAATCTATCAGAAAAACTTGAGTCAGCATATTGGGAACTAACTTTGATGACATTCCTTTATTACAATAAACTCACTTTGAAGAAACAGTTTATTTCAGGATCTTTTTTAAGAAAGCACTTGAAGCTGAGAAGAAACTGGTCATACTGGGAAAAGTTTTATAATAGATACACATTTTTAAAATAGGAGTTTTACAACCATTTAAAAAAGCAGAATAAATGTTTAACTTGAAATCAAACTGGTTCTGTTTAGTAGGTTTAAATGTGAAACTTAACACCTGAAAATTAAGACTGATAATATTAATCCATTCCCTAGAGCTGGGCACTGCATTTCTTGCTCTCAACCTGCATAAATGCACTCCAGGAATGTGAGTGGGTGAGGGGAGAGAGACAAAGGTTGATAGTTGGATGCTAGCTTCAAAGGCTCCTGCAAAGTGAGAAGAGAAATTAACTTCTTGAACAAAATAACCAAAAACAAATTAATCATATTAATGCAAAAAAAGGACTAGACCACAAATTGCTAGTCTGTACTTACTCATTATTCCTGCTATAAAAACTACCTTTGATAAAATAACTTTTAAATTAGCTGTTCTCTCTTTACCTTTGAAATTGGAGCCTGTATTTGATGGATGCTTTGGGCCAGAACCTTATTTAAATCCTCATTATTAGCCATCACATGATCATTATTACAAAACTAAATTTCAACTTAACTCTGATGCTCTAAGTCATCATGGAAGATTGCTCCCATCAGATGGAAAATTATTATTGAATGTCATTAGACTATCTGGCACAATTTGGTTATTTACACAGAAGATTTGCCACATGCCTATTTGCGAATATTAATAAGTAATTATTGCCTTCTACACATCCATGATAAAAATATTTATCTGCACAACCATTGATAGAAATATTCTCCATTTTCTCTTTACATTTAAAGTAAGACTGGGACAGAAATTTATATGCCATAGATGTTTAACAGGAACAGCCCCAGCTGGAGGTGCAGCAAATAGGAGCCTTGTTCTATGGGATTACTGCTGCATGCTTTGCTTTGAAGGGTAATGGTGCGACAGTGACATCTGACAGCTCCAACACCAGTCAGTACAACTGCTAGAAAGGGGTTAAATTAAAGGCTTCAATCACGCCATTAACAGCTCCCGCTGCTGGGCTAGACTCCAGCCCAGCTGTAGAGCTCCAGCCAGTCTTTGCAAAGCTCAGCTGTTCTGCTGAAAATGCACAAGTGGGCTCCTGCCACATGACCAACAATTGGGGTAGAAGGTGGGGTTTGCCCGGACACACAGGCCAAACACAAGGAAAGTACTTAACGCAAGTTTCAGTGATTCTTAAATCTAAAAGGTAACAAAGCATAATTCTGAGGATCCATCAAGCAGACGTAAAATGCTCCTTTCTTTGTTCAAAGCAGGAGGGGCAGAGATTTTCCCCAGAAGAGGACAGTGGAGGTCAGAACCCTCCAGCCGGGGCCACAGCAGCCTCCTGGTAAGATGGGTTTGTGCAGTCCCTGATTGCTGCTCCCTCCAGCCCAGGAACATCACCTCACTTTCAGGCTAGCACAGGGTGGCGATGCACCTTTTTACTTTGCCTCGTCTGGTTGTTATGCAACATGTGGTTATCCCATCACAGACTGAGTGAGGATCCTTTCCAAACAAAAGGCTAATTGCTAAATGATGAACAAACTTAGTATCAAGAATGTCTGCAGAGAAAAAATGACACGTGCAGCTTACAGACAAAGCATTTTAACCTCTGCAAACATCCATCCTTCAGTCACTACAGATAACTCAGGCCAGAGGAATCTGCACAGAAAGCCACCACTGTTCCAAGCAAATAATCTGCAATCATTATCTACAGCTATTCACTGGAGAATTAAGAGTACTGCAGCAAAGCCTCACAAATTATTCTCTTGTGTAACATTTTCTTCTTGCTTATTCCTGAAGCTGCTCCTGAAGCAGCAACTACAACAGATTTCTTCCCAAGTTCCACTTGAAACTTCAGCCTTTTTCTCAACCACACTTTGGGTCCCACTTGAATTTAAGAGGGATGCACAGAACTAGCCTTGCAGAAACAAATGAAGCACAACTGGAGGGCAGTCTTGCGCTCCAAGAGCCACTCATAGTTTCTCAGTGACACAGCACGTACAAGTAGCACATGCACTTCATTCCAGCAAAGCCTGTACAGCTTTGCACTCCCTCATGCACCTTCTTTTCCCCATCCACTAATGGCCATGTTTTACTATTAAAGGAGTGCTGCAATCACAGGTAATCAAATAATGGCATTAAAAAGGCCAGCATGCTTTGAATTTTTATAATTCGTCTTTCAAACATCCATGAAGCAAAACAGAGGCCTCAGCAATGAATAACTGCTTTTGTTCAGAGGTCCACTCAAAACCCGGTCCTTTTGCTATTAGCACTAAACAGTGAACTTATGCAGGCAATCTAGCAGCACAAGAGTTGGCCAGAGGTTGCAGCAATGTCCTGATGAAGCAGGCAGAGCTGGGACATTAAGGGAGTAATGCCTCACTTGTACTGCTTCTGATTCTCTTCACCATCCCAGTGTAGGGGAGTGAATAAGTGGCTGTGTGGGGCCTAATTGCCAGATCAGGTAAGCCACAACAGTGCCCAACATGGGTCTTGCATGGTTCAAGATAACAACAGCAGGTTTGATTGGAATGTGGTAGACTGAATTTATAGCTATTATTGCTGATTAGCTATTAATTGGCAGGTGCTTGTCAGGAGCTTTGCTTGCCTGCCTGTACATTAGAGTCTAGGGCTCATTAGAGGCTGGTTTTTGCTCTCACTGCTGCTGTGCTGCTTTATCCCCTCACGGTGCTGTGCCTGGGAACATTGTGATAACAGCCGTGGTGATGTGCTGGGGCTGGCAGGGGGCCAGGGACTCGCTGAGTGTCTGTGCTGCTGGCCCGGGCTGGCTGGGACTGCGCTGTGGACTCCAGTCACAGGGACCTGAGCCATGGGTGAGTCCACGGTGGAGCAGGTACATCTGGAAGCAGCTGTGGCTGTGGCTATGGCAGTGCAGCAGCAGCAGGAATACCTCTGCAGGGCTGGAGCCCAGGGAGAAGTCTGTGCTGCAGGAGGTAGATACTGACACATCAGTGCCTGTGGAGAAGTCCATGCTGGAGCATCTGAAAGTGTGTGGCTGTGGATAATCCCACATCACAGCAGGTATTCCCCTGGAAGGACTGCAGCCATGGGTAAGGGATGGAGCAGGTTTATTCCTGAAGGGACTGTGGCTGTGGGTAAGGTCACACTGGAGCTGGTGCACCTCAAAGCAGCTGTGACTGTGGATAGGCCTATGCCACAGCAGCTATATCCCCAGAGTGACCATGGCTCAGAGATAAAGGCTATGGAGCAGACATTGCCATATGGGACTGCAGTTTGTGGATAAATCCTAGACAGGCTAGGAGCAAGAGAAGGAATTTTCAATGTTATAGTCTGGCTCAAAGGCACAAGGGGCAGAGATTGTAATGGATATAGGTTTAAATCATTGTACCCCATGATTTGGGTTGCATGGAATGGCTATAGCAGGAACCACACAAAGCAGTGGAGGACAAGTCTTACAAAAAAGCAGTTCCAAGGGTAGCAGAAAATGGATTTGAACTGGCTTTGGTTTCAAATAAGTCCACACACCACACCTCTTCTATCCTGAATAAACTCAGGGGACATTTATGGACATTTTACAGGCATAGTCAGTAGGCTAGGGGAAATAGTATCTGTGTATTATACCAAGGGAGGAGAAAGGGGGTAGCAAATAATGAGGATGTGATGGATAGTGTGGTATCTGAGAATGATGTAAATGGTAATGAATGAAGAGTGGAGAATGTGCTGGTTTTGGCTGGGATAGAGTTAATTTTCCTCACAGTGGCTAGTATATGGCTCTCTTTTGGATTTGTACTGGAGACAGTGTTGATAATTCAGGGACATTTTTAGTATTGCTGACCTGTGCTTATAGAGAGTCAAGGCTTTTTCTGCCTCTCACCAGCAAACAGACTGGGAGTGCACAAGAAATTGGAAGGGGACACAGCTGAGACAACTAACCTCAACTTATCCAAGGGATATACCATACCATATGGCATCATGCTCAACATGATGGGGGAAGAAGAGGATGAGGACAATAGGAATGATGGCATTTGTCTTCCCAAGTCACTGTTACACGTGATGGAGCCCTGCTTTCCTGGCTGAACACCTGCCTGCCCATGGGAAGGAGTGAAAGAATTCCTTGTTTGGCTTTGCTCGTGTGCACAGCTAATGCTTTACCTGTTAAACTGTCCTTATCTCAACCATGAATCTTTTCACTTTTATTCCTCTGAATGGTTCCCCCATCTCACCAGGGCAGGGGAGTGAGTGAGTGGCTGTGCTGGGCTTAGTTGCCAGCTGGGGTTAAACCACAACACATTGAAGGGCAGCTAGAGCAAGCAAGCTCCACATTAAGCCCAGTTAATTTAAGGTCAATATAAAGGCCATCTGTTACTGTCATGCTGCAGAAACCTGGAGCTTCATCATGACTCCTACTTCATGTAACTAAGTCTTCCCAATAATATTCTAAATAAGTGCATACATTGAACAGGAACAACAGACAAAAACCAACCCACCAAAAACCAGAAAGAAAAATTAAATATTATGGGCAACGACATAACAAAGCGCAAGACTAGAAGTGACAAAAGAAATACTGACTGCTGGGAAATTTGTAGTAAGAGGAAGACCAAAGCCGACTGTACACTGTAATTCTCAAGGTAAGAAGTGTTGAGCAAGACTTCATCCTGGAAATGGATGAAATACCTGGAATAAAATACAATCAGCATAACCATAACAAAGCCCACAAAGAGAAAGGCAGCAGCAAAGGTACAAAAGAAAAACAAACATAAACAACTAGTAAATGAGACCCACAAGTCCAGAAACCTTGGTGCCTCTCAACATTACAGTACTGCTGTGAGCAACAATTCTCAATCTAAACCAAATGGCAGTCAAAGCTTTAGACTGGGGAAAAGCTACTGAAGTCAAACCACTTCAGTTAATAATTTGCTGCTAAGCACTTTCAGTTCTGCTTTGTCACTGCTGCAATCCTGGGGAGTAAGCGCACTGAGCTGCCTGCCTGCAACAACCCAAGGGTTTGTTTGGGAAGGGAGCGTGCTCAGTCTTGTCTCCTCTTCCCTCCAGCAAATGTAAATTACGAATGCAAAGCTCCACGAACAAATCACCAAACACCCTGTCTTTGCAAATGTCTTTGTGTAAGCAGTATGACTCAGTTTGCTGGTAGGCACTCCAACTAAATTAATTTACCATGTTATGGAAAACCTGAGCAAAGTAAAACTTAAGCTGTACAAACACCTGCAAGAGTTTCTAAATGCCTGGAGTTTTGCAGCCAAGACTTGCTTGTTTGGGCAGGTGCTACCACTGTTATCAGAGTGTCCATGGTGCAAATTCCTCTGCTCAACTGTCTTCAGTAGGAAAAGCAGCCCAAATTTCTCGGAAACAAATCTGCTCTAATCAGGACAGCAACAAAATATCTTGACCAAAAGCTTCTTTTTTTCCTTTCCTGCTCACATGCCTCTTCGTCCCTTAGGGCTTTTTCCCAGGTTATGGCCTGTAACAGGGTTTAGTTACACCATCTTGAGGCTCTATTAGTGCATAAACCTTTTCTTTTGAAGTTTTTATTATTTCAGATCCAGTTCTAACACAAACTTCTCCTCAACATTACCGTCTCTTATTCAAGGTTATGTGCAGTCTGTGAATAAGTGTACCCAATGGATACAGAATGAGTTGTCAATTACACAAGGTTTTCTTGAAAAGCAAGTGAAATAAAAATAGTACATTAGTAAATGTAGCTGAAACTACAGAACAGTATCCCATATGTTGCACTAGACTTTCACATACACCAGCAGGTTCCTCTAATGTAACAGAAATTAGATTAAGTGTATTGCAACGTGCTCAGCATGCTACTCAGTTCTATACAGAAACTACGGGTTTATGCACTTCCACTGACTTTCAAAGCAGAAAGAGACACACTGGCATCAATTTTTATTTCCTATATCATCTGCTCTTCATTTCACTTACTCTGTGATAATTCTTACATATATATATTTTTAATATAGTATTTCAGAGAAATTGAGGGGTTAGGACAACAAAGTAATTAAACACATGCCTGGCAACAGTACTAGTGTGTTTAAACCTTGGCATGTTTTTGCATGCTTTACTGCATTAAGTCCTGATCACGCAGGACAGTACTAGCAGTAAGACAAGTTAGTAGATAATACAGGATACCTTCATTTTTGTTGCACATGATTGCAGTTCCTGTAGAAACTGCCTCTTTTATTTCACAGTGCATAAGATGGAGTTTCTATACAACTACCCAAGCCTTGAGAGAATAGATATATCTTTTTAAATTTGGAAAAACAGTAAATCACTTGCTGTCCCCAGCATATCCAGAGGCCACTCTTTATCAGGGCATCACATCACAAAAGGAAAGAAGACAAGAGGGTGGAAACTGGTTGGTGCTAAGAAAGAGTGGGAGCAGCAGCAATGATAGAGAGATTACCTGAAGCCTGTTTCATAATTCAATGTTCCTGATAAATTCATGGAATTCGTAACACCCAGGTATACCCCTTATGAACTGAAATTCCACGAGGGCTCCTATAACTGCAAAAGTGGATTTAACAGAATTTTTTAGATGTCAAAAATCTACTGATTCTCTGCACTTTTGAAAACAAACTCCAAATCTTAATGAAACTGTAATGCCAAAATCTGATTAATTTCTGATTTGAAGCAATGCTGCTTTCTTGTGTTTCCCTGTCCTTGAAAAGTACTCAATTCTAACTTCTTGAAAATAATCCATGGTAAAAGGATATACTATAACAGAGCCTGTTTTCATATTACATATAGTTTACTGTGACTTTTGAAATGACAAAACTTAAGCATAAATAAAGTGATAGAATTGATTTACCATGAAATTTATCTTTAAACTTTTTAAACAGTAACTAATTTGCCTCCTGGCTCTCAGCTTGAATCAGACACTATTAATTACATGAACTCAATTATTAGCCTTTCAAATTAACACTTTTGTTTCCTTACTCCTTTGGTATCCTTTGGATCTAATTAAGCACCAATTCTTTATAGTACAACACTTCCCACTGAATAGATTCTCACAACTCTTCTGAATCTGCCCCCCCTTTGACAAGGCCTTGAAACACCTGCAAGGATTCAAAATGCTGCTGCTGTTGTTTAGGTACTAAAATGTGAGGTTATCTCAGTAGATCACTCCAGTCCCTTTGCTGGCTATGCAAGATATCTGCTGTAAAAAGTGTTCTTCATGGTCTCTGCCTGTTTGCCACTAAAATTAATCTGTTTTCTTTACACGTCCTTGGCTTCTCTAGCACTGGCACACACTTGTCTTTTACACCATTCCTTTCTATCACTTCAAGTCTCAGCGTTAGAGGACAAAAAGACATTTTGAAGTTTACTGCAAAAAAGAAATTTATTAGATGATCAGAACAAAAAAATAAATGAACTGTTTTCTTTAATATCTTGAAATCAGCTACTTTGTAGTGCTAAATATTATTGCAATCATTATTTTCAACAAAATTAAAAATAATCAAATTTTTGGCTAGCACTCCATGTAAAATAGGATGATTTACACAAAGACCATTGCAGTTTTAGGGGCAGGCATGCAAGGCTAATTTGAGCCCATTTCTCTTTCCAACTATTTCTCCCATCTCTTCAATTCCAGGTATACTACAAAGCAATTAATTTTGATGTCCTCCACACTATGAAAAGGAAAAGCAAAAATCTTCAGAGAGGAAAAAGAATTCCTCCAGATTTTTCTTCTGCATATTTTGCACTTTGCATTGCCTCAAGTGAAATATTTGCCTTTTAGAGCTGCCCTACTATACACTGTCCTTGTCTCTGCTCCCAAGGGTTTTTTTCCACAGCTACATATGTAAGAGACATGATTTATGTGGTGAGCATGAAACACACAATGTTCTGCTATTCCCAGGAAGAGAAAAATTAATCCCAAACCTACTCAGTCTTAAGACTATACCTCCCACCAGGACAGCCACTGGTTTCACATCTGTCATACTGCTTTGAACTCTCTCATTGGTACTGCTGAGGAGCAGATTAGCACCTGAGCAGTAAAAACTGGGAAAAGTTTGGTGTGATGGCCAGAAGAGAAAAAGGCACAAAGCCCAAACACACAGGAGATTGCTTCAGAAGATGGCATTCCTTGAGAGGAAACAGCTGGAGACAAAATCAGCGGCAGAGCAGTGCTGATGCATCCAACGAGACTTACTCAGACTGCTGTGGTCTTCCAATGGACAGCAAGGCTTTTCCTACTTCTTGCAATAAACTAGTTCAGCACATTGCTAAGTGACTCAGAGTTCATCCAGCAAACCCATAAAGAAAAAGAGTCCTCTGCTATTTTAATGTGCTCTGGCTGCAAACAGTCTGAACAAGGCCCTCCAGGATTTAGGAGTCTGTATGACCCAGACTATGACATCACAGAAGGTAAAACGCAGCTATTACTTGTGCTAGTTCTGCCTTGAATTGCCAAAAACACTCGTAACATGCCTCCCACTGTGCCCAAAGAAAAGAACAAGAATAATCTGTTAAAAGATAAAAAGGTATGAACCCAAGTGAAAAACCAAAACCCACCATAAAAAAAGCACAGAAACTACAGTGTTTTGCCTCTCACTTTTTGTGAATGGCAGTCCCAAAACAGCAAGAAGGACATCTAGATAATAAAAATATTCAGTTCCTCTTCTAGTTCTGCAACTGGCTTTCTGTATTATTTCAGAAAGTTACTTAAATGCTTTGCATCTCAATAGATTTGCCAAAAAATAAGAATTCTTACATACTGTATTTCACACGTTTGTCAAAGCTGCCGACACACCTCAGAAAAGACATATGGAGGTGTAAGTAACTGGAATCACGGCATACATCTCCTTTCCTTGGTGTCCTGCTTTTGCAGGAGAGGAGAGAACTCTGCTACAGCAACCACCTCCTTGCCAAAACCAGCCTTGAAAGCCACTGGTGAGATGATCACTGAGAAAGTAACCACAAAACACTCTGTGACTGTCTCCCACTCAGCATCACACAAACTTCTCGCCGTAATCCTAGAGGGATGCATACCCGGTGTTTCTCCCTGCATCTTTTTATTAGACAGACTAGATTTTAACTAGACCTGGACACCAAAGGCAAGGCTAGCTATCTCTAGTGGTCTGAGAAAGCAGAAAGAGACAATACAGAGAGAAAGGAGCTATTTTGCAACTAGTCTTTATGAAAGCAAAGTTGGCAAAAACCCCAGCAAACAGAGAAAGTCATGTTGAGTAGGTTAAATAGCTCACTCTGCCTTATGTAATTGCATGGCTACTCTCAGGTCCTTGATTTTTACAGTAAACAAACATTTTGAAAAAATAAATGGGAGAAAACAAAAGAGTACAACTAGTTTTTTTAATAACATTTTAAGTCCCTGAAAACTAATTTTTCTCAATTTTTCCTGCTTAATTAAAAGAGTGTTTGCCAAATTGAGATAACATCTCTGATTGTTACAATTTTTAATCTGTGCAGCATTTCATGATTTGCTCTTTCTCAGCTGTGTCTATGATTCTGGATACACACTCACGAGCAGCCCTGTAGAATTCACGGCCTGTGACTATACTGCAAACACACAAAAAACTCAACTGAATTATCTAACCTAATTTTCATCCTCAAGCTTCCTGTGTTTTGAAAAAAAAAATTCAGTAATTGTGCTCTGAAAGCAGAGTTTGAGGAGAATGTGTCAGCAGTTAGCACTGTGCCCCTAATTAAACCAATATATTTATAGTCTCCATAAATTCCCTCTGAAGCTATAATGTAATGCTTCTACATGTCAATTTCCTGGTATACACAAATGTTTTCAAATTATCAGCACTGCCTTGCTGACTGCTTAAGATAAGGCCCTCATCTAGCAATGTAAAGGAGACTTAGGCTCTGCCATGCATTAATGAAAAATGGGAGCCATTCACAGAGAGTTTTCTGCTGCTCCAGAAAAATCTCTTCTGACTTAATAAATATGTTCCTTTCTGTATATTAATTAAAGGGACAGCATCACGAGTATATGTTTATTTTCCTTCTTCTGACTTAACATCTCTTAAACAGCATGTCCTTAATTTTTGTGGAAACACCTTCAAATGTTAATTTAGGTTCCTTTAAATGGTTAAATGGTTTAAATGGTTAAATGGTGCTTTCTGCAAGCACATATGAATGAATGCCCTGAAATTTTAATCAAGTTCAGAGAATGAATATTGCTACAATTCAACATTTGAAAGCTTAATTTATTTTCTTGCAATTTTGAGAAAATTTGTCTTGGCAAATGAAAATCCAGGAGTGGTCCACAGCAAACTGTCAAGAGAATGGGAAAACCAAAAGCAGCAGAACATCCTGTATGCCAAACACCAGCAACATCCACTTGCTGTGTTATTTCTCAGTGTCACTAAAGAGACATCATTTGTCATTACTCAAATCTGGTCAATTCCACTCTTCCATCACAGGCTTGTTCCATCCCCGATCAAGAAGATTATCTTTGTCAGTGGATGCTACATAAAAACGAAACATTTCCAAAAAATAACTTAACATCTGAATGCCTCTGTTAAACTATCTGTAAAATGGATATTTTAGCATTCAATGCAGAGATGCAAATCATATGTAATAATCTGTCTGCCTACACAGCAATGCTACAGTACCAAGAGAAAACTCCTATAAAGTCTGTCCTCTTCAGAGGAATCATAAACCACTACCTTAAAATGTGTTTTCAGAAAGAGATGTCTTGATGACAAAGGACAGAAGGTATGTTACGTGACATGTCCTTACACTTCTA
This sequence comes from Toxostoma redivivum, assembly GCA_013397375.1. Classification (NCBI taxonomy): domain Eukaryota; kingdom Metazoa; phylum Chordata; class Aves; order Passeriformes; family Mimidae; genus Toxostoma; species Toxostoma redivivum. The sequence continues at coordinate 119,806 of VXBI01005315.1, forward strand.
AAATGATTTTTACAGACAAATCAAATTAGCACAGCAGAAATCCACCTTCCTGCATGGTTTTAAACTTTTGATGGAGAACAATATTTTCCAGAGGAAAGGAAGGGGAGCGTTGGTGGGGAAATATGAAAGTAATTTCAGCAAGAGTTTGTGAATAGGTTATTCCTTCATAGTAATGAAAACCAGATCATAAAATAGTCTATGAACTAAGAAATTGGCAGACAATATATTAAAAATTCTATTAAATATACAAAAGCACACATAATATAAATTTATATGTATATATGTATATAAATAATTACATAAAAATGGTATTAAAAACAATAAGAGTTTTCCCCATCATAAGCTATGCTCAGGATATTGCTTTTGAAACAATAAAAAACAAGTCAGGATTCTAAAATGCAGTTCCATAGAACAACAGAATGTCTGTCAAGGGAAAACAAGTTAAACAAATAATTTTGTATCACAAAGCTATTACATAATGTAAATCTTGTGCAACATAGTTTGTCACTTGATTTCAAAGTCATCAGGCACAGGAAGAATGCAAGTGTGTTCAGTTTACAAATGTCTCAGGAAAATTTCAAAGCATATACAAAATAGGTGGTATTAATATTACATAAAATTGAGAAAAAAAATAACCCGCTTCATTTTACAGGTCAACTCTTTTGAAAGGAAGGTTGGATAACAGTTGTCTTACAGCCTGAGTTGACTTCTTAATTTTCAAGCAATAAATAAGGCCTTCAGGGTTCAAGATCAAGTAATTAATTACTAAATTTATGGAAGGCTCTACTACAAAAATCAATAAACGGTGACTAAAGAAGGCATTATGAATAAAATACTTCATAATACTGGTAACTCCACTTGAGAGGATGGCAAAATTTTCTACATTGCAAGTACATGCCAAATCAATCCATGTAATATAATTTGCATTGAACAAACTATTTAGCATTTTGCACATGACCTCTGTGTTGAGACAAGTTAAGTTATCTTCCATTTTTTGTGCAAGGTCACGTGTAAATACAGGGTTTTCTCTGGACCCTCCACTGTCACTCTTACAGACTGACCCTTTCCTGCAAATATCCACAGTGGCATATACTTTTCAGAAGGAGCGAAAAAACCACCTCCATCAGTGAAGATGTAATGGGCTTGAGAATTAAAAACAAATTCTTGTCAAAACTAGTAAAATCTATATGAATATATACATATTGGTTCACACATACATATTAGATGAATAAATATTTTCTAGATCTCTGGTGAAAGATCAAATGAGAAAGGTGCACAGAAGAGACTGTTGCCTGCTTCTGTTACCAAGGAGCACAGGGCTGGAAGGTACTGTCATTACCCATTAGAGAGACAAAGGTTGTTTTCATTTAAGGCTTCATTCTAAAGAAATGAACATGTCAATCCACCACCACTTCAAGGGAAATAACTGAAAAAGCAGGTTATTCTGGCCTAATGTTTGGGAATCAGACACTGTGTAATATGGAAAACTGAAAGGTACTACATTTAAACAGAATTACCCAGACAAAGACATTCAGGGTAGAGAACATCTTGGGAGTTAACAGGTTGGCTAAAAAGGATGCAGGGATTATGGTGAATCATAAAGTAAGCACAAGCCTCAGTGTCACGTTGTTGTGTAAAGAATCACCATTGTATTACAGATATTATGAAAGCTAAAACAGCTTGCCTAAGGAGACAGTGGAATTAACATGCAGGGACAATTTAAAGACAGGTCTGATCAACATCTGTTAAGCATGATAAGGACAGCTGAATCTGTCTTGGGGCAAAGGAGGCATCAGGTGATTTCTCAAAATTATAAAACACAGCCAAGGTAAATTCCACAAAATATGACAGTACTTAAAATAGGTTTGGTAACACACCTTCAACCACAACAAAAAATTTCAGATATTGTTGTACTTGTGTTTCACTTCTGGTTTTTGCACTTCACACATAACTACAAAGAAAATTTCCACTCCTCCTCCCCTTTTGCAATAACTGGAAATTTTATCCCAGAGCAGGTGCTGCAAACTTAATCTGGTGTAGCTGAGATGTAGACTGCTTATGGTGATGTCTAATCCAAAGCTATAGGCAGAGAAGTTAAATAAACAGCTTCACTTTTCATTTAGTCTGCATTTCAAGGGACATTTTACATGTGCACTACCTTCAACTCACTAGTCTTCGAGGGATTGCATTTGCATAGATTTTTGATCTTTTCTATTCTTTCTATTGCTATTCTGCAGCAGTAGCATAGCTGGTTGCACAAAATCACTGCTCTCCAAGAGGTAACAACATCCAAACAGGGAGACAAATACAAGAAAGAATAAGGACTATAGAAGGATGAAAAAAAGTAGGGTGTAGAAGGTGCTCAAGGAAAACAAAATTAAGCATGTGGGAGAAAAGGTGCTGTAAGGACTTTTACTCTGAGTACTGAAGAGAGATAATTTTGTGATGCTTTGAAAAGATGCATGGGTAGAGTAAAATGAGGAAGGCAGGAGGGCACAGGTTGTGCTACTAAGGAATGGGATGAAAGGGGAAGATGATAGTGACTAGAAATAAGAACAGCCTAGAGAACAAACATTGTGTCATGGAAGGAGAGTCAGTAGAGAAAAAACATAGGAGGGCCTCTGTAACTTCGTGTCTTCTTTAACAAGGCAGTACAGAGGCAATACCTGAGCTCTCACTAAGGGCTAGACATGATCAATCTAGAACAATGTGGCTTCCTCAGGTATTTTATCCTCTATCTGCTCTGGGAAAGAGGCTGATAAATCCAGCGCAGGTGATCAAAGCCTTTCATCTGCCACTTAGCTGCTCTGACACAGTGGTGGAAATAAAAGTCTTATGCTCAAACCTAGAGATAAATAATCCATAACATTCCCCATTTGGAAAATATCTTGCCACTCAACATAACTGCATTTGTGTTGATCTGAAGCTGCTGGTAAGACAAAGGAAACAAAGATTGATATGCTTGTGTTTCAAGAAATGTCTTTCTTCTGCCTAACCCTTTTCTGCAGGCTTATAAATTCTTACTCAGAAGAATTGACCATGTTCTGAAGGTAATGAACCAGGATAAGAAACAGATCTGACTTCTGTAAGCCTTGCTCACCTGTCCAGTCCTGAGATGAGCAACAGCAGGTAAGATCAGGATAAGCAATGTGATTCATGCCAAGTAAAGTTAATATTCTTAGTAGGAAGCTTAAGATGACTTTTTGCACACTCTTACTATAGGTATTGAATTCTACCCTGCCCAGAGATATGGACAATCAGTAGGTCCCTTAAAAACTTCTAATAGACCACTCTCAATAAAAGGAGCTATTAAAAACATATTAAATACTTGCGACTTGTGCTTGTTCACAAGAAGCCTTCATTTTGTTTTCATTCCACTGTTCAGACAGCTTAAAGAGCAATTTATGTAAGACACCCTTTTAGATTTCCAAATCTCCTTCAGTGTTTCTATTAGGTGTGAAGTGAAAAAAATGTGCCATTTCCCTGCAGTAAAAAGGTGAGACAAAACACAGCTCATTTTGTATCATTCCATCTTGGGTGGGTTTGTGCTATGAATAATCTATGTGCTATGGGATCAGCATTTCTGGGTTATAAATGTCTCATTACACAATTTATTGCCACGAGAGGATATGCATTTCTATGGAAAAGGAATTAGATAAACACTGCCACCAAATTTTTAGAATTTACTCACGGAGTATCTCTCCCTGCAAATAAATGAAGATGCTAACTTTCAAGGTGCTCCAGAGGTAAGAGATCAATTAGAAGGAATTGCATTAGCTGTAGGAATTAGAATGGCACTGGCTAATGTACAAGATTAAATTTAGATTTTTTTTTTAAGATGGAAATTGTTAGGCCTCAGCTCATGGCAAACTTGTGATTTCATACAGAAAATATTCATGTTTTCAAGACTGATAGAGGGTGAAAAAGACTGTGGTCATAAAATGATAAAGGGAAATAGGTGTAACAAAAAATAATAAAAAAGAACATGTCCCAGAGATTATGAAAAAAATTCAAGAACACTAACTTTTTACAGTTTATAGGTAGAGATTTGAAAAGCGCTGTGATAATCTCTAGAAAGCTTTCATACTTGTAGAGCTGCTACTGTGCAACCAGAAATATCCTTTCAAAGGAATCATCTCATAGTATGTCAACAATAATGAATTATATTCAACAAAGAAGAATTAAAGAAGCCATTTATGTGAAAGGCTGAAAAGGAAACCCAATGGTGATGTCTTGCCCTAACTATACCCCTTTTACTGTCAACAGTGGCCACTATAGAATAATGCTTGTTTTAGAAATGTAAATAGTTTCAATCAGAAGAATCTCAATGGATCATTAAGAGAGAAAATCAATTGTGTTCACACTATTTAGGGAAAACAATAATATTTCCTGTTGCATGTAGCATGGATATAGAAGAAAACACAGTTTGGTTCCCACCATACTTTGCTATGCTTCTCCCGAAAGTGACTTTTGGCAAAATGCCATCTCCTTCAACTTCATTGCAGACCTCAGATATTCTGTATTACTCACTCAGAAAAAGCGTCTCCCTGCTTTCTTCTCCATTTGCTGACTGAACTATGGTCAGGAAGATATTTCTATTTTTGTAATTTTAAAGAGCAAAAGAAATGCATTTAGGATGCAAACCTTATGCGCTCATGCCCTTCCACTGCTCCAAGTGAAGCTATAATAAAGAAGATACCTTCTGTATTCTTAGGTTTTTCACTGAACTTCTGCAGTTTATTCTTAAACGTTAATGGTTTTAATTCCTTCTGTCGTTTTGTGAAGCTGGACTAAGACAGGGGTAACTTCAATTTTATTATTTTGTTCCTAGGTATTTTCAGGTGTATAAAACACTCTAAGAAAAAAATATTAAACCTTTCCATGACTGATTTTCAATTCTTTCATTTCTCTTTTCTCATTAGTTTCATCTTGGAGTTTGCAAAGGTCCAGAGCAACCTATTGTAGTGGCAGTCAGAACCTTGACTGTGGCTCACCATTTCTCCTGCAGTACCTATAATGAAAAGGTCAAAATGGCTATTCAAAATCTCCTCCTTTGACCTTGTGCCTCATCAAATCATACTTGCATTATGGCCAGTGACCATGACAGATTCACAGAAAAAGAGTGCACTGGTCAGTGAAGAGACGTTTCTAGCAAGAAGTGCCAACCATTCTAGCTCTAAATAACATTTTTTGTGCCTTAAAATGACCAGTTGTGCTATGTTACTGTGTTTTTTTTAGTTATTACTTATTACCATAAGTTATGTTGCATATTGCAATATTCTGGTCCATGCAGACAGTTCAGGACTCACATAAGCACAAGAATCTTGCTGCCTTCCGGCACTTTTCACCCTTTGCAGCCACAAGAGTGCGTAACGTGTTCTTCTGTACTCCACTAGTTTTCTAGTGACCTACTCACACAACCTTCTAACATTTCACTCCTTACCCTTGTAAGCAAACAATGACCAAACCTCCTTTGTTCTCTTCTTTCACCTGACATGTAGTCAAAAGTCACAAATGCACTGAGAGGTGCCAGCTCCTGGGGCACCTGCTCCTGACACTCTCAGACTCCTTATCCCACACTTTTTGCCCCAAAGTTGAGGCTTCTTCTTTGAGCACATAACATCTCCTGTGCCTCAAAAAACCCAAAATCCAAACAAAACCTACAAGAGTGGAAAAAACTGAGCACTAAGCTCTGAAAAAGACAACTCCACGTGCCACAACAAAATTTATATTCACCTTTCCTCCTAATGTCTTTTTCTACCTTCAGACCAAAATTTCAGCTAGAAAACTTGATGGCAACTTAGCTTCAGTAAAAACTGTTTATCTTAGCCAATATGTAAAACACTGAAAAGAATGTATTTCATTTGCTTATCTACATGTTTTTAACGACGTGTGTTCCATGTCTAAATACGCCCTGTCATTCAGTCAGGGAAAGCTTTATGAGATATTTCATATTTCCATGTTACCGAATACAAGTGTAGAGTTGATGCAATTCTTGGTGTTACTCCATTCCCACTGTTTAAAGAAAATTTGAAGAACATTAACATTTCTTAGCAAATTAAGATGACTGCTACAAAACATCTGTTTGTATTTCAAGAGCAAAGGTGTGAGTTTACAGGTACCACCTGCAATTCAACAGCCACAAAAGAACCTAATCCACTAAGGCTAAACATAGCTCAAAAGGAGGAAAACCAAAGGAAGCTACCAAGTCCCTCAAAATGCTCATCCAGCCTAGCATGAAGCTAGTCTTGCTGTTGAGAGGCTACTCAAAGAAAAAGAGATCAAGGGAGATAATTCTTCCGCTATTGTCTATCCTACAAATAAATCATTATCCAAACTAATTATGGAGTAAAAAAAAACAATCAAGAAAAATAAATTTGAATTTTGCTAGAGGGTCAGTAGCTTAGTTCCTTTTTAAAGTATCATTCTGATGTGAAGTAACCAAAATATATAAAATAATTAAAAACATATGAATATAATTATATTATTATTTAATATATAAATGTAGAATATAAAAATTAAAAAGATGCTAAAAACCATTGGGCTAATATTCACATTCCTACTTCATTCCTGTTGAACCATGTTTAAAATATTTGAATTTTTTAGCCTGCAAGTTAAAAAGAAAAGATTCACTAACTTTGTGAAGATGCCTACCTGGAAGATCAGACATTGCTATTCCCACTGCTACACCAGGAACTGTTTACATATGTGAACAGGGTTGATGAACAGATAAGGTTAAGACAGAATATTAAATTGCAGAGTACTGTGCTTCAAGATAAGAGTTCAAATTTCCTCAGGCAGAGGGAAGAACCAAACTTTGGTTTTCTAAAGCAGTGGATTAAACCACAACCTCCTACTACTTTGCACAACATGCACTTCATCTGACGCTTTCCCACAGGTGTTCAAAATGAAGTATCTCATTTAGGGTTTAACAACAGCATCTTTTCCAGGCATCACCAACTGACATTATGCCAGTGAAACTAACACGTTGAAGAAACCAAGAATCTCTTCCACAGCACCTCTGCATTTCTATTATCCCTGCCATATGTCAGACAATTATTTCAAGTAGAGGCAGGATGGTAGGAAGGAGAGATGGCTGGCAGTCAGCTACTGACCAAGAGGACTAGACTCTTGGAGGTCATTAGACCTCCACATTCCACTGGCAAAGGGAAGTTGAAAGACCAGGAACACTGTAGAGTCTGGCACAATTTCGAAGTATACCTGAATTTTGTGTTTTCAAAAGTGTGGTCTAATAGACTGGATTTGAGGTTTGAGCTGCAGGGCACCCATAGTGTCTGCAGCGCACTGCTTCACTGGCCAGGATTTGTTTACAGCTACACTGGGGTACACCACTGTGTATTATTACCCCGTTCTGAACTTATCATAAATTTCAGGTTACTCTGTTGCGAATTTAGCTACAGAGGAGGAATTAGGGAACTACACAGCTAAATCTTCATCAGTGGCTGAATCTCAGGAAGGCGAGGCCAAATAGGCATAATGATACTAAAATTACCAGCTTCAAAGGATACAACAAAGGCTAATTAATGTTTTTAAAGGGTTTTGAGGGTGGAAAGCGCACAAAGGAGAAATAACACTATTTGGTGAGCTTCTGTGTAGGCTAGCAACTGAAGGGTCCAATTATGTAGCTTTCAACAGTTAACCACATGAATAAAAGAAAGCTACTCTGATGATTGACTTCCTTCTTACTTTCATTTGTGGGACTTTCAGCACCTGGCACCTGCTTCAAAACTTTAAAATCTCTCTTTTGTCAAAATGGACTTCAACAGCAGCTTAATCTTTTCTGCTCTACCATGACCCTGAGACTAGCTCAGTTGGTTAAAGCTTGGTGCCAAAAAAGCCAAACTACCAAGGTTGAGGGATCAACCTCTTTATGGACTGTTCACTTTAGAGCTGGACTTGATGACCCTTGTGGATCTCTTCCAACTCAGAAGACTCTGATTCTGTGATCTGTGGACACGCCATGACAGAAACTTGTGAGAAACCTGAATTTTGTGCCTCTGGAAAGGGGAGATGGACTTCTCTCAAACACTGTTTATCAGCCTGTTTTGTCTTAAAGAAAGCTGCCAAATTCTGATTTTTCTTTTGCTATCTTTTTATCTTCTCATTTATCTGGATGTCTTATGAATAAAGCCTTATGTGATGAAAAGCTTGTCTATTCTTCCACATCTATAACCATTGATTTATTATGATGCTACTCCTATCATCTTTACAGACTTAAATGCATCCAGGTACACAATTCTACTGCCACTAGTTTCACATGAATTGTAAACCAAACAATTTTAACTGTGGTCTTATCAGGAACTTCAACAGCAACAGGCAAAAGACACTGACATAAACAAAAAATTACTAGTATGTGTTTCATAATGAGCTTATGAATTCCAAATTTTGCTAATCATTTCAAGTCTTTCTTCTTTCATTAGTTTCTAATCCATGACTGATTTTATTCATCATGCCCACAAGCAATGCAAGAAGTTAATCCCCCTCTGATAAGGAATTGAAATGGAATTCTTTTGAACATATTACCCATTCATTTTCATATGTATGTTTTTACAGGATTATTGCCTTTCCCAACTCTATTTGCTTGAACAACCAAAGAAGCCTTAGAATCAGGGAAAATCTGGATGTCATAATCCCAGATTACTTTGTTCTCTTATGTAAAATAAAGCTGCAATCTAAACCATTGGGGAGAACTTAAAATGGGATATGACATGTGGGAGTCAGGGAGCGGGATTTCCAGCTGATAGCCATTTCTTTTCATTATTTTGTGGAAAAGAGATTGATCATTCACCAAAGAAATCATATATCTTCAAACTGCTTGAGTTCTCCTTCAAACACAAAATTCACAGAGCATCTTGTTTGAAATGGTGCATTTCTCTGTGTGCTTCAGGCAACACTGCTGAAACAGGAAACCTACACAACACTAAGAGAAGATAAAGCATGGAAAGATCAAAGAAGAGTAGCTGTGGAGCATCAGAATCTACATCATGAAGAGCAGGGGCCAGGCCACCAGAAGAGGAAAAAAAAGGAATCAGTCCCTTTGAATTCACAGATGGAGCCCTGCCTTCCTCTGGGCATCTTTGTTGGAAGAGTGTCCTCCTGCTGCAGAGAAACAGACATTCCAAAACACATCCAGATGTGCAGCAATACTCATGATGTGTTTTTCATTCTCCTCACAACACACTCTTGATTTATTAGTGATTAAAACCTGTTTGTTTTCCCTAAAGATATGCAAGGCTGTTATGGTTCCTACAAGTAAGATTTTTCAACTAACCTCAAGATATCTATCTTGAGCAATATCCTTACTATTCCTCAAGGACACACCTTGGTGTTTCCCTACTTGGGGACTTAGAAGAAGCACAAGTAAGTGCTACAATTAGTTGACATCTGAAGTTGCTTCCAGCTGTCTTCAACACACATAGATGGACTGGTGAGCAGTGGCTGGGGAACCACAGAAGGAGAGCACAGAGAGGCTGCCTGGGGAGTCAAGCTGATGCTATGCAAAGACTGAGAGGAGTAATCTTAATAGAAGACATTACATCTTTTAGGTTCATTCCTCTGTTGGTTTAGCTGCTATCACATTAAGAAAGTCTGACACTTCTAACACAGCCAATACACATTGCTGTCCTTCCCAGAGTAATGCCACTCAGCTGGGTATCTTAGAAATCTAGTAATATATGAATGGCAAGTTGGGCTGCACATCACAGAAACTGTTCACCACAGAGTTTCAGTTGATTTAGTTTGTTTTGTTGGTTTTTTTTCCCCTCAGAGATACACCTTTTAAATGGCACTTTAATTTGCTCTCTTTTTAAACAATTGTATCCACTGCAATGAAATTTACCAGCATGATTCTGTACATATCCAGTTTTGCTATCACTTTTAAATTCTGAGGGAAGAAAGGAAAAAAAACCACAAAGGGAGCTAAAGTTAATCAATCAATTATCCCTTCCCTCTAGCCCTCAGGCTCCAATGAGATTAAATCACTGAGTTAATACAAATCTAGTCAGTCAGTTCCACCAGATCTGTGCTGTTTCTGGTGAGCACAGTAAGAGCACAGTAAGAATATATTCACCTGATCTAAGGTTCAAAGTAAAATTCCTGCTGTATGTAAAGAGGCAAGAGAATTATTACAAATTATGTTAGAAGATTAAGAATATCTAGAAAAACACTTATAAAGCTAAAGAGAATTGTTAACCTCCACAATTACCAGATTGCCAGAAGTGAGTTATCCTTTCTATTTATTAAATAAATATTATTTTGTCTATAAAAGTATTACCAGCTCAGAATAAACAAAAAATAGTTCTCTTTGACAACCTATTTTTCCTGTAACACTGACATTACCAAAAATACTTTAAAAGACCAGAAGTGTTAAACAGAAGATCCTACTCCAAAAAGCAAGGATCCTCCAAAAGTATGAAAGGAAGATAAGGTCACCAAAACCATCACAGCTGCAAAGTCTGCTGAGCCTCCAGCCTATAAATGAACAAATTTTGCCTAAGGGATTATTCATAAATGGCCTTCCAACAAAAACAGTGGTGCGACTGCAGGAGATCATTAGCTTGCAGAAAGTGGAGAGATTTTTACTTAGTCTGCTAGTATTAAGTGAACTAAGAACTGTTTAAGAATGGTATTCACTTTGCTGCATATGGAACAAGTCTTGCTTTGTTTTCATGTTTAATGCTAGCTCTATATTTAAATGCCTTTGCTGCCTTGGTGTGTGATATGACACACTAAAAATAGCCTGTCTGTTCCAGAATTTCCATTGTATCTACCTTTGAAAAGTTCCATTAATGATGAAAATGTCACTATGAATTTAACTTATGAAGATAAGCCTAAAATACTGAGACTGAGACTGTACATACAGTAAATCTCCATTAAATATTTTCTGTGTGAATATGCTTTATGTACCATATACAGGCTAAATCCCCCCTAGTTCAATCTATACTGAGGAACAAAAACGCAAAATGATGCTTGAAAGCCCACACTTTTTACTGCTACATTTTTTGTGTGTCTGCCCAATAAGGCCTGGAGACTTTCAAAAAATTAGGAAATCTTATCTCTGTTCTCTCCAGCTCTTTTATTTTTTTTCCTTTTTTTTCTTTTTGTGCTGTAGATACCTTTTTAATTAAACTCAGATGTTGTTTATACTTTGGAGGGCCTCTTGCAGCCAGCAAGACAAAACAAAACAGTGGGATCCTGTTCCACTGAGATACAGAAGTGTCCTCTCAGGCCAAATGGTAACAGCAGCCAGTAATGAATTTGCAAAGCAGAGGTGATCATTTCATAGCAGGAATAAGCAGTCAGTTCTAGGATCCTGAAATATTAATGTAAGATGTGAAGAACGGTGGAGATGACTATAGTGTCAGCTATAGAGTAGACACAGGCACACTCCACAAACACGTTCAGCATCCCAGCTCCAGTTCTGGTGGCTAACTCCCTTGAACATTTTTAAGTATACATCAATCACTGACTACAACTGTTCTGTGTGTTTTAATATACTTCAGCAAAGGCTGGCTAGTTTCTCAAATGGCCTGATGATACTGCCAACCAGTAGTACTATACCAGACAAATGCACCTCCCAAGAGGAAAAATCATTACTATTCTATCACTCAGATTACTAATCACTCTACTTTTGCTCCTCCCCTTTTTCTTGCTGGACATACCATTTATTTATATGTGATGACATTACCTAGATGGTCAACTCCATCTGTAATCAAATTACTGGTTGTTGAGCATCTTTTAAAACCATGCACAGACAAGACTTAGGAAAACTACATGGATGTTGGAAGTAGGACAAGAAACTTACGATGGTTTTATATTAATTTCTATTTTCCGGATTTGCCTGTGTACATGCACAGGTACTGTAAAAACACACAGGATTAGGCAAGGTAATTTTGCCTAATACATTCATTGTACTTTACCACAGTGTACAGAGAGAGATTCTGAACACTTCCCCTTCCACACAACGAAATTAATTGCATAAATGTGTGGAAAAGTATACTAATATGCCATTTAGCTTTCCAGTGGCATTAATTTTATATAATTTGCAAGACAAAAGATGGCTGCAACTTCTCAGTGCCTCAACTGCAGCTGCCAGAGTCCATCAGAAAACCTCAAGCCCTTCTTTGACTTCAAGATCATCAGCTACAATACAGACCTTGGCAGCAGCAGTTAGCTGGCCACTGTCAGTGAATAGATGAAACAACAGAATGCAGTTTGCTCTTTCACAGCTAAGTCAATGCTGTTCTGCTGACAGGCATGGTGAAGCTGCTTTTGTCAGTGAGCCAGGTAGATATGACCCCAGAGACACAAAGGAGACAGGTCATCAAACGGTTTGTGTTGAAACACATCTTGAAGATCATCTAGGTCCAACCTCACTGCAATGGGGTTGCTCAAAGCCCCATCTGACCTGGCTTTGAATACTTCCAGGGATGGGGCACCCACAAATTCTCTTCCAGTGTCTCACCCCTATCACTACATGCCCTTGTAAAAAGCGCCTCTCCAGCTCTCTTGTAGCCCCCTTTAGCTACTGTAACGCTGCAGTGAGGTCCCCCTGGAACCTTTTCTTCTCCAGGCTGAACAAACCCAGTTCTCTCACGCCTTTCCTGTGCTGGGGACCACAGAACTGGATGCAGAGTAGAGCGGAAGGGAAGAATCTTGACTCCTGACCTGCTGGCCACACTCCTTTTGATGCAGTCCGGGATCTGGTTGGCTTTCTGGGCTGTGAGCACACACTGAAACTCATGTCAAGCTCTTCATCCACCAACACCTCTAAGACCTTATCTCCAGACCTGCTCTTCATTCATTCTCCTCCTGTCCTGTACCTGTGCTCAGGATTGCCCCAACCTATGTTCTGGACCTTGTACTTGGCCTTTTTGAATTTCATGAGACTTCAGGGGCCCATGTCTCAAGCCTGTCCAGGTCCTTCTGGATGGCATCACTTCCCTCCAGCATGTTGACCACTCAGCTTGCTGAAGGTGCACTTGATCCCACTCTTCCTGTCACCAGCAAAGATGTTAAACATCACCAATCCAAATAGTGATTCCTAAGGAACACCACTCATCACTGATCTCCATTTGGGTATTGAGACATTGGAGTGTGGCCATCCAGCCAACTCCTTATACACCTGAGTGGTTCATCCATCTAATTCACATCTCCCCAGTTTAAAGACAAGGATGTCATGTGAACCGTTAGAAAATACCATCCTCACAGAGTCACTTCTCTGGCCATAACTGTATATTAGCAGATGTCCACCTCAATACTACCAGTGATACATTCATCATGGGCCTGAAAATCCACTATATCTATTCCACCTGCAGTTCTTCCTCAGCCAAAAGCCCACATGGTGTACAGGAATAGGCCAAATGCTAGGAAATGTGGGCAACTCCCATGCTGTTCACAAACATTAGTGTCCAAACCCAAGCACATTCTCCATTACAAAAACATAGGCAAAATTCCAAACACAGAAAGCAGTTATCGTGTTTAGGGACAACTAACAATCCTTGACAGCATTACCATTTGGAAAAATATTCTGGGTTCAGCTCCATCTGCACCCACTGTTTTGTTACAAGATATGCTGCTTTTCCAAACAATCTTACCAAGTGATTTTTTTAAAAATTCAACTTCAGAGCAGGATATCTAGACTGAAATGGCCATGGTCTGATAGGAAAGGCTGGAGAGCTGATTAGAAAGTACAATATACAATCAAGATATCAACACTTGTGCCCAAACAGCTTAAAATTATTTCAAAGGATACAGAAGCAGCAATAAACAGTTCATATTTCTGTCCTTCCAGTGGACATGCTACAAAGGGCAATCTGGGCGAGCCGGTGCTAAATACATGTTCCTGCCAAAGCTCTGCCAGCTCAGGCATGTCTTTGTTATAACACTGATGCTCTTGACAGGGCCTCTCTGTGCAGGGTTTAGAGGACACTTTGACTCCTGGGGTGACCTGCTCTTTCTCTTTGTTCAGAGCATTCAGTGAAAGCAGCAACCTAACCTTGGCCTTTTACGTTTCTGCTAAGTATGCACTCAATACTGCATTTTCAACAAATCCCTGAAAATCTGCAATAATACTCCATGCACATCAGCTCTGCTCTGTTCACTTCACTAAAGAGAGGGAGACTATTGGGGAGGGGAGGAAGAACTGATACACTGCCCACCTCCAGCTCTGGCACAGCCCCACTGCTGGGAAGAGAGGATGTAGAGACAGCACTGCCCTCTTCATCCCTGCTGGAAGAGCAATGTATGGCAGAGCAAGGTCAGGCTAGACTAACAGACCAACAATACTGGTACATAATAATTTTGGAGCTGCATATATTTGTTATCTGGTACATTTTTTTTTGCTATCATAGCACATCTAGGATGTGCACTGGGCTCCAATCTCCCAGCATTACTTCCCATTCACTATCCCCGAGCATCTGTCAATACACTACCTTTCGTCAAGGTGTATAGATAGGAGAAACACCTCAACAAGTGACTCACTCTTCTGCTCATCACACTAAAATCACATTCTGGTCTACGTGGTCATTTCCTCCTCCCTGTGTAGCTAAGTCAAGCTTTCCTGTTTATTGATGAGAGCAGGTTTCAGCTGCAGTCAGCACTGTTTGGATGCGGTTGTTGGGCAAGTGAGCTAGTATCTATAGTTTCATATGTTATCAGCAGTCTTGAAACTTTATTATAGAGTGGCAGATGTAGCAAAAATGGAGCACTAATTTAATTTTCAATTGTATTGTCTTCTCTCTGACCTGACAGTTCAAGAAGTCATCACCAGACCACCAGAGTAAGCAAACTCAGTATCAGAGACACTGAAGAGAAATCTCCAGGCTGTTTTTCACACAGCTGCTTTCTCTGACTATAGCTTCTCTGGAGTAGAATGAATCACTCAATAGTCTGTCTTTGGTTAGCTCACATCTATTTAAACCAGCGTGAAGATCCGCACCTTTGATGTGAGTTAATTAAGCTCACATGGCTTTCTCCAGCCGGGCTTCTGCAGCTTCAGAAGCGAAGGGAGCCAAATTAGGCCCATCTGTCTAAATGGAAGGGGTCCTCTCCCATCATAAGGCACACTCCATTACCCAGCACAGGAGCTGCCTTCCAAGAGCACCAGCAAAGGAGGTTTCACTGCTGCCAACAGCTACCAAGAATACCAGGCCTGCCAGGCGTAGGGGTTTTCATGAGAACCACAGTTCTGTGCCGTCAGCTTCTCTGCACAGAAGCCTCAAGTGTCTGTCTACAAAAGAATTTCCTGCAATAACCTTTTGTTTAACCCTTGGAACTTCTTGGCAGCAACAGATCTGCAAAAAAATTTGCTTTTTTTCTATTTAAAAATAGAGAAGAAACTAAGAGACTTCAGTAGGGCACAGGATGGCACCCTCCCTTGATTCTGCAGCCATTAATTGTGTAACTGAAGTTTGTAGCCTCTACAGACTCTGAAAGCCTCTCAGTATCCTAAAAAGAAAGAAAGAAAGTAGCCTTAAATAATCTACATCATCAGGTACAGCTGTTACCGAGGCGCTCTCAAGGACTTGTGCCTGTGCCCGGCAAGAAGAGCTGGGACATTCAGCTGTCAGAAAAGACCATTTCAAGAAGATCTACTGGAATCTATGGGGATGCTATCAAAAAGGTGTGTGGCATGAGAACAATACACAACAGGTACAAATCGCCATTGGGAGGGTCCCACAGAATATTATTTAAAATATTATTCATATTATTTAAAAATAGAAGTTTGCTATGAAGATAGCAAAGTAGTATTAACAGCTTTCTCAGAGATGGTGCAATGACTGTATCCCTGGAGGTCTTCAAACTCAATTAGATAAACCCCTGAGAAACCTGACTTGAATTCAGGGTTCACTGCTTTGAGTGGAATGCTGGATTAGGGACCTCCTTGAGGTCCCTTCCATCCTGAAAGGCTCTGTGACTCCATATCAGCTGCTACAGGTTCTATAATGCATAAAATAATGGAAAAGGGTTCTCAGAACTGCTGACATTTGGGAGCCTGGAACCAGTATTAGCACCCTGGACTTTTGAGAAGCACCTCTTTACAGTTTGTATAGTGCGACTGAAAACCTGCACAGTTTGATTGTGCTCACACTGGGAGCATCTTGGAGCAAGGAAATGGTGCTTTCGTCAGACAGCATCTTGCCTTCGAGAGTTGAGGATTGCAACCAAATGTATGCAAGCAAGAAGTGCTCTAATTAAAGAAGAAATAAGAAATGCAGATTCCAAGGCTTAATGAATCATAAAAAATACCCTGAAAAAACCTAATCCAGCCAATTGAGTTGGCTGAAACATTTGCATGCATGAACGCAACCACGTAGTTATTTCCCTGGGTAGAATTCTTCAAGCTGTAATATTGATTCTTCATCTGGAGCATAAATGGCAATTATTTGTTAATAAAGTTGTAACTTTTCTACATACCAAATCAAGGTCTTGGGAAACCCTCCGCTTGCGCAGCTCTTCCATCCTCTCACACACATCTGTGAAGCAGGTGTTGTAGTAGTCTGCATACTGCTGTGCCAGATCATCAATATTTCCCAGTGACCCGTCCTACAGGAAGAAACAGGTTAATCAATTTTAAAATTCTAATTTAAAGATAGCATCACAACTATGAAGGAAACCCCCCCTGCCCTTGCAGCACATCATGCTCAGATCATCCTCTCCATCCCTATTCCAGAGCACACTAACAGTAAGAACAGTTGGGAACTACAGTACCAAAACAGCTCCTCACAATCAGGTGGGGCTTTGTTAATTCCTACAGAGAGAAAGAAGGCAGGGACAACAATGCACAGCAGTGGAACAACACATCCTCAGGCACTATCTGCCTCAATTCCCTCAATTCCCACCAGCATATACTCAAAGTGCACCTGGTTCTTCCAAGCAGCAGCTCGCTCTTCCAAGAGCCAGTCATTACACACATTTCACTGACCTTACCAAGAGTAGCACTGCTTTGTGACAATGACTAACTGCAACTAAAACCATGTCATTTCTTGCCAACACACCAAATCAGCCAGACCGCAAACAATGACACCCACAAAGACACTCTGCCAGTTGGTCTTTTAAGATGTACTGGAGGTGGCAACATGGCTTGCTGAGTCCCAAATGTCTGATTTGCAGGACAGGATTGCTACACTGCTAATAAAATGGCTATAGCCAGAAATCTAATTGTAATAATCTGTTAATTACAGTCCAAAATAATAATTTAAAAATTACGAATTAAGAGAATAAGACCAAAACAATATAAAGGCTGAATTTTAAGTGTCATGAGAAACCTTTCTAAACATTGGTTGTGTATATTGTACCTGTCAAGTGAGGAGGTGGGCAGGTACAATATGCACACACTTAAGATAGATCCAAAAGATGGGATGGAGTAATCTTGTGTCCGTTTGTCTAACTTATGAAAGAGCATGTATGTTACTGTGTGAATTCTTTAGAAGGTAACAATCTGCTCTCTGTTGCCTATCTTGAGAGAAGGACAATAGATTGCAGACTATTATTTCATTGCTGCTGTTCATAGATGCATGCATATAAACATAAAATTCTGTCATGATTATTAAGAGAAAGCTAAGCAATAGAGAAATAATGTAAAAATAATTATACTAATAATATACATAAATTGCAAGGTTGAGTTATAGCATTCGAGCTAGGAGGAACTCTTAATTATAACCACACCTTACTGAAGCTGTTGTTACTTGGAAATAAGCATGTGGTTCCACTCTCAGGGTTCTGGACTATGCTGAAGAGGTAGGTTTTCTCTAATGAAGTATCACTTCTGGATAATTGGAAAAAACATTCCAGTTTAAATAAAAGTGAAGCCTATTAAATCTCAGAGTTGGTGAAAATTACTTTCTACTCTTTTAAAATGTAATTCCACAGGCAGAACAGTTATCTCCTGAAACTTTTGCAGATTCCCCAGAAACTTTTGCAGAGCTCAAGTTCCCAAAATTTGGAGCAGCTTGCATTTTCTCAACACTAGTGTGTTCAGTACAGGTGGAAAATAATTTGCATGTCACTTGTTGGAGCAGCAGAAGCAAAATAATTATACTAAATACATGTCTAAGCTTTCTCCCCGTACTTAATGTATCTCTCTGTACTTAGATGGGACATTTACTGTAGCTCCTATCTCTCAAGCTGCTGAAGATCTCACAGGAGATGTTTCAAGCATTAAAAGGCTGGGGATACAAATACACTTCTGCAAACTTCAGACTTTCCAGAGCTTTGGACAAAAAACTTCCTGTGCTGCTAAGCAAATGTATAGTTTACATGGGAAAAAGCCAGCTCCTTTGAGAACACAACAGTGCTACCCTGCCTTTCTACAGGAGCTCACAGCAGAAGCTTATGTCTTCCTCCAACCATCTCCTTGACATCCATCACTTCCCAACAAGCTGGGGAAGCAACCTGGACTCTTCTGTGTCTGTACCACAAGTCCAACAAATTTCCCTGTGCCACTGGACACTCCTCTGGTGGCTGAGTATGTGCTTTTTGGTCCCACATGGACTACATGCTGCTTTCAATGTTTAAACACACAGTAGGAATAGCCAGGGCTGCACTGCTGGGGAAAAAAATGAACATCAAACTGAAAAAGCAACCCCAAAAACTTAACCTTTATTTGCTGACTTTTGTGGGCAGTAGGAGAACCTGTATGACTTCCAAGATGACATGGACATCTGAATCCCAGCCACTCAATCATAACAAACATCCCTCTCTAAGGGTTATCAAAAATTCCCACTTTGGAGTATCTTCCCCAGCCAGAGTCTGTTTATTCCTCGATAAACTTTGCAAGTTAAGAACATCGAAGGTGGAAACAATAATGATAGAAGAGCAACACAGGGAAGCATCATTTTACTAGAACAATATGAAAATTGCCTATCAGTCCATCTCCTCTCACAATTCTGGAAACTATACATTCCATAAAGTTAACCTGATCCAAAATACACATAACTTTCTAACTTTCAAAGGTAATTCATGACTTTGAAAAATTGCCTTAAATACTCCAAATCCAAACATATCACATGAACTTTAGCTCAGCTGAGAGAAAGACAGAGCTGAAGATCTCAGCATGCTCCAGTGCTCCTCTCCAGACCTCCTCAGACACGTGGTCATGGACCATTTGCAGGATAGCAATGGCACTGCCAGTGGATCAAACACAGCTGAACAAGTGCTCATCTTTCACTTGTTCTGGCATGCAGTTCACTGTGCTATTTTTAAAGGTAGCCTCCACAAGGCTGAAGGCTTCTGACTGTCCCTAGAACAAAATTAGCTTGATTGCAGCACCCCAATTAAAGCTCTCAGAACGTGGGTGGCCCCACTGCCAGCGAGCATGTGGCTGCAAAGAAAGGCCTATTCACGAGTGACCCAGTCCACCAGTGCCGCCGTGGCCAGAGGAGCAGAGCTGCAGGCATCAGCCTGCCTGCCTGACAGCAGGGATTGCTGGCAGTGCTTGAGGCTTGCATGAGGGGGCTATGCTGCAAATGAAAACAAGCTTAATGTCCAGAAAAAGATGAAGGAACAGAAGAAATCCCACAAGATCTTAGAGAGGAGAATAGCCCGCTGACACATATACTCGTTACAGCCCTGCCACATGCTTTTGCTGGGCTACCAGACTGAGGGCAGCTACAGCTTTATGCAGTTGCTATTCTGCAAAGGCCACATGCATTCTCCTCACTAGATGTGGGCAGCTTTGGGGTTTGAAGCCCCATAGCTTCAAAATTAGAATAAACCACAAACACTTGCATTTGCACCTCAACTTGCCAGAAAGGTGCAGTGCAAATATCGATTGAAGGATTTGCATCTGTGGCCAAGAGCTGCTTTTGTGAGTTTATGCATGCAGGCAATGCAGAGAGCACTGGTTTTGTTAAAAGAAATAGATACATCAATCAACCCAAGCCAAAGACAGCAAGCATCTCACAACTCGCAGCATCTGCTCATGTTTCATGTATGTAAATGTCGTAACTTAACAAATGATTGTATATTTGATTTATATGACCTCAAATTTGATCCCTAGATAGTTATCTCCATCATCCCCCTTTACTCTTCAAGCACTACTAAAAGCATGGCAAAACTTGGAAACGAGAAGATGCTTCATTTTTCTACTGTGCTAATAATGGCCAAGACCTACTTTACATATCATCAAATCACAAGTATAACTCATCTGAAGAACCATGACATTTTGTCTATTCTTTAAATTGACCCCCTCAATGTCTCCAAATAATTCTAAACTGTCTCACACAAAATCACCAGCACCATGCTTTGCAATTCTATTTGGGTTTCGAGTATTTAAAAAATATTCATATGCAAAACATTAGCTGCAGCTTGGTAAGTCATACATTTCCTTACAAATGAAGTCAAAGGAATAGTCTGAAAAGTTTTTTTAAAAAATCTCTAGAATTATTAATAAAATAGAACACTAAAAGCATAACTATTAATATTTTAAAAATATTTCACTCTGATGCACAAAGAGTAAGACTCAGTGGTAATTTTCA
Organism: Toxostoma redivivum; assembly: GCA_013397375.1. Taxonomy (NCBI): domain Eukaryota; kingdom Metazoa; phylum Chordata; class Aves; order Passeriformes; family Mimidae; genus Toxostoma; species Toxostoma redivivum. The sequence goes on from VXBI01005315.1 coordinate 140,304, forward strand.
CAGGTTTAGACAAATGTGGAGTGCCATTTTAGTTTCAAAGGTAGAAAAAAACATACAGTTATTTAATACAAAAAAAAAAGCCAATGTAATTTATAGTAAGCCTTCAATAATTATGTATCACTATGCTCCATTTTGATATAGATGAGTTGCATATTTGAGACAACTTATGTGAGCAATGAAAAAACATAAAGCTTTCAAATTTATTCTTATGGATCTCTCTGTAATTCAGAAGCCTCTGAAATGCTCTGAACTGTCAGTAACATTTTTAAAACCAAAACCTCATAATACACTCTCTCATTTTGTAACAAATTTATCAGTTAAAAAAAGCACTAACATGAAGAGTGTTTTACACCAATTGTTTATTACCATGCAAACTGCACTGTTCCCACTGTATAATCCCATAGATTTTCTCTGGTGGAAAAAAATTGTGAGCAATACAAATATAGAGCAGGAAAACCATTCTCCAAACACTTTATTGGTAAAAAGTTACAACATGTTTCCCTTAAGATTTCACTGCTGCACAGAGCCTTCCACAAAATAGTTTGATAACCAGGAAAGTACACAACCCATTATTTATAAAGGGTTAAATGTAAAATGAAGATTTAACAGTCTAATGAAAACAGAAGTTATCTTAGATTTCTATTTTCAGTTGTGTTCCTAAATCTTCATTTTATAATGTATGCATGAAACATTTTTTGGCATCATAAAACACAGAGCAAAATGATGAATTGTCCTGAAATTCCCAGAGAATTAGTTCTGATATGCATGTGAATACCAAAGGAATCCATTGGGATTCCTGTTAATGGACTGACTACAAAGAGAAGTTGGAACGATTTGGCACTCATTATAAAGTTAGAATTTATCGGTCACCGCACATCAGTTAGTTTAACGCCTTGGCAGAATCCTTTGTATCTGACATCTGAAAGTGTAAAAGAGAAAAATGTTTTGCTAGAGAGCTCTGCTGGCTGTAAAATTAAGTAAAAATACATTCATATTTTAATAGTATAATAAAATAAAAACACTAACAGCTAAAGAGGAATAACAGACTTTGCTAAGTAACAAATATATTTGATGAAACTGCATGTGTACCTAAATATTAGGCACTAGCAGCGCATGTGTACCTTCTGCATACATTTCTATGCAGCGTAAGATTTTTAGAAAAATCTCCCAAAAACACTACTATTTTACTCTGTATTTTTCTGTCTCAGAATCTGAAAAACGTGTTACAAAACTGCATATTCCAGTATATCCTCCTCCTACTCTGGCAGATATTAGGAATATCAGTAAAGAGGTCTTGACTACTGGATATATGTGCTCACTTCTCCTGGGTGAAATTCACATAACTGCATGAATCTCAGAAATGTAAAAAGATGTGGATGCTACAAGCCTGTTTGTTCAGAGAGACAGATGGGTCTCCATCTGCACGTGGCAATGCAGGTTATAGCATATAATGCAACTATTCGAGTTCAAAACTTAAAAGCCACTGCAGCTATGGCCACAGTACATGCATAATCTGGGATTTTAGGAATAGGTCAGAAACTGGGAGGAAGACAATCTGACTTTTTTCCTATTAAAGTATAAATGAACGTGGAAGCGGCACTGGCAAAGGGAAGGATCTCTTTCACAACATGCAGCAAATCATGCCCTGGCAAAGGCACATTTTTTTACCTTTACAGGCTAAGATGGGAAAAATTCTTTTCCATGCCTGAAACACAGGACTACTGTGTGGAGAGTCACCATAAACATTAGCAGCTTATTTCTGGCAGTTAGATTTTAACAGAGACGCCTACTAAAAATTTGTGGAACATGACCTTGCATTTCAATAATACCTTTGGTTTGGACAGCTCTAAGAAGTACATAAATGAAAGCCAGAACATGGGCCAGAGCAAACAGGCTTGTTTGGAGAGGGGAAATGGGTAAGAGGGAGGAGGGACAAAAAAGCAGTGAAATGAGAACATCTACAGCAGGAAAACATATTTGTGCCTAATAAACACCCTGTTTTTAACAGGACGTCATATACACGGCACACATCCTATGAGATGTTTAAAGTTAAGCAGAACTAGCTTAGCTAGAAAGCAAGGAATGATCAGATTTTCATGGGAAACTTTGACTACAATGTCACCCCATTTTAGAAATTTTTACTAATCATAAAAGCTCATAAAGGCTTGGAAACTTCGCATCCTTCCCCAAGCGACCTTGGACTTGTAGCAGAGCTCCCTGCATTCCAAAATATACTAACACCTGAATTCAGGCTACAGTTGATTAATCTGAGACACTGTATTCCAGGTTCCTTCATAGTTCTTTCTAAGAAGGCAGATTGAAATCAGATCCAAACCTTTTCCAAACAGACGAGTTAAACCTGCATCCACCTCTCTGGCTAGAGCTTGTGTCTCAGTTTATTACAGTAATACACAGTGAGGACAGGCATCTGTAGGAAAGCCTGCAGAGCTCCATTCTAATTCTGTTATACATTTCTGTCCCTCTTACCTGTCCCTTGCTACCAATGTATTTCTGCTAGGAATAGGGCTGATGTTTTGCCTTCTGGCACAGCTTCAGAATGCTTGCATTAAAAATGAACCCAACAAGCTGCTAGAGAAATATTCACTTCTATTCCAAGGGCTCAGCAAGGACAATCTTCCATTCAACAGAGTTAACAATTCCACTATCCATGCAATGACAGGTTCAAAGTCTGTTTTGACTGTCAGCAGGGTCAGAAATGTGAATGAGACAGAAGTGCAAGGCCAGGCAACCAGCGCTTGCCTTGATATTCAGAAGAAGGCATAAAATACTCAGTGTACAAGTCATGACATTTTTATATTGAGAACAGCTATTTTTGAGGATGCTGAAAAGCTGTCATGGTTCCCTTGACCTCTCTATAGCCAGACACTGTGAGAACAAAAAGAACATACAGATCAGACTGATTCGATAGACTTTCCATTAATTTTTATGGCATCTGAGGGTTGAGTCATTAAACTATGTGGCTTTACAGACAGAGTTACAAAAATAGATGTGATACTACTGTGTCAAGCTCTCTGCAGCATGGTTAAAACTGTTATAGATTCTGTACAAAAAAAAATAAGCAGGAAGCACAACGGTATACTTTGATATTAAAGATTTTCCAGCAGTTATCTGAAATAACTGATACAACCCACTGAATAAAGAGCACAGTCACTCTAGACCCAAAGAATTCATACTAAACAAAAGTTATGTAAGTTTTTTCATATATATATATATATATAAAACTTTACCCTGTCTTTACATCAAAAAACTTCTTACTCTTCAAAATTCTGCAAATAAAGTGTTTCCTTCACCAGTAGCAACACAGTCTTTTTTCCCCCTCTTTTTACTGCAAAGCCCCAAAGTTTTTGTCAAGAAGGTATAAGAAAGCATCTCTGGAAAAAACATTCTGAATGTGATATCTGCTTTTCCCTCTGTAAATTCAAATAAATTTAAAAGCACACTACTGGGATCCCTCTCTGTGGCTTGCAACCAAGAAGTCCTCTCTCGAAAAAATAAAAATACATGCATGCTAACAAAAAAAGTTACATTTATGCAAATGTACATTCCAACATACTTAAAAGGTTGGTGTTTATCACAAGTAGAACCAGGTCTTGACAGACAAGAATATATGCAAATTTTATTCATGAAAATCAGTTCAAAGCACTCTTAATGTCCAGCTTCCCTAATAACAGTGTATTATCTTCTTTCCTTCTTTCCCTGAGGTGCTCTGCACTAAGCTCATCAAAATGTAACTCAAAACTCTTGTCTGCTCTGACACCTAAAAGGCCACCACCATCCACCAGACTGGTCAGCAGTTAGCTACAAGTTGCCACTGTCAGCTTGTAAAGCAGAACAAGTCAACTCCTTAAGCCATCTAATAGCTGCACCTGACATTATCTCTCATTATTTTTGTCTCCCTTGGTCTCACTGCCTCTTCCTTTCGCACACTCTGCTGAGACTTTTTCTTCAAATTGAGTGAAAATTTGTCACTTCGTGTGCACCAGCTGCAGTGGGTTCTACCCTTAGACTTGGAGCAGAAACAAATGGTGAACAAAAGAATGGCAAGGGTTAAGAAATGTACATATATCTGATAAAGCACCATTAAGGAGATGGGAGGTGAATTTCTTGTTTCAGATTTGGGAAATTTAGCATATATTACGGGGGTGGCTTCATGTCTGAGATAAGTTAGGGTCTAATGAAATAGAAATGCAAAAGGCAAACATCTAAAGTAGACGATTAAATAAATATTTCAGGGAGTTAGCCGTATCAGCTGCAATAGTGAAGGAGGACTCATTAAAGCTCTTTTCCTTATATTTAATAGTAGCACAGTATCACAAAACCAAACCTTCTGTGATGTATGGGACTACATAACTGAGGTGTGAGTAACCATTAAAAGAGTAGTCTGAAAAAATCTAAACAGAAAACATGTAGAGAAAAAAATATTTGGATATTTAAAGGCAAAACAAACTGAGTGTTCAACAGTATCTCAGGACAAGTGTGCAAGCTCAGCAAGTCTTGTTTACAGTATTTCCCCAAGGTGTTAAAAGTTGGTCAGAGAAAGCAAACTTCGGTAATGGTTATGTGCTAGATTTATTAACAGAACTAATTTTCCAAGTGTCAAGGCAGGAGAGAATGACTGCTTTTAAATTGAACTGTGCAATGCTTTTCCCCTGGACAGTTTGGCAGAAGGAGGACATACCTTGTCCAAAAAGAGTAAAGTTCACTCAAAAAAAACTTCTCATCCTTCTTTCTCTGTTCCCCCTCCTCCTCCCCCTTGCCCCTTCAGTGTACTATCATGCACTCTTTGCTGCTTTACTTTGACAGCCAGGCCCAGGATCCTGGTTCCTATGAACAGCAGCTTCCCCAAGCCCACCGAAACTCAGCAGTACTGGCTTTGGAGATGCACCAGTAAAGGAGAACACTCCAGGACTTCCCTCATTTCTTACCACCCGAGCAGCTAAATCCTGCATGGGACCTTCCCCCCAACTACAACTGCTGAAGGGGAGAGGAAAGAGCACAGTCCTCTCCCACTCTGCAGCACCGGGAAAGCCCAGCAGGGATGCAGCATCCCACATTTCTCAAGGCTGGATGAGCCTATTACGTCATCTGCACTTAGATGGCAAGAGCTGCAGGGCAGCACAGCACCTTGCATCACCCAGCCCGGCAGTGAGCATTCCAGCGTTTAGAAAACACTGCTCTTAGGAAGATGGGTGACAGCAGGCACAATTACTTAGTCCCACTTGTGCCATTTTGGATGCTGACTTCTAAGAGGAAGGTGCTCCCCTGCTATCCATGTTAAGATTTCATAAAGGACAAAGGAAATCTCAAATATCTGCCTTCACTTCAAACTGTTTTTACGAAGCATGAAAACCCTGCTCTGCACACCAAGGCATGACAGGAACACTCCTCTTTTTTGGGAGTAGGTATGGAAATCAGCAACCCTAGTTGAGGTGCACAGCAGCACAGGGCACTGCATTCCCCAAAGATGCAACCCTTGATTTACTGTTGCAAGTGCAGAGGGCAGCCCAGCTGATAGTGGTGAAAAGCCAGAATGCTGATGTTTAAACTACTTTCTCAAACTGTGATATTTTTCTGGTTTTCCCTGCTAAAAATTCAGCAGCTTGCAGCCTAGAGGATACACCCAACACTTCTACATAAGCAGGGACTAACCTCGTCTTCACTCCTACCGCTTCCTGACAGGATGTCTTTTACCAGGAAAGGAAACAACTGTAATTGAGCATGGCAGCAATCCATGTTTCCCCCTGTAATCTTAGCAGCAGAAGAAATGGTTTCCTGTAGCTCCTGTAAGCAAGCTGTGCCCAAGCTCCCCTCCACCAATGCTGCCCATCCCACCTGCCTGTGCTATCCCCACAAACCCTGGAGGGACCACGTGCTCTGCACTGCCACAGAGGGGTAGCACTAATAAACTTGCTTAAATAGACACCCCACATTCATACCAATCTGAAACCAGAGAGGCTGACTCTGCCCTGAAGCACTTCAGTGAAGACTCAGCTTTTGACTCCTAACAGATGTATGGCACTGTTGCCACAATTTCAACCACTGTAGGTCGTCTACCGATGAACTAAATATAATACTGCTCATGCAAAACTTCCTGGTGCTGGGCTCAGGTTTTTCACCGCCTTAACTAAGCTTCCTCAAGTCTCTTTGGAGAGTGTTTTATTTAGGAACAGTAAAGCACAGTTATCAAGGGGCTTCAGTTCATTTAATTAAGTTGAATACAATTACACTCCAGTGGGTCTTAAAAATGAAGAATCTATTTAAATATTATTTAGATGCACATCTTTTAAGTACCACAGATTGCACGGAGCTTCATGTTCATATCAATTAGGGATATCAACCTAGCAATAAGAACTCTATTGCTTGCCAGCTTATAATCCTTTCCACTCTGGGATTCTGTATTTTATTTACTCATTTCCCTTTATCTGTGTACAGTGAAGAAGGGCTTTTTGCATTCCTGTGTGCTCATACTGCTTCATCATTGCCAAAGCATTTCCTAATTAGGCTAAATAGGCCTCTTACACAAATAAAAGAGGAATATCTCTGCCTATCAGCAGAGCACATCCTACAGAGTCTGGGCTTGAATGACAGAGTGGTTGCTGTATCTCCCAGGTATTTCAAGCCCATATTTTTCTGAAGGAGGGACATGAAGGATATCATGTGATTATTTCAAGGAAGTGCTTCATCCTGTGGCTGCTGTCAGTCCAGTGGCTCTGCCCACTGATAAGAGACATGAGGACATAAAACGAAGCTGCATCAGAGGAAGCTCAGATGGGACATTAGGAAAAGGTTCTTCACTGAGGTTGTGGTCCACCACTGAAACAGGCTCTCCACGGAATTGATCACAGCACAAAGCCTGTGAGAGTTCAAGGAGCATCTGAAAATGCTTTTAGGTACCCTGTGAGGAGCAGGAAGTTGGACTAAATGATCCATATGGGTCCCTTTCAACTTCAATATTCTGTGATTCTATGACACTTTTACTGGAGACTGAATTAGTTACTCAAGTGTTGTACATCACAGAAGATGCACCTCAAACTGAGGCACAAAACAGTATGAAAAGCCCCATATGGCTGAAGAGGTCATAAAAAGCAGAAGCTGGTAGAACCCCCGTGTTAATGAAGCTCGAAAAAAAACCTGTGTCTCTACAAAACCCAGTAGCTGATTCTCAATGACCCAAGGCCCTGAACCACAGGCTGAAAGAAAACAACCATAGATAGAGACACTTGGACTTGCAAGCAAAGCCCTCACTTGAGCAACTTCTTTATGCATAGTGACATGAACATCAAAAGGAGAACACCCTGCTAACTAACCATTTGTCAGGACAGTTGTCATGTGAAAGAAAAACATCTCACCTAGTTGTAAAAGTGACAGAAACATGAAAAGAAAGTCTCAGATGGAAGGAGTTTCCTCACTGACTCTGCTTCTCAGATGAAAAAAGTGATCGCAGTCTCAAGGAACACCACCCCATAAACCCAGCAATGGTGGCAGGACAACTTCTGTACCAGGCTGCATCTGAAGTAACATAAAACCAGCAGAGAGCTCTCTCAGCAAGAAGATGTTACACCACTTTTTGCAGTCTGCACCATTATCAGTTTCAAAACAAAGGATGTATAGTAAACAAGCTCCCTCATTCACAGAGAATTAGGATTTGAAAGAAAACAAAGATTTTGCTGTATGACTCTTTCAAAGGGAAAGGAAAATCATGTATTTTCAGATATAGCAATCTCTTCAAAGCTTCAGAGGTGCAAGGGCTGGTTCAGAAGGAGTTACATGTGAACAAGAAAACAGGGCATCAGACTGTCTCTAGGAAAACAGTAAATTGCACTCTCATTCCCAGCTTGTTTCAGCTAACCAGCCCTCTGCTACTAATTACGCATTCAAAGCATCTGCTGGCAATACCTTGACGGTTTAGTTTTAGGTGACTCATATACACATCAGTGGTTACCCACCTATAGCCTGCATTTGTCTCTAAGCAAAAACAAAACAAGGTGTGACCAACTAGACACGAAGGCTTACTTTGCACTACTGATACTCCTACTCAGTGCCTGAAATAAGCCTTTTCTGAACCAAGCTTAAATCTCCATTATTTCCCACGTGCTCCCTGACATCCACACCATTCAGCCACCTCCTCTGGGCCTCCAGGAAGCCAGCCTGCACACTGACCTTCCCCTGCCAAGGTCCCAGTGCGTGCTCCAGCCATTTCCTGCCATGAAGGCGGCAATTCTTCCTTTCACATGATCCTTCTAAATCCCTCTTCCTAGCAGTTGCAAGTTACCCTTCTCAGCTGGGACTCTTCTGGCCACAGGAATATAACTCTGGATACTGACTCACTGCACCTCCATCCCCTGTCATCCTCTGTTTCCGCTTTATATGAGAAGTATTTTCCTAAGAGAGGCATGAGTCCGGACAAAAACCCCTGCTTCACTATTTTTTAATTTCTTGGTTTTGTAAACTGCTCAAGCCCCTCCAGCAACCAATCTGCCTAAGGCAGGCAGAAGGGTCAGCAGATGTTAACACACCTTTTTATCCCCTTTCCTCTCTCTTTCATGGCAGTTCATAAAATAATTAACTATCTCTAAGCATTCTGCAGTAGTTGTTATTAGGTTTGGCAGATGAAAAATGAAGATTTGTACAATCTTTTGTATTCTATTTACACTTGAGACAAGGATTAAAACCCACAAGTAACTTGGCAAAGATTACTTGAAGAAAGTACCATTCCATCAGAGAGAAAAAACAGCCTTAAGAACATCCACCTCTTTTTTTTCCTCCTACTTTTGGTAATTAGAAACTCAAACTCCACACTAACCAAACCCAGTGAGACTCATCATGACTAGGACAATAAGGATATGCAGAAGGATCCCTTTCCCTTCTCATTTATGTGTGACCACACACCATATGTGGTATGAAGCTATTCTTTATCATCACCATCATGCCAGTATTTTGGAGAGGTCCTTGACCTTATGTTCCCTTTTAACTTCCTGAGTTTAGACACTATCATGCAAAGCTTAGGTTTTACAAAGTTTATCCATCTGCACATATATACTCACTCCCTGACACAAAATCTAAACAATGCATTTCTGGGTTTGGGCTGAGCAGGAAACAATACACCTCACTGAACTGAAACATCCCAGTGTCCCTTCAATTCAGTACACATCAGAACACGGCATCACAGTGGAGCGGGACTGCACAGGATTAGACTCCATTTCTTGTCTCATTGTAAAGCACTCAGAATATAGGTAGGTGTGATTAGACAGGAAAACAGAATTCTTAAGGATAGGGCAGTCCTTTTGTACTGCAGGTACAACAGAGCAGCCTCCACTAATTAAACAAGAAACAAAACAGACCTTTCCCCCAAATCTCAGACAAAAAATTTCCTCAAGAACTATCCTCTTCTGACCAGATTTTTGGTTTTGAAGTACAGCATCATTACCAGTCCTCTGATAAAATGTTGCACAGGGAAATCTTTCTCTAGAACCTTTGTATAAAACATGATACATCCCCAAATGTACTCTGAAACATTGTGTTTTTAAAGCATAATCATACAGTCATCTTGAAGATGGAAACTTGAAGACAGGAACCACAACTAACATACAACATGCAGCCCACACCTTTTCCTGTTTTACAATAGTTATTTATGAATTCTAAGGTGGGAAAGAAACCCAATAATGGAGTGGAAATCACAACCTCCAAGTGCTGGTGGATATTATGTATGAATACAAACGCATTTATGTATAAAACAGGATTTTTCTTATTTTCATCCTCAGAGTTTATAAACTGCAGTTTAAATGCAAAGGATTTATCATCAGGTTTCAGAGCTACTGCACTGAAGTGGCCAACCACTAAAGCTCCAAAACTCACAAGTATTAAATATTATTCTGTGTAACTGAAGGCTGCATTAAGTCTATGCAGTGATCTTGATAACAATAAGACGCACGTCTGACATGGATGGTGAAGGGAGATTACTCTTAATTTAGCAATACAAAATAAGTATTTTCAATTTGCACTTCATCCCTAGGATTGCACTAAAAATTTCTGGTGTAAAAACACCTTTTGGCTGAGTTGCAATATGCAGCGCATATCTGCTGGAAAAGAACAAGCACAGAATCAAAAGAGAAAGAAAATCAGAACTGTAACAGATATGGATAAACAGAGATAATCAACAGGCAGAACACAAACATCCCTGGAAATGTGTAATGTGTAAAACCCACAGATTCTTCAGCAGTGACATATAATTTCTAAAGGTATATATTATGACTCACAAGATACTACCCTAGCAAGCAAAATTCCGTAAAAGCCTAAAATGCCTTTTTTTCTGAAGTGCAATGTAACACTATGCAATCAGCTCTAGCACATGTTTTCATCCAAGCTCCAGCTGTGGATGTGCACTCGCTGACAGAACTTTTAACAGTGCCACCATGGTGCAGTAAGCTCTCATGTTTTCTCCCTCAAGTTGTGCTGGGGTTGCAGTGAAGCAAAGAGCAAGCTCTGCAGAGCAGGGTCAGCCTGGTGCTGGCATTGAAAGGGGCAGGAGGCAAAGCTCATCCGAACTTGTGAATGAACAACAAAAGATGCATTTTCCTTTTTTCTTAAAAGCCTACAGGCCACACACTGCTCTGCCATAAATAAACTCGTGCCTTAGGCTCCTGAAGTTTTTATGTAAACTGTGCAGAAAGCAGACCCTTTATCTTTTGTTTATCTTCTGTTTTCATCATACCTATCAGCACTACACAAAGCATCTTCATCTGCAGGTGAGAGGATTAGCAACATCTTGCAATCAAGAGATTGCTCGTGTATTCTCAATTTAATATTGTAACAAGCATGGTACAGCTTCCACTATCATCTATCAGCCCTCATCATGCTTGCTGCAAAGCTTTCAAAGTATTGCTTTTATTATTATAGTAAACAGTTACCTAATCTCCTTTATGCACATTCCCATGCACAAAGAATATACTCCAGGTGGAGAACATTGAGATTAAATATTAGTAGGCTGTTACCTACAAAGAGCAAAAAGGACTCTATATCATCATAAATACAGTGACAGTAATGAAACATAAAAACATTTATTTATATTCTAGATAATTGTATTACCATGCTTGTAACCTTCACGGTGTATGTTTACCCACACACATGAAAACAGACATATCTTCTCCATCTGAAGGCCTGATGATGCAAACTGATCTCAAGAGCATATCCCCATGTCCATGCAGGGCCACAGGAAGTCAAATCACCAAAGTCTAACAGGCTTGTAGGAGAGCAGATCTGCAACAGCACTCCAACCAGATCACACTCAGACTGTGACATGGATATCAGAAACCAGTTCTTCAATTTATTGTATGACTTTGCACTAAAAGGAAAGTGTGATTTATAAATCATTGTTGTACTATACTCTTAAGCTTGTCCATTCAATTTTCCAGCTACACCCTGCTTAAAACTGTTTTCCAGATAGGTTATACAACCCCCACTCTCAAATTCCAGCTCTTCATAGGAAACATGCCTCTAAAACTAGTATATAGCTCAAAAATGCTTATACAGGTGTCATTAGAACTCAAACCATTAAGTATTTCATTATACTAATCTTAGTTGAAATAAACACGGTACATCATTAAGTCTGTGTTTCAAAACACAGCAGCAGACAAGAAACTTCTGCTATTACCATAAGCCAGGAAAAACGTTCCCCTTGTCTCAAGAAGATGAAAGCAGAGCCAGCATGCCCACACCTGACCCACACCACAGCAACTGCACTGTGGGTGGAGAGGGGACAGGTAGCCCTTTTATTTTTAATGTCATTATTTTCAATAATGGAAATCTGTGTTGTGAACCTTTGCGCCCAAAACATGTTGTAATTTTTCCCTGTCAACGAGCCGTCTCTTGATGTCAGGCAGAAATCAAACCCCTTCGTATCTCGTTACCTTATCACACAACATGTCAACATATATTTTAATGGAGAATATTTTTATAGTAGAAACCCGTTTTTCAGACTGGCACATATGAAACCCAGCTTCTTCCTTTTGTCCATTTTCTCATGAAAAATATGGAACCCAGATCCTTGCAAAGCCACCTCAGCATCCCTGCAGTCACAACCACCTTCATCCTCCTCCCACCACTAATAATGCCATGAGAAAAAGCGGCAGGTTCATTAGTCATCAGCTGTGTCAAGCAACCACCAAGAGGAAAATTGTTAGCAGCATTCAATGTTAAAACAGGTATTGTGACAAATCACTTTGCTGGGTCATTACAAAATAATTCCTCTTCCTCCTGTGTCTCTGAACCTCCTAAAGCCCGAACACAGCGTGTACTCTATGGCCATTAATACCACCACAACTGCATAAGTGGAAAAGAAGGCCCGGGCTGCTGCATGGAGGAAAAGCTACAACCATAGACTCCAAACGACAAGAGGGTGACCCGGAAAGGTGCAGGAAGCAGGGCTGGGTGCACCAGCACTGCACACTCTCTCCTCCACAATGCCACCTCTGAAGGGAAAAAGAATCCTGAAGGAACACAGCCCAAACACAGGGCCAAAACTGGAACAGTTCAACCTGGGTCTGGAAGAAGAGATTCTGACTCAAACTCCTTTGCCCTGGGCACTACCCGTTCCCTCTGTCCCTTGGCCCTGTGCCACATCCAGCAGTGACCCTGTGCTGTTTCCGTGCCCTGGTTCCTCCACTCTGCTCCTGTTTGCGCAGCACTTCATACAACCAGCACTAATCTACACAGATTTCTACACAGCATCAGACTAAGTTAATTTAATCATTGCCTATTTCTGTAAGATGCCATTTGCTGTAAGATTCACTAAAAAGAGGTTTTCACCTGACTGTATAAAATGGTAGCCAACATGTGTAACATAGTATATTGTATTCCGTGTAATAGAAGTCCTTCTTTAAGTGCTTAAGTACAACACCTTTTCTTTTTCCACGTTGATTTTCACATTTTCTTTCTGCTTAGAGACTGTCATTCTTTTCATATCCACAAAAGGAAGAAGGCATCATTACAGGCAAATTCTAGTGACCTTGTATTACACTGCTCTTAAAAAACAGAGCTTGGTTGACTGACTTTCAAAAGATGAAAAAAGTATGAAGAAAAAGAGTATTTACAAGTTGGTATTCACAGCAAATCAGCAAGAGAAAGAATTTGCTTTCAAGAAAGAATGAAGAAGGCACCAGAACCAAAAGCTCTTATCACTCCTCATGGTGTAGGGTCTTATGGGGACTAACCTCTCTGATGGAGACATCTGTTTTATGTGCCATGACGTGCAAGAAAAAGCCTAGACCAAAGGTTATCTCTGTGAGCTGTCTTTCCTCATAAAGGGATTAGCACTGCTAGGCATAACATTTCATGGAAAGGCAAAGGAGATGCAACAGGTTAAATTTAAATTATAAAATTGAATCCAGCACCTAAACTGACAGTCAGTTGCTCTCTCTTTTGACTTCTTTATTTGAAAGCAAAATACCTCCATGATTTTGTAAAATAGAAAAATAGTATCTGCTAGTTTAAAATCAGGGGCCAGGCCTTCTGGGTTTATCCTTATTGTTGCAAGTGGGATATGCTTTAGAAAACATGCTCCAAATAGAGGTCAGAACAAAAATGTTTTGAATTAGAACATCCCAGAGTGTGTTTTGAGTTAATTACACAGTGCCACAGGCAGTTTGCTGACATGTCATCAATAAAAATAATAAAAAACAAGTATATTGCATTTTCAAAAGCACATTCTACCTGAAGCAGCTATTCAGTTGCCTGCACATTACCAGAGAGCTGTGCTGAACATCCATGATCTCAGCTGGAGTGGCCTTTCGGTGCCAATCTGACACCAGAAAAACAGAGTCACCAAAAGACAAGCTGAGAGAGCTACCGAGCAGAGATTTCCATAGGAGGTTACAGTAATTTAATGAGAGTTTAAGGAAGAGCAATCCTGGAAGAAATCTTCGGCTGGTATTAGCTGCAACAACTCCTCCTGGCAGTTCTACAACTGCTTTTATCAGCTGGGGATCTACTTCCCTGATCCCTCCAGATATCCAGACTCCCTGGCTTAATATCAAATTCCTCTCCCCAAAGTATGTTAGCCAGTATCCAGTTACATGTTATCATAGCAGCATTATCAGCTGGCGTCTTTCTTTTGGTTTTTTTCTTTATTACTTTGATAAGAAATTCAAATAGCCACTTTAACATAGAGACCAAGATAGATTATATATGTAAATAGTAGGGCTCTTGGTTAGCCAAGTGAGCTTTATTGTCCTCAAAATACTGTGTTCTCTTCAACTAACAGCAGATAGTGGGAAAGGACTGGTTTTCTTTCAGCATAACTGCAAAATATTATCAAAAAAGAAGTATTTCATTTCAGCTGTTATAACTCATTCAGTAATTTGAAACAAGAAACTAGATACTGCTTTGAACTAAAAAGCTGAGAAAACTTCTAATTCCATGGCATCTCTTTCAAGTTCTGCTGTATCTTTTGCATCTTGGCCATTGAAGACAAAATCTCATACAAATAAGACATTTTCTTCGGTGAAACTCCTGTTCTACTAAAATTCATCAGAGTTTTGCCAGTGATTTCATTAATGTCAGGATTTTGACCCAGATATCTCTCCTATATTTATATAAAGGAAGAACTTCACATAAACAAGAGGGGCAATGGAATGACTTCCCTGTACTAAGGTCAATAGCCCGTGTTTTGAAAGCACATCTTTAAAAGAATGAAGTTCATGATTTTTCATTTCACGTTAAAATTTTTTCTCAGATCTTGTAACATACAAACTTTTAGACCTCTAGCAACCACATCAGTACATGATTCTATGCCAAAAATATCCCTTTTTATAACATTGAGTTTTGGCGATGTAGAGAATTTCTTTATTACTACTCACAGTCCACCTCTCTCTAAAACCTTAATACACTTCCAACATCCATCTTTACTTTGAAACACTGAAAATTATAATTATCCAATCCATCCCAGCATGTGCTTGCTACAGACTAAACAAAAGCTTTTGGGTATAATTTTGTTATCTAGCAAGCTCTGTTAATGGCACAAATAGCTTGAGGTGCTTATACCAAAGCTGCACCTATGGAATATTTCATTAGAAAAGTTCAAAAGGGAAAAGTCACATTTACTTCAGCATGATCTAGTACAGCTGCAAGCATACACTCAGTATTTATCAAGTATAGGGCTATTATGTGACTTCAAAATCCATAAAATATGCTCCTTACAAGCAGCACTTGACAACTATTTGCTCCCCCTCCAGACCTGGGATCTGCCATGACAAGTTCCTCCTAATGAGGTCCTGTAACTAAAAATAACTAAAAATACACAAACGATGAAATATATTTATCTATATAAATGTGGAGATATATTGTATTAGTATAAATATTGATACAAATATCAATTTGTATTTCAAGTAACTTCAGTACTGAATACCTCTCAGTGGGCTGACACTATCGCCTCTCCTGATTCAGCACCTAGAGCAGACACCACCACACTCCATAAGGCTTCCAGCAGGGCCAGTGGGAGGAAGGCAACACCTTCCCCTGTTCTTCCCCACTCTTCTAACTTCTCAGTATGAGGAGGGAAGAATCAGGCATTTTATCGTTTCTATGAAAAACATCTTTTTTACTGCATGGAGAGCAAATTGCTGGAACAGGCTGCACAGAGGGATCACGCAGTTTCTGTCCCTAGAGGTTTTCAAGACATGACTAAAGCCCCAGGCAACCTCACCTGACCTCAGAGCTCTCCCTGTTTCAGCTTGAGGATAGGCTAGATGCTGCCTGAGGTTCTTTCCACCCTGCATCATTCTACAGTCATGGCTTAAGAATACATTTTTCTCTTTTATTCTATCAACAAACTTTTGATGGTCACCTTCTTTCTTAATTTCATTCTCCTTCCAAGATTATAGAATCATAGAATGGTGTCTGTTGGAAATGACCTTAAAGATCATCTGGTCCCAACACCTCTGCCATGGCAGGGACACTTTTCAATAGACCAATTTGCTCAGAGCCCCCCATCCAAGCTGGCCTTGAACAGGACACCCACAACTTCAGGCAATTTGGGCCAGTGCCTAAGCATCCTCACAGTAAAGAATTTCTTCCTAATATCTAATCTAAATCTACCCTCTACTAGTTTAAAGCTACTCCCTCGTGACCTGTCACTACACCCTCTTGTAAAAAGTCTTCATGTTTGTTACAGGCTCCCTGCAGGAACTGAAAGTCTGCAACTAGGTCACCCTGAATCCTCCTCTTCTCCAGGCAGAACAATTCCAACCTGTTAGCCTTTCTTCATAGGAGAGATGTTCCATCCCTCTGATCATCTTGGCAGCCTTCTTCTGGACTTTCTATACAGGACCGTGTCCTTTCCTGTATTGGGGACCCCAGACTTGGATGGAGCACTGCAGGTGGGAGTCTCATAAGAGCGATCTTGGTTCTTCTCTCCTGCCTCTCTCCCTCTGCTAGTGCATTCCTTTGGTAGCTTCCAGGCTGTTGCAGGGCCAACCTGGCCAGCATATTACTGCACCAACTTTTTCATTTATAGAGGTGTCCCCAGTGAATCACTGGTGTCTACATCTGTGCTCCCCAGACAGTTTGAGTCATGAACTGCTACAGATCCCAGGAAATTAAGACCCATGCTCTAACATAAATGACAATGCAAAAGAAGTAAGCCAGCTACGCAGGCCACTGATGTGGCATCACGGACTACAACCAACTAGCTACAGACTCTCATTCGGAAGCCACAACTCCAGTTTACTGCTTGCCTTTTGCAGCACAGGTTTGAAAGAGACGAAGCTCTATGCATCACAAAGATGAGCAATGGAAACGGCATTGGAGCTACCTCTTCCTTGCCTTCAATCAAGGACAGAGCACTAATTAAGTTTATACTCAGTTCATACTGGGACCTTATTTTGCAGCCCAAAAGATTAGAAACTCTTTCAAAATCTACATCTAAATAAAACTAACAGCATGCAGTGAGTAGAGCTTCTGTCTTCCCTGTTATAGGAGATCCAACACAATATATCTTTTCATATTTGTAATTGTGTTGCAACACAAAACACTTAAGAAATGCTAATGTTGAGTGATGTTTACAACTGATATAAACCAGCAACTACATAATCACAAGATGATTCCTTTCTGTAAAGCTGATCAACTTTAAGACAAATGATTTTAGCATAGTTTTATTAGAAGACAAATAATTGAATAGCTCTGTTTTCCCAGGAAGGAAACTAGCTTGTATGGCCAAAAGAAACCTATTCAAATTATTAGTTGTGTGACAATCAGATATTTTTCAGCACTGAGCTTCAGCATGCTAGGCTGTTGGTCAGGCCTCCTCAAACACTCCTTCCCAGGCATCCAATAGCACTTTGCTCTTACTAAATGCAGTACTGAAACCTGCCAGAAAAAGAGAGAAAGAGTCTGTTCATAAAGTACCAACTGTATGCTCCTTACAAACTGGCAGAACTGACTCTGCTTGCATTCTTAGATTAAAATCGTTAACAGTGAAAAAGTGTACGCAGTTGGGTGCTATTAAACTGAATGTCAAGTCAATGGAGAATCTCTACAAAGAAAAGGAATGAGGCAGGTTTTTTAACCTTTGAATATTAACAATAAAGTCCATAAGGTAAAAAAAAAAAAAGCACCACAAAATGCTAATTAAATTCTCTGTTCAATTCTATAACATTTCTTCTGAACTAGATCCTACGGGTTTACCATTCATTATGTTCCACGGCAGTTTTCCAAAAGGTATATATATTCTCATAATATTCTTGAATGTCTGCTGGTTAAATTTTAACAACAAAAACTAACACGCATCAAGCCTATTCATTTGCTTTTAAAATGAATAAACAAGCACTCCACTGTTGATTACCACATTCCTGTATCACTGGAAGGCTGCCAGCTGCAGTACGTATATAACGTTAGTATTTGTTTTTTTGCTGAGTGGCAGTCCTCTGCGGTAATTATCATCTTGCACCTAAAGTAAATATTATTCTCTCGCTGCAAGTAGAAATAAAGGATTGACTCTTCCTGAATTTTTACTGTTTGCCATCCAGTCCGTCCTGTCGGTACGCGACGTGCCCATTAAACGTAATTCCTTGAGCCCTCGTTACTGGGGCCATCTCTTTTGTCTGTAACCAGTGAATTACGAGGATTAGTCCCTCCTCAGAAGATCACCGGCGCAGAAACTCCACGGGCCGTAACCGAGCAACTCGTCTCCGAAAAACTACCGGGAGTAAGAGCTCCAAAGCCGGCGCCTGGGAGTGCGGCGGGGCCCCGGGAGAGCTGCGGGGCGGGTGGCTCCTCCGGGCGCGGAGCTTTACCCCGAAACGCGTGCGGGGGATGCAAAGGCTGCGGCGACACCGCCTTCAGCCCAAAGTACCCTGGATCGGCGGCACGCCGGGGCAATGGGGGGACAATGGCCCCATTGATGCGGCTGGACCGGCGCTCCCGGGTGCGTCCCCGCAAGCGGGCAGCCCCTGCCCGGACCCGCTCCTTGGCGGTGCTCGGCGCGGCCCTTCCGCCCCTTCCACCAGGACAGCCCAGAGCTCTACTCCAGAGCCGCGATGAAGGCGGTCACCGACACAACCGGTGGCTTTGCCCGTGAAGTTAGCTTTTCTGGGACGTAAGCGCCCGCACAAGCCGGGCACGCTCCAACTCGGGCAAACTCCGCAGCAGGTGCCGGGAAGACCCGGCGAGCGCTCCGCAGCATCTCCATCCCCCTACCCCAACTCCAAACACCCGTCCCACGGCAGGCTGCCCCTAGGCCGNGCCCCTCAAACTTTCGACCCAGCGACCGAGCAGCTGGGTCCCTCCTTCCCCGCCCGCCGGTGGGCTCGCCCGGCGCATGTGGCCACCCCAGGGCGGCAACAAAGGCCCCAGCGCCGCCCCGGCGGCTGCGCGCACCCCAGAAGTCAAGAGCAGCTGTCGGGACGCTGGCGTAGCTCTTGGTGCCATTCTCGTTACCCCTCGCCTGACGGCCGGGAGCTCCAGCGGCCAAGTCAACAGCGCTTTCTTAACACTGGGGAAAGTCTCTGGGAAGAGGTGTCAGCCGCACACATTACTCGGCGGCAGCGCAAGGGGCACCCTGTTAGTTCAGGTTTAGAGTTTGGGTACCGGGACCGCGTCATTTTCCCGAGGAGCGGTGGTCTGTCACCTATCGCCTTTGGGGAGGCACTTTGAGAACGCTGCCTCCCCAACGTCTGTGCCTCGTGTCCCCTCTGGTACCACCCTCAATCCCCATTATAGTCAAATTAAATAATTACTAACTACAGACAGCAGCAGCAATGCTCCTGCATTCTACTTGGAGAACTGCTAAGTGCTC
Organism: Toxostoma redivivum; assembly: GCA_013397375.1. NCBI lineage: Eukaryota > Metazoa > Chordata > Aves > Passeriformes > Mimidae > Toxostoma > Toxostoma redivivum. Next base: position 159,610 of record VXBI01005315.1, read on the forward strand.
ACACACACACACTTCTTGGGGAAGGCACATTAAGTAACAGTGGCCAAACCGCACTGCCTGTGGATGGAAGGAGTGGCAGAGGTCAGCAGAAGAATGACCTGAAGGGCTACCCACTAGCTCAAACCTCACTTCCAGCTTCTGCTGTGACCAGAAGCAAGGAAATCCTTTACTCTTAGTGCTCATTCCTAAGCTTGGAAATGTTTAAATGCTTCTTGAAAAGCTACTGTTTCAAGCTGCCATTTACTGAAAGCACCTGTCTGCACGGGGTGGCAGGGAAAGTGATGTATTTAATGGATACGCAGCTGTCACACACTGGCCAAGCATTCTGAGAGCTCACAAAGCTGAGCAGTAGATCCTCCAACATCCCTCGTGCCCTGCTTACTGCCAGGCTGTATGTTACATGCCCTGCACCACCCAAACACAACTCAGAGCCTGCCCTAGAAGCTGTGCTCCCCTCCGGGCTCTCTGTTCAGCCCTGGGATCTCCTGGCACCAGGCTCCCCTCAGCCCACTCACCAACCCTACAGCTGACAAGGCTCCCAGAGGGCACAGCACCGGTGGCCTGGAGCAACAAATGATACCATTTGCTGTCAGGGCTAAAAACAGTATCTGGAGAATTAAAAAAAAGGAACATGGGGTTATTGCACTCATCTTCTCTCAGTGTTTTCAGCAATGCTCTTTTTCTATCCTGGAAGCTAAGACTGTATTTTTTGGTTTGTAGACTAGCACTGGAGAGAAAAGTTGGCCAAAACTCTTTCTCATCAACTGCCAACAAAGAAAGGGACAAGACTTTTCTAAGCACTTTTGTTACTGCAGCTTTTGTTGGAGTGGTCAACAGCACAAATTGAACAGAGAAAAGGAGGTGGGGAACAGAGGCAGGAAAACTAAAAGAGAATTATGCTGAGAGAAAGTGGTAAAGAAGCCACCTATGATTTTACTGACCCTTCTTTAGGATGCACATGTAGAATACACCCTGTGTAATGCATCTTATTGACTAGTAATGAGAAATAATGAAAGGCCCAAACCAGGTATAATATCTGTTCTAATTGACCTTTAAATTGTACACAACTCTAAGCCTATGAAGTACGAGACTAAAGGTGTGTCAGTGAAGTCTCTCGGTACTCTGAGATGGCTTGCATAACTCAAAACTGGTTTAATTAGTCAGGGGTAATTTACTGACTGACCCTCTGAAAATCATGTTGAACCACTTACAGTAGTAATATTAATCTACTTTAAAATATCTGAACAAGGCACACTTGATCTCAGGATTTAAGTATTCTGGGCTCGTCATACACCCTATTTTCTGTAGTTTGTCTTTTTTATACATGGAGGCATATTAAGAAAAAAAAAACAAACAAAACAACAACTCTGCAGCACAAAGCCTAAGCCCCCTCATTGTTGTGTCTTGGGCGGCAACAGATTAAGATCAAATAGGTGCAAGGGGCAGTACTCCCACTTGCCTGGCCCCTCCCTGCCGACCGAGGTCATTGCTTCTGTGCAATGATGACTACATCACTTACAGAAGCAGGTCCTGAATAGCCACACTTTTCAGCCTTGCAGTGCAGGTAACAGAAACTAGATTATAAATTGTGGTGGTCCCAGAGTTGCTTCCTGGGCCATTATGTCATCCCTTTTGTGGAGGCAGCAGCTTTCATCAGAGGAGCATGATGTATGGCTGTGGCAGTCTCCCCTCAGCCTTTAATTTGAGACACAGAGCCTTTGATTTCAAGAAAGTGAGATAAAGAAAGAATTATCTTGCAGAATCACATTACTCCAGGAGCAGTTGCTTTAAAACCAAATGGATATGATGGAATCAAATCCGTGGCCATTTACAATAGTTACCATCTTCTATGATCTTTCAACTATAGTATTTACGCATTTTCAGACATTCACAACATGTCATTTTCACAAGACATTCAATAACTATGATATGCTAAAATAATTCCCTGCTCTTTCCTCAATTAGAATCACCCCCTCCTTCTAGATAGGACAGGGTTCCTCTATTTTAATGAAGCCAATGACCTGCAGAACTAAATCCCAGGAGCATTTTTAAAAAATCAGCTGCAAAAAGGAATAGGAGTTTTAGAAGAAGCAGGAATTCAGATCTTACAAGAGTTTTGAAGCCCAGCTACGAGTATTTAGCAGTATTTTGTCTTAAAACTGCTACTACAAAGTAACAAACCATTTGAAATTTGGCATGTCTGAACACAGTTTTTGTTTGCAGTTTAATCTGTAGTTGCCTAGACAATAACTCAAGCATCTACAAAAACAGACTACTCTCTAAAAGTATCTTGTGCTGGACCTCTCTACAGTTACTGGAAGAAATAAATCTGATCAATTTTCTGCGATTTTTATGACATTTCACAGGAACTCTGAACAGGTATGTAACATTCAGAAATCTTGAAGAATGGTCAGTCTAGCACTGGGCAGCAGGGCAGCAATCCTGATACGATTCCCCAGTGTGTTGCACTTGCAGTGTGGCTATGAAGCTCCCCATGGTTGTTCTGAATGTCTCTGAAGAGGAGATGGAAGCAATTGACACATATGTGGTCAATCTAGTCTTGCTGAGTTATGGCAGATGCACTGTGCATATGAGCCCATCTTCCTATCATTCCATCAGCTACATGTGGGTGTAAAGTTAATATGAGTTCCCCACATATACAAACCAGACAGGATTAACCAACTTGGAGAGCACTGGTCTGTATTCAAGAGAGATGGGCTTTTTTCTAGAGGAATACTCAGGACAGGATCCTAGCTCTAGGTTAAGGTGGCCATAGAGAAGCTCATCTTTCTCCTTTCTTTACTGAGGGTTTAGGGAGAGGGCCTTCACTAGGACAAATTCTTTCTCTGTGAAAAGCATGAACCTCAAACATAAACCTCTGAGTCGTTAAGGCAACAGATGACAAACGTTCTGTTCCAAAGTGGTGCGTGCCATCTCACCACAATGTCACGTGTTTCAACAAAGCATTTAATAGAGAAAAATTGCAATATGCATCAAAATAAGTTGGAAAAGCCAACATGCATTGTCATAACCAGACTATCACAACTGTTGTCACTCACATCAAAGGCATTTAATCCAGGAAATCTACAACCTTGAGCACTTTGATATCAATTTTAAATTATATGCAAGAGGGTGATATCAGGATGCCTTGAAAAAGGGACCATGCTCCACAGAGTAAATGGACACCAAACTTCATGGGTTCCTGATAGATGACCTGAGGGAAATGGCTTCCTGCTCAGATACCTGGCAATTAAATCTGCATGCATGAACAAAACACATGAGGTTTCTCAACATCACTAACAACACCCTGCCCAGTAGATCAAGTCCAAATTGGAACATCAAAGCCACAGAGAAATAAATAAGCAAGCCATTGTATGCAGAGAGGTGCAGGGAAAGGGAGAAATAAAAATTCCAGCTAGCTCCTGCAGGTGATCTGCCAAAGCCCTAAAACTCTTAACACAAGCACATTACAATGGAACACACTATTACCAGTGATTGCATCTTCTTCCAGCTCTCTCCCTCTTCCTGCTTGGTGGAGGTCATTAAATTGAAACACACAAAGTTTCACATCACAGTCTTTGATTGGAAATGCAGCTCTTAGTGGTTGTAGGCTCCAACTCATCAGCTTATCGAGATCCATCTTAAAACAATTTTATCTCATTGTCATTGCTACATTTTTTTCCAAAGTCCTTCTAAAATATAATTTTTTTTACCTCTCCCCTGAACTAAATTTTTGAATTATTTTCCTTAAGAACTGTTTAAGTAGTAGTATTATTTCTGGTAATAGCATTATTTCTAGTAAAAGCATGGTCCTTTGGAGTAGGGATTATCTGCCAAAGGGGCCAGCAGCTGCTCTCCAACAGAAAGCAGATATGCCAGTAGCTGCTTCAGAAACTACTGTCTGCCATGGGATAGAATGGGGACCCACACACCTGACCCATCAGTCGATCTGACAAGCAAGCTATCACTGTCCCAGACTCTCCTAGAATGTACATGCATAAACTATGAGAGAGTACAAGATCCATCATGCATTCCTGATCTATCCATTTACACATCAGACTTCCAAATATTCCAAAAGGATCATGCTTCAGCACCCTCTGCCAGTTAGACAACTACAGAAAATAAAATGTTCCTGATTTTACAAGTGATACAGACAGTACCTATCCAATGGCTTTAAAACGGACAGTATTTAGATCACATACTATATGCTGTATGGTCAGCAATCATTATTTATTCTTTTAGAGGTTTAGGTGTCAGCTCCCAGTCTTACTACCACCTCATGACTAGAGCAGCACATCCCAGCGAGGGTGGCATACTAATATGCCCAGCACAAATCAGATGGAGTCAAGTCTGTTTAATTCTATCAGTAGAAAGCAGTTAGGAACAACAAATGGCTTTATTCTGATAAAAGTCTGAACTCTGCACATTACACCCGATCTCTCATTCCCCTAGATATCACTACTCTACTAGATTAAAAAATTAGAAGGTGGGAGAGACATACGTCCAGGGAAATTATTCCTGTAGTCTTCATATTTTGGGCTAGTACCACACTCAGTAGACACAGAAGTACTGTGAAGCTTTTCAGGCTTCATTTAAAATACAGTATCTGTGACTTTACATGACAAATCATATAAGGAAAAGAAATCTAAACACAGCAAGCATCACAGCCCTCCTGGAAGGATATATCTTTTGACTCATAAGGAGAAAGGAAAGGTTCACATCCTTCCCTTCCTGCCCACAGATATGCTCCACAGAGGCCTCTCATATCCTGCCCAGTTCCCCTGTCTGTCATGGAGCACAGTATCACATTTCTTGACTGGGAGGCAGTAGCACTAGCTCAGCCAGTGGAGGGGCTCTGGGAGCTGGAGGGTGACTGGTGAGGAACACATAACCCGAGGGAAACCACGATCCTGCTTAGGTGCACATCAAGTCACTCCAGAAGTGCCTGCAGATCAGGACTCCAACTGCTTTCCACAATGTCAGGCACTTTCTGGAGATTTTCCAGAAATTACTAAGATTTTTGTTCTTAGTGTTACTTCTGCCTTGTCCACCCAAATTCAGCATCCCCTCTTCTCTACTTGCACAGCAAAGCCAGTTTTGATGTGCTGTTTTTTCTTGTCAACATTGAAATAGTTAGCATTCACTTTTTTCTTAGCTTTCTGCAGCACTTTCTACAAAATGTTTTCTAAACTTTAATTAATTTTTCAGAAAGGAGTTCAGCATCCTTTGAGATACCTAGGGTTAGTCTCTGCACTGTCATTTACAGGAGGTGGCTCCACAGATTGAATTGTTTTCGTAAGCAGCTGCTAGAAGGGATTCACACAAATCTTTTTTGTAAGAGACTTACGAAGGCCATAGAGACAGAAGTATTTAGCTTGGTGTCCTTTGGCTGCTCTTCTCCCAAATAATTTTAGAACTATGGAGTAAAAAAGGTGAAAAACTAGCCTCAAAACTGGGAACAGAACTTCAGCCCATCTTTTTTCCAAATGCGGTGTCCTTTGATTCCTTTGTTGAAACTCTTAATGAAAAGGAGTCTGATGATCTCATCCTAAAGCACATCATAAAAGTGGCATAAGGTACAACTCAGTAGTGTGTGGTAACTGTTTATTTCAGAGATGCTCAGTGCTGATGTAAATATCACTCCAAGTCAGCTGTAGTAAGATGAGAAGAGCATCAACAGATATGACCAATCTCACAGTGTGACCAGCACAAATTTTTAAGATAAAAATGTATGCACCTCACAGATGATGCTTACTGCATCCCCCTTTGAGAGCGAAACTAAAAAAAAAATTTAAAAGTAATACTTCCTGGAAAAAACCCAAGAGCTTCCATTAATTTCAATTTCATTAATTGTACCTTTGCAAAAGCAACCAAGCATGAAATGCAAATACAGATCTCTAAAAAAAAGTAATCTGCCTGTTATAGAAATAAAACTTCGCAGAATTGCCCTTAACAAAATGTGATTACAACAAACTACATGTGATACAAACATGTCAACTGTAGACAGTTAGAAGAAAACAAGAGAGGAAGAATTGCTTAGCTTCTCATTCAGAATGGATTGCTTCCATCCAAAAGTCACCTCCTCCCCACTTCACTTAACACCCATTCCCCAATTTACCAATTAAATACCGCCCCAAAATATAGCAGAACAAAAATTTTTCCTCAAATGTTTATCTGAATGCTAATACACTCCCCCTCCCCTCACCTCCATCCAAACCAGCAGAAAACAGACACTACCAAAGCCTGAATTTCAGTCCCACAAGGATTCAGAACTGAGCTTAGGCTTCATACTTTTTAAGCCTATGTTGTGTCACATAAATACATTAGCAGTGAATGCAGAAGCTGACCAAAGAAAACTGCCTGATGCTCTCAGCTAGGCACAGGTGACCAGATGTGATAATTTGATGTTTGCTTGTGTATCATGTCAGCCTGATGTCAATTCTCCCTACTGCAGCCACTGGAGAACAATGTACTGGCTTCAACCTCTTCTTTCAGATCAGTTTCTGTTGGGGCAATTCCTGCTCCATTGCCAGAGCTTCTCCTCTTGCTTCCATCCCTAGAAACAGCTATCATCAGCTCTCTTCCCTCACTTGCCAAACAACTACCCTATCTTTTCTTTAAATGCTTTCTGCCTGTTCTCCAAAGCACCACATCTGACTAAAACGTGTGTCCTTCCCATATCAGATCTGCACCCCTGGCTGACCCGTGTGCCATGCAGCAAGCCCAGATATGTACATAAAGAGAGAGTTTATGGAAAAAAAAAAAAAAAAAAGGCAGCTTGCCAGCAAGCAGGAAAGCAGTTGTGTTGCAACTTCTGTTGATTAGTGTTCAAAAATCACAGACGTCAGGCACCTGAATATTACATTTGCATTTAAATATAATGAAATTTTAAAAATAAGACTTTTGGAGTGCTTCAGCTCCCTAAGTCATTAGGTAATATCCTCATCCTTTTATTGAAAAGTAAACCCCAGAATTTACATTTCCATTATTTAAAAAACAGCAGCAAATTGAAATTTTTACATCACTGGTTGCAGGTGCTAGGATGTTAAATAAATCATCAAGCCAGTGATGAAATCTGGAGCATTCACAAGACTCTGACAAAGATAATAAGTATTCATTTCAGCGGTGACTGTAAACACAGGCATGAGCTTGATCCACAGAGTCTGTGTTCCTCTAGAGAAGCCTTATTCTTCACTGCCCAGCAAGCTGTACCATCAATCACTCCAGACTCCCTCTCAAATCAAAGTTTCAAATTGCCATGGAAAAGCAACCTGCTTTGCACTTACTAACAAGAGTTATGAAAGGAGTGGAGCATCATATCCAATCTGTACATTTCATTTTTCCTATATTGTTAATAGCATGTTTCCCTTCATAAAACTTCATTAAATACTAGAGAAAAGAGAGAAACATTTCTATACAAGCAGGCCCCACACTGCACTTCATGTCCATAAATTCATTGAAGGGGCATGAGACACTTATTATTTCTGCAAAACAGCGAGGAGGGGGAGTAATTCCAAGGAGCAGCTGCTTCCAGTTAGGGTAGCTCAGCTGGAAAGGAGAGGTGCCTGTCAAAGTAATTAAAATAAGAAGAAGCCACCTATCTGAGACTCCAGCTTTTAAGCATTGGCCAACCCCCTCCCAAAATGTAATTAAAAGAAACAACAAGAGCAAGTGAAAACAGGCTTAAGCATTGCTGAAAACATACCTCCAAGCTATTCTCTCAATAAATATTTTGGGAAGTTCACGAACAGAAGGATTATTGTGACTGGTGGTGTGAGTGGGAGGAATTTACCCTCCACAACTCAACCAACTGCATCAATGATGATAAAACAGCCCTTGAGGGCAGTTAGCCTACTGCACTAGCTCCATGTTGATGAAGGGAAGCTTTTTTGTCTAAGTATATGTAGAGTAGGCTGGTAGCTCTAGTTCTCAGAAAAAGAAAAGAATTTTCATTTGCAAGGAATTAATAATTAGGCAATTCTGTTTTACAAGGCCAAATATGCTGCCTCAGTACAATGTGTGTCCTGTAGCAACATATGACTAAGAAAAAGTAATTGAGACTTGGGTTTTTGAAAATTACTAATACACTTGATCCCCGAAGAGCATCACATGTTCCTTTTGACTTCTGTGGGAAGATGTGATTTGTGAGAATAAATTTAAACAAACAACTGTTGCTTGGCTAGATGAAGGTTAAAGGGACTGGAAAGGATGCAGCAATTATCTGAAAGCAAGAAGGGTGTGTAAACACCAAGGGGAAAGCCAGATTGCAGACAGCTCAAGAGGGTGTAACTCAGGGCAATGAGATAAACGTATGTGTTTTTAAGCCCTGAAATATTGGCTCATAAAACGATGACATTATTTGTGTATACAAACTGGTCCCTTTGGTCATTGCTGTGTGTCACTGAGAACAGAATATGCAAAAGGGAATTTAAAAGAATGAAAAAAAGTTGCTATATTAGTGAGAGCAGTAGTAACCCTGTGTCTTAGGGACAAGCCAAGTGACCTTATGGATTCACTCTATGTTTGCTGTCCCTATTGCTGAGGAGGCAGCAGCAGGGATGGGTGGTGAGCCCACAAGGCTTTGGGCTAGATACAATCCATGACTTAATTTCACATGACTTGCAGATCCTTGAATTATTTTGGGTGGTTTTAATGGATGATTCTAAGGGGTATGCTATCTGAGCAATTGCTTAGAAGTCTGAAAAGCCTATGTGGCTCTTAGGTTTCCCATGGTAACACATGAGGCATTTAGGGAATACATAAGTGCACAGTAAGATGTCAGCAAGGTATCGGGTCTCATGCAGACAATTTTCATTACTCACCAATTTTCAGGGGTTTATACAGAAATATAAGACTCCAGAGATAAAAACTATTATATTATTGCATATTATTTATTATAATTGTATATGTAAACTGTGTGTGCAGACAGATCTAAGGAAAGATTGCCTTTTAACTTGTCAAAAAGACAAATTCCTCACCTCCTAAAAGCATTCTCCAAGTGTTGTGATACCTTTTTAACTCCTAGCATTTTCCAAATGCATGCTAATAGATATGGACTTCTTATGAATAGAAAGTAAATATAATTATCCTCTTGGATAGTTACTTAAATAAGTTTTCAGTGTACAAAACATTATTTAAACGTATGCTTTCTATTGCCTGTACTTGCCTAGCTAGTGTTTATGTTTGTCTGCAAACAGAAAATAAGCCAAAGGACACCCAAACATGCACAATATTATCCTGATCTGTAAATAGATTTCAGCAAGGGAGAAACAGGTTTTAAATATTTTAGCACCCATTTCCCAATGAACTGTGTATGTACACTGGTAACAGAGGTTAAATAGCAAGATTGTTTTATATGGATGCATGAGAAAGGATTGTAAAAGGCTTCAGGTATGACAGAAAATTCAGGGCAGTGTCAAAGGGCTAAACAGTATTAGAGTACTTAGTGAGCCTGGCGGTTTCAAATAAGCTTAACCTGCTCATTTTCATCCAGGAATGCCCAGGCTTGGCTTCAAGAGACAGGATTTTGGCAGTAATAATGACTGCTGTCTCCATCTCTTGTTCTCACTCCGGTGCCACAATAATTACAAATGAGGGCTCATGAAGAAGAGAGTTCAAGAGGGCTAAGGGAGGGCAAGCACAGGGCTGAAAAGACACACAAATGAGTTATATAATGTTTCTTTTTCTACTCTATTATCCTGTAAGAGTTTTAAACAGTCAAATGGATTTGACAAGAGTTAATTTTGTCAAATCAATCTAATTTCCTACTTTGGAGGATAATTGGTAGTGGATAAGAAGTAGCAGCAGCTGAATACATATTGAATTTAATAAGGTTTCTACTTTATTCAACACAGCTGATGTCGCTATAAGGTGGTACACAAGTAGTTGAAAGAAACACTTTCAGAGATTGGTTTTCAGTGGTTGGCACCAAAGGGAAAAATATTGAGTGAGGTTTTGCAGGGATCTGTTTTTCAATATTTTAATTAACATATTGGCCAGTAGAAAGAGAATACGCTCATTAAATTTACAGATGACACACAGCTCAGAGTGCTTGAAAATAGCTCCTGAACTTGCATCCGAAAAAGTCACCTTGCTGCAGAAGAGCAAGTTTCATAGAAGAACATACCCAGTACAGCCAGTAGGATACAGAACCACATGCAAGACACAGCAATCTGTGCGCTGTTCACCAAGCCCAAGCTGTCAGCTGGAGTTCTGGGTTGTGTCTTGACCCAGTGTGCCCTAGATGTAAAGACTAACACAGACTAATGAGAGAAAATATAGAAGACAACCACAAAAATGAGATGTTTACAAGCAGAGATTGAAAGAATGAGGATGCTCTATCCAAGACAAGATTGCCAGAGAATAGGATAATAATTTCCAAATATGTAAAACCCTTGCTTCACTAAGAAACACAAACTTCTCTGTCTATTGGGGATAGGGCAAGAATAAACAGGTTTAATTGCAGCTGGGTCAATGTTCAGTTAAACACTAGAAAAAGCTTTCTAACAGCAAGGTTCATAAAAGTAATGGAATTGATTGCCTGGGGTCAGTGTGGTGCCTTCATCGCTGTCTAACCTGTTCTTGAGAGCCTCCCAACATCCATTATTTTGGTACAACGGATTCTGCTCTGGGGCTTGGAGTTGTCTACATAACCTCTTAAGATTTCTTCAGTATTTTTTTTTTAATAAATACTTTTTGTATTTTAATTCTTTAAAACCAGACTGTGAGAGTCCTTTGCATAGCAGCCAGCACTTACTCCAAAGGATGTCTGAATTGCACACATGCCTAAAGGCCAAGATATAATGCTGCAAGTTAGAATTAAAGTTTACAAGTATCAAGGATACCACAAAGGGCATTGAAATGCTTTGCATGCTAGTGCCACAGAAACAACCACTGTCCCCTGGAGAACTGGAGAATTTTTATACAGCCTATTTGTAAATCCTATAATTTTGCTACTGAACTGAAGATCTATCCCAGAGTTTGCAACCACCTGGCCTGCTTTTAATACTAACATTTGCACAAGATGTTTGAGTGGCTGTGGCAGCATGTAACTGATATGACTGAGGATGGCAGTTGCCAGAGGGACAGGCTGCTGCACAAGGAAGCCAAGAATCTCAAACTCAATATGCTTCATAAGAATAATTCTAAAAATTACAGCTGCTCACAGGCAAGAGGTTTGTTTGTTCATTTATACTCCAACTGAAATGCACTAAATACTGGTTTGGATATTCCTACCCCTCTTGGTCATATCCAGTGACAATCACTATTAATTACAGCTACCTTTCTGAAAGTGAAATCACCTGTTTTCTCCAAAGAGGCAATTGCTGGGGAAACACATGCATCTTTCAGGATTTAAATGCTGGAAGCACATTGCAAATGTGGTTTTCTTGTGTAAACCAGACATGCCAGGGAGTGTACAACTTTCAGGAGAAGTTATACTTGAAACAGTTATTATGTGTTTTTTGTATGAGAGATATGTATGTGTAAGAACTGAGAATGATGATGTCATGCCAAGATTAGCAAAAATAACTGGGACTTATTTTCTTCTCTGAGACCTTCTCACCCACCAGCCTTTTGGAAATGAGACCCCCACCATTTCTGGAATCCCAAAACTGGACATTTGCAAAATCTCTCCTTTGGGAGTCTGAATGGGAAGGAGGTATGGAGGGATGTGTGCATTCACACATCTCCAGACACAGCATTTCACAGACATCTTTGTGTTTTTTACACATACTCAATTACGTCTGTCATGATGGGATTTCACAGACAGTGCTGCTATTTATATTAAAATACATGCACACAATAATATCTGTGGCTATACCTAATACAATGTATGGTAGCCAAGACAACAGCAAGTGACCAACCAGGCAAAATGGCAAATTCAGCATCAAGAAGATATGAATTCCCAAGGGGTCTCACAGGCTAGTTAGTGAGTTATCACTCTCACTCTTCATCTGGAAGTGAGTTAAACAAGCTGCTGCTAGGGGGAAAAATGCTAAAACTCTATGACCCACACTGTCCAAGGCAGGATCCATGGAGAGTGTATGTAAGGTTCTGTCAATTAGATACAACAGTAAAATGGCATCCCATCTGCTCTACAAATGTCAAAGAGCTCCATGGCACCTGTCTGGGAAAGAAAAAAAACCCCAAACACAAAAGAGCAAGAGTTTACCACGGATTTAAATACTCCTTTAAAACAAAGGCCCCTTTGTGCTAGAACTTTCTGCAGCAAATGTACTTTAGAAAAGTTTGGATTTTTTTTTCAGTAGTATTTTATATCAGAAGGTGAAAAAAGATAAATGCTTTCCACTGACTTTTGCCATACCACAAAAGTCAGAGTCAGTTTTGTTGTAACTTTGAAGGTGCAAAAACTATAGCTAAAGACTCCACTGATAGGAAAGCACTCCTTCCCCTCAAATATAAATTTTGAAAGAAGAATTAAGTTGACAACTTACACTTTATGCATCTCATTTCCCTGCCAGAAGGGTCTAAACACATTTGTAGTAAATTCTAAGTTTGCATATTGCAAAAGGTACAATGCCAATCAAAATTCACCCACTCCTTTCCCTGGAAACAAGAGCAGTCCAAAGGAGCAGCAAGAAGTTTCCTTTCTCCTTCAATATCCAGGCAGGGTTCTCCCATTGCACTGAACAGACACAAATCCCAGCACTCCCTTCATGCAGCCTCTCAGCATTAGCCATTTATGCTTGTTTTAAGATGTCTGAAAACTAATGAAATTTGCACAAACCAGAAAATTAGTGTTGACATGGATACAAAGTCATGACCAAGGCTTCCCCCTTGGTATGACTATCTTCTCTGTTAAAAACCGAACTCAATACAAAATCATCAGTGACTTTATCATAGCTGAAAATTACCTTGGCAGCTGTAAAAGGAGTTCCCTCTTTTCAAAACAACTTGCCCAAACTGCTACGATGTCAGCCACCCAGAAGTCAAGATATTATAATTCTTGCAGTAATAATGAGTGACAATGTTACCAAAATTAGAGGTACTGAAGTCAGAGGAACATATGAAGTTAAATGGGAGCTTTTGTCTACACATAAGGTTCTGAAAAGTCTAGAAATAAATAGTGCAGGAATAAATACAGAAGTAGGAAATTAGAAGTAGTGGGACCATGATGAAATTTTTTGTGACAAATGTTTGCCCAAATAGATCTCCTATGTTGTTTCACTTTCTAGGATGTTTTGGGACCTCTTCTAAAATTACTTAACATGCATTGAGGGTTTATTACAGAAGCATCACCTAAAGAACAAGATCTTTCATATTGTACTAAACATTGCTTATAGATGAAAAGCATTTTCACTCTACATCTGAGTCACAAATAGAGGGTGAAGATACACAAAGTTAAAGTTATCTGCAATGAGAAACACAGCAAATAAATAACTGAGCTAAAAAGAAAATCAGGGTCTTCCAAAGTTGTGGTCCAGGGCACTGCCAACTGGACTACACTGTCTGTACTCCCTGTGCTATAAATAATCATGCACCAGTACATGCTGCACATCACATGCTCCATGATTTTAGGAAAGCAAAGATATTTTAGGAAACTATCTATTTTGCTGAACAACTTTTTATACAATGAAGTATAACAGAAATAAACCTACTAAAAAAATTACAGCAACAACAGGAGAAAATAAGCAGCTGAAAGGAGAAACTCTTATAAATGGGAAGGGGAAATGTTATCTAAAAAAACCCAAATCAGGTAAAGACATGGAAGCACTTGCTGGAAAGTAGTAATTCTGTACTATAAAGTGCATGCAAAATGTAGAGTTTGAAATTGAAGAAACGGAAATATCAAATATTTTGAAGTCTTTATGCAATGAAACTTGATACATTAGAATTAAAACTATTATAGCTAGGAGAATTTTATCAGCACTGTGATTATTGTGGAGGGTGGTAGCATAGGGACAGATAGTTATATTTCAATTGTATTTTCCATGTAAAATTATACTAACGATAATTATAGAAATAGTGGGTACTACATTATAGGGACCCATGGTCATAATTTACTAACACTGTACTAAAGATGAAGAATCACAGAATATTTAACTACAACTGCACTAACCTAGGTTTATATGATTTACAGCGATATCTCTTCATTTCAGGCTCTCACATCTTTCTGGATTTCATGTTCCTCCATAATGAAAACTATATGGCAATATGATGAAAGGGGGGAATGAGAAACAAGATAGAATAATCTAGAATAATCTAGAATCTAGAATAATCTAGATCCTGAAGGCCTTTCCAGATCAACATCTATGGAGTAAACTGACTGCTTTGGAAAACTCTGTGCTAATCTTTGCTGCTTAAATAGATAGCAGATGCTTCCTCTTGTTTACTAGCAGCAATGCAGGTAACAAACACTGTGAATTCACCACTAATTCCTAACAGATTGTATCTGAAGCTGTGGTTTTCCACTTGTGGTTCATGGACTTCTGAGACCTTACCAAGTTTCTTAATGAAGTCCTTATAAAGTCATTAAGAAAATTTCTTAAGTTTTTAATAGTCTTAAATTCACCACACTGATTTGCATCTGTGCCTAAATATCTTTAGGAATACAGAAAAGTTGCAAATCACTTTTGCTGCTGAGAATATGAAACTAACTAGAAAAGTTATGGTGTCAGACCAATGGTTAAACACACAGGGAATGCCATTTAACAGTAAGTACGAATGGTAGCCACAACTAATCTGTGGAAATTGTTGCAAGCAAAAAGTATGTGGGATAATTGCTTATTCTGGGTCAGTTAAGTAATCGGTTCTCATGGCAAAGTCTGAGAAGTCAGGTGACTAAGTAGCACAGAGGCCCTCAAATACATGTACACTGCACTGAACTGCACCATCTTTAAAGTAAGGAGGAAGGAGCAATCAAGGAGTAGAGGTGGCCACAATATTTTCAAGGAAATGACAAACACTTTCAAGACATCACAAGATTTTTCTCCCAAGTTTTTAAAAACCTATTTTGAAGTTTGTTTTCCTTGGTTAGGATCTTGATTTTCTTCCCTTGCTGTTGGTTGCTCTTCAATTTTTCAGCCTAGGCATGCCCTGCCTGTGTGGGTTCACTGTAAGGTCACAAAAGGGATAAGAACAAATAGCAAACTCTGGCCACCATATTAAAAACCTGTGTGCTAATAAAATAGCCACGATGAATAAACCAGGAAGAACTGGATGTCTTATTGCCAAAAAAGGTAAGAGATTTAACTGGCACAAGAGAGACTTCCTTGGAATTCACACAACTGAAGTGCTAATGTAGAAAATGTACAGCTTGTTTGGGAGTGATAGATGGGCAGAGGCCTGTGGTTGTATTTCAGCGGTAACCTAAACTCATCCCAAGCTCAGAAAGTCAGAGCAGAAAGCTCAGTTAGTTTGGAGACATTAATAAGGGAGGAAAATAATAAAAGTGCTGATACTGTTCAACACCTACTACAGAAGACTACACCAGGTATAAAACAGGTTGAATAAAGATTTTTTCTGAATAGTATCACACACAGCAGAACCTGCAGGTAAGCAGAAAGACCTTACAACCCAATTGCTGCTGAAACACAAGCACCACAGGCCACTAAGCATATCTTTGGTATGTGAGAGGAAGTGGTCATGGCAGACATGAGACCGGGAGAGAGACTGAGTCCTCTCACTCCAAGAGAGGTCACTGGCATGGTCTGGGTTGATGCAGGCTCGCCAGCCCCTTGCAGGGCTGCCCCACACCAGCACCCCAGTCCACACTGCCTCTGCCCTCCTGCTGTCATAGCCATGGACAGCAAAATCCTCCTCCACACAAGTCTGGAGAGCACAGGTCCAGGCACAACAGTGCAGAAGACAGAGAAAAGGCAAGTAAATGTTTATCTTTATGAGCCAGAAGTAGGTTTCACAGGGGCCCCACTGACCTTTCAGTCTGACCTAAATTTGCAGGAAAAAGTGCTTGGGAACAAAGAATCACACGTACTATTTGTAAGCACATAAAGATTTTGAGGTCACCTACCTTTGCAAGAAATTTTGTAAATTCTTGTCAAATAAAGTTAATTTTTGTTCAATAGTACAATAATACACCTTACAAATAAGAAGGAAGCAAATAAGATATAGCTCCATTTTTGTATGGTTCCCAATGCTGCTTCACATGGCATATTAATGAAGAGAATGGTCTACAGGAAACTGTGCAGGACAGGGAAACCATATCAAACAGTACTTGCCAGTAATTCCTCATCAAACTGAAAAGATGAATCAAGACATTTTGACACTATTCAATATTTTTACAGTGTACTTGTTTAGGAACTGTTCAAGTTTTGAGTCTTGTGACCAAGACATCCATTTTGAGGCTCTTCTGGGGCCTCAGTGACCATCCTCTCCAGATCATGGTGCTAAGCAGAAATCTTCAAGAAGTGCCTGAGCCTGCAGAGGAGAGCAGAAAGCACTAAAAAACATGAGTAAGAGAGGACCATGTCTGTTGATGAGGATGATGCAACCTGATTTCTGAGTTTTCAGACTGCAGAAAGCTAGAAGGAGCTGCAGGAATAACAGAGAGCAGATTAGATACACAGATGGATATGAAAATTGGAGAAACAGGCTAAGACAAAGGGGAAGCAGTATGCAAAAAGGACATACTGTTGCAAAATACTTCACTTGGGAAGAAATAAGTTAGGAGGATAAGCAGGGGATGGGAGGCAGCTGGCCCTGCGGCAGTTCTCACAAAAGGATCTGCAGGCTTCAGGCTGAGTATGAGTCAACTTCTTTCTTGCTGTCATAGAAAAGCAACCATTATATAAAGATTTACTAACAGATGGCACGTAAAATAAATCTTTTGCTCTCCTCAGCATTGCAAGACCTCCATCATCTGGGTTATGAGACTCATTCCTGACACTGCACTTCAAAAAAATCTCAACCAGTTATGAAGAGTCCAGAGGAGAACACCTTAGATAACCCAGAGGCCTAGTTATTAGGTGTACAAAACACGTCCTTCTAAATAACCCAACTGCCTGGGAGCTAGCACTTGCTCAGTTGGAAGATCTTCAACCTAAGAATTTTGACAGTTGACATTTCCTTGCCCCTCTATAAACACATAAAGTTATATAGGCTTTTTTTCTTTTAAGCGGAAATAGAGAAGAAAGCAGGGATTTTTAGTCCTCTTGATTTTACAGTGCATGAAAATACAATTTCAGCATATTTCAAATTCTGAAAAAAATCCACCAAGCATGAAAAGAAACAAAAAATATACCGGGGGAGAATTGTTTACAGGTGAATTTTCATTATTCAGGAAGCCTAACCTAAAGTTGAGCAGCTGAGATCAAGAATACTGCTTATTTACAACAGTCTATAAAAGGAAGAAAATTGAAAGCATTAAGATGTTCTTCATATTTTATGATTCATCATAAGATCCAGTTTCGTTAATTTTTAAATTATTTTATCTTAAAACAGATAATCTGCACTTAAGAGATCCTCCCTCTGTAGTGATACCTTCATACAACATATTTCAAGTGGTGTACTTCAAATTAATTTAAACAAAATGTACAGCACCACTACAATATATTTCACTTTTATTGCCTTTGTCTACTTTCTCCTTTCAGAGGAATATATATTTAGCTTCAGTTCTCTTTTTTTTATTAATTTAAAATTATTATGTAACAGAATATGTGAGATGATCAACTTGTGGAAATCCACTTATTTAGTTGGAACAGGGCTCTCTGCTGGAACTTTAATAATAATTTAGTTCAGTTCTACACATAATTCGAGGAATTAAGAATCTTAAAATCAATTTTATGCCATCCATTATAAAGTGTATATACTGTAAAGTACTATAAAGAACACTTTATACTTTCAAAATTTTTAGAATTCATTTTGATGAAGTATAGTCTGGTTTTTTTAAGTTTCTGAGTTAAAAGTTACAACTGGCTTATACAAAAGGCATTGCCATTAAAATAGTGACAAGTCCTCCTTTCATTGCCACCAAAGAACCATATTATCATAAGCTTTTACATACAGAAAGTTTGTAAGTCATGTAAAAGTTCCAACTGAAAACCAAACGTTTTCTGATTTTGGTTCCCTAAAGGCCTTTGGTTTGACACCTAATTTGATTCCCAGAGACTGAGAAGGGAATATTCTGTCGTATTGTGCTCTGGGATCTTAAAGCTCAGCATGTTGCTAACATCCGTGCATCATTGGAAACAGGCTTTGGATGCCCCCAGGCACTTTTTTTCACATCTTGACTGCATTTTCTCAACTGAATTACCCCCACCCATTTGGCAGACAAAAGGCTCAGAGGTATGCTCTGATTCAAAGGCTTTACTTTGTAAGGGAAAGTCACTCTTAATTGAGATTTCATTTCTTGTACCATCCCTGGGGAGTACTAACAGCTTCAGCCACCCAATGAATCATTGAAGTTTTTTTATGTTCTTCCATACTGGTGCCCTGAACAGAAAATTAGATCTAAACCAAGTGAACACATAGGAGCAACATTCAGTTTCTCTTGCCTCTAAAACAATGTCAATAGGTGGCTAATTAGAAGATGTAGCAAATGGAAAACAATCCGAATTCAAGCTAAATTCAAGAAGGAAGTTTTCACTAGTATTTAAAGCAGAGAGAAAAAACAATACCCTGCGCAACTAACTTTTTATCCACATCCTACTGCTCAAAATTTCTATTTATCACTCTCTTTCCTTTCAATTTAAACATTCTTCACGTTCATGTTTATCCACAAATTTTATTCTAAGAGATAAATTAAAAGTATAAACCAACACCTAAATCTTACCTGTAATGATAATTGTCTAATTTAGTTTCTTACCTTTTGTGATAAGAAGACAGGAAGCAGCAGACCTGTAATGCTTCTATTTCTCAGGTGAAATCAGTTTGAAAGTAACTATTTCCAATAAAATATTCAATGGCAGGAACTACTAAATTCAACTATAATTAACTATATGATAGATTTCTAAAAAGCATCAATGTAGTCTATAGTTAGAAGATACAATAAAGAAATATATGAAGATGGAGTGATCTCAGTGACTTACCATCTGACACTGATGAATAGCAACTGCCTTGATAGGGATTATTAAGTTTATTCTTCTTTACAGCCTAAACTATACTCCAAAGCATCTGGGCCACTCACTTCTCCATCAATTTCCAGACCCAGAAAGGGCAAAAACCCCATCAGCCATCAAAGCAGTACTTCATACTCCGGATGAAAAGCATCAGCAAGCTAAACAGTCCCATTCCTGAGGAAGAGCCATGTGTCCTAAAAATGCTGGGCAACCACTCCTTCAAATACGAAAAAAGTACATGGACGGGCACATACCAAGGCTCAGAGGAGCTGAGCCAAGGGCTCTGCTGACTCCCTAGCACTACATTTCAAACAAAGGCAGAGCCACACAGCTGCAGTTGTTCGGCTGCAGCCCCCCCTTTGAAAACACCTTCTTCCTTTCCTGCTAGACATGTGTCACTTCCACCACCACGTGCCTGCTGCTGCTATCACTGACTGCCAGAGCACTGGGCTAGCAGGTCTGCACCTGGAAAACACAGGTTATCTGGCCTGAGAAGGGAGCAGCCAGCCCTGCTCCCCAGCAGCACTCCAGCATCACCCTGAGGGTATCCTTCACCCAGAGACTGCAGCCTTGGCCCAGCCCAGGCTGGTCCCTCCACAGCTTCCCCTCCAGACTGGACCAACCCGAGTTCTGCCGGTTATGAAAACGGCTGATAAGGATTGTCCTGCCAATTTGTTGTGGCCCTCTGAATCTTATCTAGGACTAAAACCAGCAGAAGCTTTGTAGCTGCACAAATGAAAGTGAGCTTGGAATGCAGAAAGCAAGCAAACGTGTTGAAAAGTGTGACTTTTACATAGACAGAAAAATTTCTCTTACACATATGCCCATACACACTCATGAAAGATTTAAAATGTTAGGCCCTTAGCAAGATCCATGCATATAACTATCTAAAATACCTTTTTAGCTCTATTTGGAAGCAAATTTAAAAAACCAAAATACTCTATCAAAGACATATTGCTACAAGTTTAAAAGGGAAAAAATGAGTCTGAGATGGAGTGTCATATGTAAAGTCCCACCACACTGTTGTAAGTCAGTGATGCTCTCAGACTTCACCCTTTCAGGTAAAAAAAATATCTCGATGTCTTTCTTAGAAGGGCAAAAATGGCATTGTTGTTTTGAAGTACCAAAGAGGCATAAAATTGCTTCCTACAGATGATTTTACATAATTGCCCCACACTCCATTACTTGCATAAGCTCACCTTTGCAACTCAGCAGTTCCTGCATTTGCAAAGCAAAGCTGTGCTCTTAGCAGCAGCTCTTTCCAGCTGTTATAGGTGGCCTTTTCATTTGCCAACTATTCAATATTAAATTGGGCAATTCCTAGAGGGTCTGTTTCTGCTACACTCCTATGAGGACAAAGAGGGCCTGACCTCAGTATTACAGAGACAAACAGCACAGGCTAGAACTGCACAATATCCCGATCCCACCAACCATCCCTGCTCCTGTGGGAAGAGGAATGAGGGCTGAGATTAGGTGAGATGCATACTACAAACAGCCACCATCCTTAAGTCCAGGATAGGGATTTATACCACATTTACACTCAGTGGCAATGACCTTGTGGCAAAAGTGAGCAGGAGCACAATGCCAACCTCCTTGACAGGAGGCAAGAGGCACAAGCATCAGGGAAAGGACAGCGTGTGGGATCAGGGTGCAGGAGGGCTGGGGGCTGAGCCCAACAGCTGAGGGTCCCTGGCAGAAACAAAATGGGAAGGAAGCAGGAAACAAGCTGTTGCCTCATCTCAAGGCTTCATTTCAAGTCTTGAGAATCTCCTGTTTTCATTAAAAGAAAAGGAAAGAAACCCCCCTTGTTTACTCCTTCTGGTATCAGAGAAAAAAGATTAAAGTGAGCTAACTTTAAATTCTTCCATATGCCTCCACAGGGTTTAAAATTTAGAAAGTAAATCTGAAGACTTTACCAATCTATTTTTAACCTCATGATTCAGTCTGATTCAAGTATTCAAATGTTTGTATATAGTCACGAAGGGACTAAATCCTTCTTAACAAGACTTCCATATGCTTCTTTTGTTTGTGATTTTTATAAATGTTTAGTAACAAGTATCCAATTAGAAATGAGTGTGCATTCACAAACCTGGTACAACTACCCCACAGTAGGAAACCTATAGCATAAAAGGAACAAAAAGAGTCTTATTTGTATGGCAGTGTCAGACAGAGACAATTTTCGATTTTCAAGTTGATTGATTTCCCCACTGGAAGCAAAGCTTTACAACCTCTGCTGAACAACATCAGAAAGAAAAGGCTTAAGCTTCCAAATTTTAAATATGAGTAGGAAGTAAGCCAGTGAATTACCTTTAGCTGGTTCTCCCACCTTATAGTCATTGAAAATAAAAAATGCATAATGTATTTCCCGAGGAAATTGTACTGCCATCAGTCTTGTGTAGTGCACTGCTGAGGACAGTCTCACTGCATGTGCTGCCTCTACTATGCATCAGACAATAAAGACACAGGGAGAAAAGGACTGAACTTCTCCCAGGGCCACACAAGAAGTTCCTGCAGCTGACCACGGTGTCCCCATGTCAGGAATCCTGTGTGTATCCTGTGTCTTCCCAGTGTGGGCTTCTCTAGTGCCTCCATGTACCTGGGTCTGTGAGCATAAGGCATTAACTCATGTGTGACCCTTTTCCTTCTGTTGTGCCTCCATCCCTTGACCCTCACTGGTTGCCACAGTCTGCTCTAGATAAAATATTTGTGTGTTCCTGTACGTTCCCCCTCCACATCTCCTAACCAGGACATTTTGATACCCTCTTGTAGCAGAATCTGTGTCTGCTCCCATTTGCTTCTCTTGCTGGATGTCTTTGCTTCCTCATTCTTCCATGTCTCTCAGTCAAAGACTTTTTAATTGCATCTGCCTTGCCTACCAGAATGCCTCATGCCTCCTCCTCCTCCTCTCAGGCACCCTCTTCTCCTTGCTGCTCGTCCACTCCATTTTCCCACCTCCTGCTGCAAGAGGGAGGCAACAGGCATTCCTGGGCATCCAGGCACTGACTTCACAAACTGTATCACGAGACTGAGGGGGGAAGATGTTTGCTGGTTGCCATTAATGGATATGAGTCTCAGTCATTTATTCATTTATCTGCCAGTAAAGTTATTCTGTTACCTATTACCTGCCAATAATGGAGAGGTATTTTGTGGTTCCCCTTCATTCATCCACTGTCAGTTTGTTAGTCTCAGGCCAAATCCCCCAATTATTTAAGACCATGAACTGAGTTTGTCATGCAATGTTTATGCCTTTAAACAAAATCTATGCATTGTTTATGCATTTAAACATAAACATAAATGCATTAAATGTTAAATGCATTTAAACAATACTGCAATGTTTAAATGCTACAGATGTGTAAACAGAAATGGTGTCCAGTAGAATGAAAGACCTTCCAGGCTGCCCAGTTAAATTGAGGTTTAAACATAGTCTTGAAAAGTGGAATAAGGATTTATGCCATGTGTCTCCCTAGAAAATCAGAAGTGCAGAGATAAAACCAGAAATGGTATGGAATGGCTCAAGAAATTATGTTTTTCACACAAACAATCATTAACTAACAATTTTTAAACACATAGCAATTTTCTACCTAGTCTTCCTGATGTACTCTTTCCTGAAGCAGGATCAGGATTGCTAATTTGATTATAGTAACAGTGAATCTCATTTCAGTGATGATGGTTTTATTGTTTTTCCCTTGCTATGGCTGCCCAGAGCTGAAAAAAAATCAGTGTAAGGAGAATGTGAGGGTTTCAACAGACTCCCCTCAACTCTGCCACAGGCAGGGCTTCTCTGCAGCCATACCTCCCCCAGCCAAGGGAATGAATGCTCCAGAAGACTTCTTTGGCCAGGTGAGGAGGTTACCATGCAGATAAGACAAAATTCTTACCCCTTGGCAGGGAGTTTGTGTGCTTTCAGATGTGTGTAACTCCACATTCTTTTAATCCATCTTTGTGAAACATCCTCACCCCTGATACTTCAGCAAGCCAAAGGACAGCTTTTCAGGCATAGCCAGCCTCTGCTGGAGTAAGGAAGAAAAGGCTACTTCCCAGAGTCCATCTTGGCTTTTCTGTGTCCAGCAGACAGTATGGATTTCCAGTCCAAATGACCAGAAAGGGCTCAAAATTAATCTAATGCAAATTTTTTGAAGATCTACTGAGTTAGGGTTGCAACAAACTGCTGTCTGAAATCCCTGACAGCTTCATGCACCTTTCTAGCAGCCTTCTGACCATGGGCTCCCACCAAAAGCCACTGCCTGGCAGAGACAGTCAGGGTAGAATCCAGCCTGGCAGCCTGCCACAGACAGGGCTCCCTGCTCAGAGTGCCCAGGAGCAGCAGTGTGCATCCCTGCCTCACCTAGGAATGAAAAAGAGAGGGTATTAATACTCAGATGCTACTCTGTATGACTGTGAGCCACATCAGCCAGCTAAGGAAAACTCTGTACATTGAGTGATCAATGAATTAGACTTGGTAAGTGATTGGTTATGGATTCCTGGCTATCGGTCTGCCTAACAGTCCTGGGTGAATCAATCACACCAGCATGTCAGACTTTAAGGCCCGACTACTTTTGGAATACAGCTGGGTTCAGGGAGCTGGTTACAAAATGGTTCCAATTTATAGTGCCAACAGAACCTTAAGAATATCCTATAGGCAAGCACAAGCCCCAGGCTGTCTGATTTGTATTATTCCTTGTTCTGCTTTCTCTTTCTTTTTAAATAAGGAACAATACAAAGAATGACAACTCAAATTCCGAGTCATGCTGTCAGGAAGAATAATAGACCTATTCTGTACAAAAATGCCTGTATTGTTGGTTTGTTTACTTCATCTGTTGCGTGGCCATACTGCAGTTAGAGCTCTGGAGACAAAGCCCCAGCTCTGAGCCTGTTTCTAGGTGCTGGGCAGGGAGATCTTTTCCCTCCCCTGCTTTTACCAGGGTGGCAGAAGCAGTGCACCCCACCCACCCCCATAAGCAACACTGAGGGCGGGAGCTGTGAGATAAATCAGAGACATCCAGGCTTCCCATTCAATCCGGCCTTACTACTAAGATCCAATATCTCAGTGGCACATGGGGATTTATAGGCAAAAGCCTATAAAATGCATTAAATACTGGTGCATGCAAGGGAGTTAGGCATGGCTAGTATAACTCTGCATACCTGTGAAGAGGGTTTAAACTCAGTGTCTTTCACTGGAAGGGCGTCTCCAGAGCTACACTCTGTTTCATGTCACCCCAGTAATGACTAATACACTGTCAGAATGTCTCTATTAGACTGATGACAAGGAAGGGGTTTTAGAGAGTCCCAATTCAAATAAATAACTCGACAAAAATAGTCTGTTCCCATACAGCTACACCAGCCACAATCTGCTAGAAACTTTCTCAAGAAAAAAATAGAGAATAACAGTATTACATGAAATCTAAACAAGGAACAAAGTAAGAAAACAAAGGCAGTGGGTAAAGGAAGGAGTAAATTGCTCAATCTACAAAGAAAGACTCAGCATGGTGGGGTGACATGCATATTAATGGTTATCCGTTTTTGTGGGATCGGATCTCTTTCTATATCTATTTTTAAGCAGTTTTCTCAGTTTCTGGAATTATAGTTAAATAAAGAAAAAGTTCCAGCCGTGGGTTACCAAAGTACAAGAAAAATAATTATATCTGACTGTCAAGTTTAAGCCTAGAATGAAGAAAGGAATTTCTGAATCTCGGAACAGCCTATAGAAGAACCAATCCTGCTACTTTATTCCTGCAATTTTTAAAGAACACATTCCCATTCTAGTTAAGCAGTCTAAGTTTTTTTAAGAAATAGTGTCATAGCAGGCCATTTTGACTAGAACAGGAATGTGCCCATTTTCATAATCAGTTTCTTGAATTGCCAAGAGAAAGTCTAAATCTCAGCCTCCACCCCCCAAGCACACCCGCCACCCAGCTCTGAAGAATCAGCTGTGCTGATGCCACATTGTGATACAACGTGTCAATAGAGTGGATGGAGATGATCTCTGCAACACAGAGCCTAACACAGAGGAGCTGTAAACAAGGCAGGGATCCAAAACAAAAACACGAAATATTTTGATGGTAAATTCGATTTAGTTGAGCCAGCTTCATGCAATGTTAATTTAATTCAGTGTTACAAAAATATGCCCCCATGTGAAGTATTTTCAAATGCCTGCAACAATGTTAGTGTGAAAAACTCTTTAACTCATCCAGTTCATTCCAGACGACGTTTCCTGCCAGCTACATTCACCACAAATGCTGTCTGGTAAATAGCAGCTGCAAAGGAAGGATAAGGATGCCAGGGTACGCTTCAGTAAACACTCCTTCTCAGTGGCTCACTCTATCCTGGGCCAAGCAAGCTAATATACATTCTCAGCCACGCGCAAAAATCCTCAAACTCTGCTTTCGCAACTTCCCGAAGGTGAGGATGGTGAATGAAGGGCATGCCCGCACTGAGCGCTGCCTTCGTGGGAAGGAGCTTTGCGAGCAGCGAGGCGCAGCCCCCGGGCCGGGCCGGGCCGGGCGGGCGCTGTCCCGGCTGCGGCTCCGGCTCCGTGTGGAGCAGCACGTGCTTGCGGCCGCGCACCCGCGTGGGCACGCTTCCCTGCCACCATTCCCGGCCTCCTCGGGCTCTGCCCTGCCTTCTCACTGGCAGCACTGAAGCGCTCAGGAATTAAACCTAGCTGTTCTCATGCCTCTTCTTGTTTGCTCGCCTCGCCCGTCTTGTTTTCTGAAGCCAACACCTTTCCCCACAGGCTGCCAGGCAGCAGGGAGGAAATCGGGGCGCGGGCCGTGCCGCGCCACAGCCAGGCTGGCTCAGCACATACCCCTTGGCAGCGCCATAAAGGCACCTGCGAAGGATGAGGCTGCTGTTGAGCAACACTTCCCCGAGATCCTGCCCAGAAGAGGCTCCCCAGGGAGAATGGCTGGAGCCGGGCAAGCCGTGATGACCGGTCTGGAAGACTACTGCAGGCGCCAAAAACCAGAGGGAGAGACAGGGTTTCCAGGAGCCACACCTGCGGGGATAAACACACATGCAGGGCAGGCAGCCCTCCCTGGGGACGGGATTGCTGCCTGCTGGCGTCACTGCCGCTCCGCCAGGGGTTATCGGTCTCGCAAAGGCACTAAGGAAACTGCCGGTGTGAATGGCCCTAATCTGCTGCTTCTGCAGCCCCTGATAGCCCGGGGAGCGGCCGGGCAAACAGGACGCTCGTCCAGCGCCACAAGGAGTTGAGGGGAAGCTGCTTTTCATCAGTATAGAGGATGCAAAAGAGCAGGGTCTACCTATAAGCCGATGCCAAGTTATTCTAGAGATACAGGGACCAAGGACCATGTAGACCACTCACTTAAGAGTACAAGTACAACCCCCTCCCCAGTGATTTTAGCTGACCCCGATTTATACAGGAGCCAGCTGAGGGGATGGTTAACAGGCCTGCAGGGCTATCCAGGAGCTCCTCCATCCCACATTGCTACTGACTGTATGCTGCTGAAACCTCCTCTGCCTTCTCTCTGGTCTCTCCGGTTATACAATTGTTTCCCAATTTGTTTGTGCCAATTGTTCCCAATTTTGTGCAAATTGTTCCCAATCTGCGTGTCAATTTGTTTTATTAACCAGGCAATGAGCATGTTAGAAAAACTTGCCTGCAAAGAGAAGAGACAGAAAAGGTAAAGAGAAATATCATCATCAGAAAGTTGTGTGACAGCTTCTGTCACACAGAAGGAGACAGGTTGGAGTGGCTGGAAGGCCTGGTCTATGACAGTAACAGAGGAATAAAAAGAAATTTTAAAAATAAAAAAAAAAAAGGAAAAAATTAAAAATAATTAAAATTCTGTTGCTGCTTTCTTCCTCTTCTCCCATCTCTCCCCTCTTCCCCCACAAAAAAGGAGAGGACAAAAACAAGACACATCAGCAGCACTTCTAGAACTCCAAGGGAGAAGAGCACACCTAGCTGCCTCACAGCATGCCTATAACCAAATGAACTAAACAGGGGAAGAACAAATGGCAAAATTTGACTATCCCAACTTGACAGACTTTTGCTTCAGAAAACCTTTGTACATCAAACCTAATGTTGAGTAAACCTTAGCTCCACCCTCCCAGCAGTAGTCTTGGAAAATAAATGGGAGATGTCAAAATGAGACCCTGTGATTGCTAGTACAGCACCAGTGCCTGTTTGGGCTGAGGAACCCTGGTCATCAGTATTGCACCCCATTAATTAAACCACCCAAACTCATACTAAAGAAACCCGTGCTCCATGGCTGAGAATTTTTAGCAGTGATAGCCATAGTCACCCCTGGCACTGCTTGAATAGTACCTGACAGACACTTTAAAAGCAATTGACAGCAGCCCTGGAAATAAGAGCAAACTTTCCCACATACAGCAAAACAAAGTTCTCATTGATAGGTACCAGGGGAAAGGAGAGAGGAAAATGTCATGATATCATCACATAAAATCAAATTACTTCTATGCTGCAAAACTTTCCAAATTTTTTTCTGTCTTTTTAGCCACCTCTCATATTTTAGGTTGAGATGGTTTAACCTAGTAAGGATCCCATTTCTAGCCTGTCACCTATTCCATAGTCTACTAACATTTATTACCTAAAATGTAAAAGTTCAAACAGATCAAAACAAAGAAAACACAGATCAGGAGAGCTGAACACTACTGAGAATGTGGGAGGAAAACCATCCTGTGAGAAGCTGCTTCAGCACTAGACAAATCAAATCCCCTCTCCCTGGATACAAAGACATAACTCTTATTTATGTGAATGGGAAACATGCTCATGCACTGAGGGGGGAATAACTTCCATAGATCAGCAGAATGACTGCACTGGAGATAGCTAAAACCAGACTACATGTGCAATGAATGTGAAAATAATTTCAGCCATCTGGGCTATGTAATTTTTCACAGATGCTTTTGGAGCTGGATGTACTGTGTTACCTCTCTTTTCCCTGACATTTCTTCAATGTTTGCAAATTGCTTTCTATGACCTGTAGGACGGGACTCCATTAAAACTTCGTTTGTTCCTTTCTCCCATCATCCCAAGTGTTCAAACAGACCTCTGTGACCAGTTTTCCTTCCAGAAGGATTCTGCAAAATACCCTGCTGAGTCAGATGCAGACACCTGGCAGGTATTCAGTAATATGTCCACACTGACTGCGGTACTACCACCTCCAGAGACATCTTCAAAACCCTCAAATCGCAAAGAGCTTAACTCATCATGTAAAAAGCTTTTTCCTGGGTCCCTAAAAATACACACCCACCAACTGAGTAATATATAGGGATGCTTCTCTCCATTGCTGTAGCTACCAACATTAACAGTCTCCCTTTCCGTAGAAGACTACCAAGAAAACAAAACAAGAAGTTCTTAGTACTTTTCATTCAGCTGTCTCAGGGCATTTTTTAAGTCTGAGGCATTAAAAAACATGCTAGACTTCATGAACTACTGGTGTTTTAGAGTTTGTTAGCTGGATTTTAACCAACTGAATTTAGCTGGGTTTTTTTGCTGTTTTTTTTTCATTCCTATTGTAACTCTTGTGCAGAATATCAGGTTGTCACACAATGTACTAACTCTGGTTCTAGGGCACACAGTACTAAACAAAATAAAACCTAGCTATTTGGCATAAACACCAAATCTGTCCAAAGTTACATTTCTGGTTATAATTTTAAGTATTTCTGAAGGATAACTTTTTTTGTTCTGGCAGGCATTACTCCTGACTAGGAACGGTCTGTCCTCTGAATCCAGCATAAACAGAAGCCTGAAATACATGCTGGAGTGCAGGTTATTTTGCAGGCTAATTGAGTAACCATGCACCCAAGTCTGATATAGGACACATCTATGTTGACAGTTGATCTGGATCTGGTGTTGTACAGACCTAATCTTAATGGCATGGAAGTAGGATGGATGTTTGCAGGACTTCAGTGCTTGCACCACTCATTCCAAAGGTCACTTTAATTTACCACTGGAAGCTGCTTTTTCAGAGGCACAAAGCTACTTCTGAATGGTATCCAACAACATAATGTTGAACAGCCAGCATGGTCCATAGCATTGAGAATAGCCCCTATAAAAGAAACAGATCAGAGCTAGTTTTGTACAGGTTCTTCATATACACTGAAAGCAGTCGGCAGTCTAGACCTGTGCTTTTGGACTTCATGCAGCTGGTGATGCCTAGGGGAGCTGGAACAGAGGCTACACACACAGTTAAGGGGAATAAAATGGATATTTATTCAGAGGCCTACAAAAGGCCACACCCTAGCAGTATCAGCACCACAGTCGTGGCCCCCACCTGGATGGCTCCAAGATGGAAGCAAAGGAGGACTTATTCACAAAATCTCACATTTTTATAGGTTTTGGTTCACTTGCATGAACTCACCCTCCTCTTTCCATGTTGTTTATGCTTAGGGCCTGAAGTTTGAAGAAACTGTCCTTGAGTTCTTAACTGGAATAGGACTGTTTTGTCTTCATCACCCCAGCATATCAGAAAAGCACATCCAAGCAGAATAGAAAAACTTAAAACTTAAGGCATCACTGGGACTGTGATTCTTGGAGCATTTCTCTGATGGCAAGGATAGTTTAAACAGTCCTGGATCTCCTTCTTTGGAATCTGGTGCCCATCCCACTTCCCTCCCTGTGCTCTGCCAAAGCCAACTATTTATGCAGCTGTGTGGTAAAATGTTTCAAGGAGCTGATCTGGGCAGGAAGAAAAGGAACCTGAAAAAAGTTTTTTTTCCATACCTGATCACTTCACTTCTGTGATCAGGTACATCAGGAAGCCACATGAACGCTTTTGTTGGCAGAGCCTGGGGTGGGCAAGAGTAAAGAAAGAAGGCTGCTCTATGGGAGGTGTTACTCAATCAGTGCTGCTCCTTGATGTGGAGCCACAGCTAAAGCCCTCTCCTATGTCCCTGAGAAGTAGCATTTATGGGCATAATTCAGGTATTCATTAGTAATAGCTTGGCCCCCCTTTTTAAACTTCCTCTCCTTCTCATGGCGGTGTGTGGGGAAACAGGCTCAAGCAGTTCTGCTAGAATGAAGATAAAGCCTTGTAAAGCTAAATAAAACTGGGCATGATTTTTTATAAGCTTGGTAATAGTGCCCTGTGGAAACAGGCCATGATTATGACCATGGTAGTCTCTAACTGCATCTTTATGTGGCATCCCAGGTCTGCCACACAGATATTTTTACAGGTCTTTGAAGCAAGAATGATCACTGTTGTTAAGACTAAGCATTTTTATATCTTCTGGACTGCAGCCATCAATGAGATAAAACTAGGTAAGCATTTTATAGAAATCTGCAGGTAGCCAAAGAAGTTAAGTCTTACTCTGTGACCTGTCACAGTTTCTATTGATCTGAGTACACAAAACCAACTACACCTAGCAGGCAAGCCTGATTCATTGTATTCCCTCCCCTTATTGTCTTGTGTCTACTTGTATACAGAAAAACTAGAGGCTGCCCACAAAAAAACCCTCTTTCTCTCAACTCCAAAACTTCAACTTCCAAATCACAGCTTTTTGAAATAACCAAAGCTTATTAGGAATAAGTCTGTGACTCCTGAGTTTAGCCAAGCTCTGACAAGTGTCATTTCAAGTCTCCTCTGCCACAGGGAATACTGCTGGTTAAAACTTCTCAGTATCTCCCTGAAGAAGGGTTCCTGTTTCAATGACAGGAACTGTTAAAGGGACAGGTTACTTTTCTTGTACAGTGTCAGAGGCCACAAGACCAAGTACAGTTGAAACCCAAGCAGCAAAAAGAAAAGGTGGAAGTCTGAATTTCCATTCAGGGATATGGAAACACACTTTTATTTAAAGGAAGCAAAAGGTGTTGGGCAGTCCAAAAATTTTACAGCTAATTGAATCAGCTGCTCTCCCTTTGCAATGTGCATCAGTTTTGCAGGTTGGACCTGAAAGACTTTGGGAAGAAGAGGGCAGCAAACATACAGACCCCAATGTGACAAAGATCAGGAATCCTCCAAGAGGATTACAGTTGTTTTAAACCTGTAAAGCAGCAATACCATATAAAACTAATGACTAAAAACCTCGTTTCCTTCTACCTCAGTTCACAAACAGAAAACAAATAACAAGCACTACAAGCCCCTGCTGGACCACTTTTTTTTTTTTTTTTTTTTTTTTTTTTTTTAAATCCAGAAACTATCACAAACATGCAAGCACAACACACAGAGAACTCATTGATCTTCATCTTGGCTGTCTTCTTATTTGAAAATAAAATACTTCTCTCTAAATAAACCATCACTTCTACAACAATCTGTTGTTTGTAAAAAGCAAGCAGAGACTCTTGGAAGTGTGCAGGACCTGGGCAGAAGAGGCTGACTGTGAGATACTTTATTTAATGTGGGTCTGCAAAGGGGCGTTTCACAGCCCTTACAGCAGCACAACTCCCTGGTTTGCAGATGGTGAGTGACGGCAGCATCACTTTTGGCTGCGCAGGGCCCCCTGGAGCACGGGTTCAGAACTGGGACAGCCGAATAGCGCTGCCCCGGGGATTCCGACTCCCTGCTGCTGGCCTGTAATTCCTGCACTCGTTCACACCAACACAGTGTCTTCAAGTATTCAGCTAGATTTTAGATATTGCCTTGCGCACCACTCACTGCATTAAACCTGAATTTTAAGGTTTGTTTTTGGTCTTGTTTTGGTCCTAGCAAACAGATATGACCTGAACAATGTCATCTTTTCAATTAAATCTTACTGGCTTAGTATTTAAAGTTTGAATTTTTTCATTTTTGTAAATACCACCACCACCACCTGATTTTCAAAGCTATTTTAAATGAGCAGGAGAATGCTGTGTATCACTTTTAACATGCATCTGGTGTTATCTGCAAGTGCCTGATCCCCCAGTGTCTTCATCTGTTCCCATCTCACTTGGCAAAAGAGGTTTTGCATAGCTGTGGTGAATTGGCATTTATGTGCTACTTTCTGAAATTAGCAAGGAATGGGTGGTCTGCAATGCATTTGCCCTAAATTGTGGACATCCCACTCTCGAATATTGTAGCTTGCACTCCCCAGTGTCTTACAGTAGCTTAAATTACTGTATAAATGGCAGATTTCAGGGTTCTTTTTCTGTTTGGAATTTTCTACCTCCAGAGTATAGGTTTTCAAATGTTTCTTTGCAATGGCTGAATTTTACCACTGTAACTTCTCATTTATTTTATTTAAATGAAAGTTTTTTCCCATATAATCACTGTATCCAGCAACTAGGGATTAGTAAAAATACCAAATATCATGAGAAATTTAATAAACCAAAAAGAGACAACCATATTCACCACTTGTTCTACATTCCCACTATTGCTCTTGCCAGTGGATCTGGGCCAACAGTTTAGATAATGGAAAACATTTGCAAAGAGGTCTTCATGCATGAAGAACACTTAACTTTTCATATAATGGAATTCAGCAATATTTTCCTGACAGTGTGGGGCACTGCTTCTCCAGTGAAGTTTGCTCTGAGTGCTTGCAAAACCTTCCATGACTGACAGAAGATCTGCTGGCTTAGGAAACTACTGCAGTAGCCAGGTCAGTACACTATTTTTGCACAACAGAAAGGAACAACTGTTCCAAAGGGGACTTTTTTCCCCCCTTAGGGATGTAATTTCCAGTCCCCAAAGAATAAACAGAGGTATCAGTCATTTCAAAAAGAAAATATTTTTTTCCCTCTGTATTCTTTGCAGAATACCTTTATAAAATTATCTTACCAGATGAACTTTGACATGCCAAGAATAGTAAATAATGATTCATTCCAGGTGAAAGGCAAAAGCCATATTTTTTTTTTTAAAGCAAGATTCAGAGACCCATCAGTCAAGATGTAAATTACTCTGTGGAATAATTACTGGCTTGAGAGTGGGCAAATACCTTTGCTGTACTTACATATCTTATACTTGAATCAAAGTGCAGCCTGAGCTGTAAACTTCCTGTGTTTGGAGGCTAATAAGAAAGGACAGTAAATGAACTTGTAGGGACCAGGAAATGCTTTGATCCACACTTCAAGAGAAATCTAAAGCAAACGTGCACTGCAGAGACTGCTAATGCGTGTAAAGATTTTGTTGTTTCTCATTCGCTAACGACGTTAACTGTTATCAGGTGTCTAATATGATTAAGGTGAGTGACAAAGGGGTGAGAATTCAGGTCTGATTAGGAAAAAGAA
The DNA here is from genome assembly GCA_013397375.1 of Toxostoma redivivum. NCBI lineage: Eukaryota > Metazoa > Chordata > Aves > Passeriformes > Mimidae > Toxostoma > Toxostoma redivivum. The sequence goes on from VXBI01005315.1 coordinate 192,772, forward strand.
GAGGTTAAAGACTACTTAGGTAAATTGCACTTTTTTCAAACCGTCTAATTCAGGTTGAAATTTACCCTAAGAAAGCCAGAGAATTACCTGAAGCAATCTTGATGTTATTAACACTGCAGTGGATCCTCCTGAGAGGAGGCTGATATTGAACAGCCTGTGAAAAGGCAAACACAGTGCTTCATTTTGGCGCCTTCGCTATAGACAGAACTTTATTATCTTTCTGTTATAAACTTTAAAATGTCACCAGTAATTCCTTTGAAAGCTCTAAAATTTAAATTCTCTTCAGGTTTGACAGCCTGAAAAAGATTATATCCCTTGCAGACCAGAGAAATTTTGGGTTTCTGGAAGCAGTAATTGCAACAATGCTCTCAATAATGGTTATAGAGGGAAGAAATGTAACAGCTTCTACATGCACGCCCAAATGTACATATATACTGAATTTTTAAAACTTGGTATATTGCCAAGGAAACAGAGATCGAAATTACAGGACTGTTGAAACACTGCAGAATGCAACAGAGTGTATAATTCTCACCTGAGTTCTTGACACTTATTTGTCCTTTATGTTATGTGGTCTATAACTGAATAAATTAAGAAAGCCTTTCTGATAGCTGCCTCTAAGGTACTAACCTGCTTTCAAATCATTTGGCATTGCTGCTAACTAATTAAAACATACAGAGTATCAATCAATACACATCATCTCTTTCCCTTTAGAATGCTCAGATGACAGGAGTCCTTCAAAAATTATAAATAGAATAAATGCCTAGTCCTGAAGTTATTGCATGAAAAATTAAGCACACAGACTATATCTGGGAATAAAATATTTTTTTTCCCCGCTTAAAATGAGGACTTTATTTTTTTCTTCTGAAGAAAGCTTTGATAACAAAAGCACTATACTAGATATGGATCCACAGGATATAAGAAAGTTTTGGTGATATGGTCAACAAAGAGTCATGATCAGGTTTATTATTCTTGTTCATCTCTGCTACATTTGCCAGTCAAAACTAGAAAGCTACTCTTTATTGAGTATCAGCTTTTTGAAAAGTTGAAAGAATGTGTTTTGTTAGTAATGGCAATGTGGAAAGATCTTCATCTCTGGGGATGGTTACAAATAGAATTGAACATCATTCTTCAGCCACTCTAATGGTGGTTCATCACACATGAAACAAAAATTCCTTCAACCAGCCAACCAAAAATAAGGCCCATAATGGTGGACAAAACCGGTGGTTTTATAGCTGGATGTCCTGAAATGGTTCCAAGTATAGTAGAGACACCCATACATGGCTTATGTTACTTTGTTTTGCTGAATAATAAACTGATATATTGTTCTGACAAGATGGTGAAAGTGCTGTGGTGTCAATCCAACAGGACAATTATTCATGTATTTAAGAACAAAAATGTGGGTTGTCTCAATTCAACTATTTATCTTTTTACATTTAAATGCATTCTTAAATGCCATATTCCGCAAGACTGGGCTCTAGTTTTGTTAGATGAAGAAATAAGAGTCACTTGAGTATATTGTGTAACCTTCTGAGCCAATTACTGGTGGATTTATCATGGAAGGCTTATCAGAGCTTGCAACAGGCCACTCACCACTGCACACTGGGCAGGGCTGGTGCAGCCAAATCACTACCACTACATTTATGTGAAGTTGATGTATTTTTCAACAAAAAAAAAAGCTTCATTATCTAATCTAACAGGTGGCAAATGCAGATTTCTCAGGGAGAAGGTAAGGATTTTCTTTGATCTAACAGATACTCGGTAACACCCAGTTAGCATGATGGCACAACAACCACATCCCTGCATTGTTCTGTGTTCATCCCCCAATCTATATGGCACCTTCCTTTAGTCTATTAAGCAATACATATTTTATGTTAATAACTTGTATCTAAAAAATTCATTAAAACAATACTGCCACTTTTGGTCATTTTTCTGCTGACTATTTCTCCTGCTCTCTGATTATAGAATAAAGGTAACTAATGCCTGATAATAATCTGCAAAGCATACAAGGTCAGGAGTAACTTGTGAAATTTTTGAGATTTTACTAACATTTTTAAGTCAAATTCTGTGAATACTAAGTAATCTTGCAAACACACACAAACTAGATAACTGTACAGAGAAAACAAAGTAAATGCAGAGAGGTTATTTTTTTCCTCACACGTGTTGTCATGTTTCTTCTGTAACAGCATACACATAAGCTTAAATTGATAACAGTGCAGTACATCTTCTTAAAAAACCCAGCTTGTGCACTAGTGAAACATTTAAGCAAGAGTTTCCTTCTTTTTACATAAGTAGTGCAGAAGGACGTATCTGAGCACAAAGAGCACATCCCAATCCTACCCCCAGGACAGTGCTGTCTCTCTGTGCTCCTCTGCCACCACAAGACTGGCAGCAGCATGGCCAATGAGTCAAAAACAAGGAATGTGTCTTTGATGAAAAATTATTTGAAGGACAAGATCTAGATTTTCAGAGATGAAAGAGCTATCTATCAATCTACGTCCTTAACTGACCTTTGACAGCCCATTGATCAAATGGTTTGAGATACTGGTATTCTATTAATTCTACCAATCAACAGTTTTGATATTTCACTGTTAGGTGAAGCCAAATAAGCCACCAAAGAAACCCAAATAAAAAATCTGGCTGATTCTAAGGAAAAGGCAGTCCCATGGTACTCTGCAGTCATGTCTGGCATACACAGAAGACTGACATCATTTAAGAAATACTGGCAGGTTCTCAAAACAAAACAAGATTTTGGATGATCTAAAGAACACATCACCTCCTGGCCAATGTATCATTACTTCAGTAATGAGAATCTCGTGTAACATAAATTTTCTTAACACCATCACAATATTTATGATCAATGGACTTTGGAAAAATAAAGTGGTAGCTGAGTAGATCAGATTTTTCTGCCACTTTTCCAACAGCTCTAAAAGAAAGGAAGAAAATCTCCCAGTGGCTATTGTCCCAGCTTTCCAAAATCTTTTTAGCTTTCATTATTTCTCTTAGAATGAATCAACAAAAATCCTTTTTTCCACTTTTGTCAGCTATTTGGCTCCTTATCCTTCACATGGTTTTAGTCACTGGATGTAACTCACACCTCCTGCAGAGTGTCAATCTTTGATTCACAGCCTCATTTCCTTAAAAATTAGGCTTATTGCCTCCCACGGTCTTGTCCTGTCCCAAGCAGGCCATCCAAAAGCAATCAACAAAGTGGTTGTCCCATTTGTGCCAACCACTTTTTGAACTCAACATACATCTAGATGATTCAATTATAATTTCTGTCACTGTTGTCCCAGATGCCAAGAAGAGACTTCACGTCACATGAAAATGCCAAAACAATGGACTAAAATAGCAAAACGGTGTAACTTTACTCTTTGACTTTTTTAAAGGGAGGTAAAACAGTCAAGGGCAGATTCAAAGTGAATGAGTTGCTACAGCAGAATTCTCTGTGCTTTACTCCGTCACCTCTGGCATAAGCTGGTCCTTAAATACATCCTAATTGGATAATGATTACAGTATGCCTTATATAGATGTGAAATTTTGAGATACTGATATATTGCATGTTAATTTGCTAAAATGATGCTTCCTTTAATGGAAAAAAGTTAGGTTGATCACACATAATGTTTAAAATGAGAAAGGGCTATGGAAAACCTATCTTTCTAAAGGATTTTTATATACAATTTGGTGGTTATCAAGAAGTCCTAACTACTGCATTCTCCTTGCACCTTGAGAGAGCTAAAAATACTCATGACGTAAATAATTTTTTGGTTTGTACCCAAATAAGCTCAATCCTAAGAATTGTATTATATGAATGAAAAATATGTTGGCCCTACAGAGTTGTAGTCTCTTGCACAGTGAAAGCAAATCTAAAATACATTTTAGACCCTGATATGATGTTATTAAGGCACCAGACTAGATCTGTCAGGCCTGTTTTCAGCTGGAGGAGGAAGCAGTGATGACCATTTAACTGGCTGAACATCCATGGCTTTCATGGGTGAGGCTGAAGCAGTCCCCGATGCAGCACATATTTCCTTGTTACCTGCATAGTCCACTCTTTAAGCACATTATTCCTATCCTACTCTCTAACCAACAGCATGAGGTATTTTTAAAGAACAAAACATGTATTTTGTATATCGCTGTTACTCAAAGGAAGTTAATTGCTTGTAATTGCATTGTATTTTATGTGAAAATATACTTCCCAGCTGACTCATTTCTAGCGTATCAGTGATACTGAGGTAATGCTCTTCAATGCAGATCTGTTTTCAATTCAGGACAGATGCAGATTTTTTTTTTTTCAGCCATAGGGATAATCAAATTACTCTTAGCACAGTGCATAAAACAGAGGAATTGATTTCCATGCAAGGCTTACTTAAAAGTCTGTCAAACTGTCAGTAAGCATGTGGAAAAAATAAAATTTATATAACTAACCAATATTAAAGAAAAAATACGGGGTTTGCAATGCATTCTCTCAAAAAATAAACAAATGTTACACACTGCCATTAGGTGCTAGACACATTGTACATTTTAAACAAATTCTAAACAGTTCCTTTGATTTCTGGTGTAGTGTAGTTGAAAAGCAAGATATTCCAGAGGCAACACTGGTCTTGCAACCCAAGTCCTATAAATACTTTCAGTTTTGAAAATCAGGAATGGACCTCCAAAGGCTCTGGAATACTGTTCAGGTAGGTTTCTCTCTAGCTTGAATAAAAGCCAAAACTCCCAAATGGGAATCCCAAATTCCCATTTGAGAAAGATGATATATTTAAAAATGCCCTTGCAGTAATGGATATAGAAATACTGTCATATTTCCAAAGGAACACCCTTGTGGGCTTTCTGCCTTCCTCCTCTATAGGGAAAGTCAGCCTCATGGTACAATATGTGCAAGAAAAAAAAATTTTGTGGAAAATTATCAGAATTCCTGAAATTTTGCATGATATTTTCTGATTTTTTAAAACTAACATAGACAAATCATTAAGAACTTGTATACACTGAAAAAGGTTACACAAAAAGGAATATAAAATTGAAGATGGGTCCATGTCTCTTCCTCTAATACATAAAATCCCTGCATTTTAAAACCGGTCATTTGACTTTCCATACTTAAAAATTAAACAATAAATATATTTATTATAGCAAGGTTACATGATCAACTAAAAAACCCAACCTATTTTCTTTAAAATTACAAGCAATGTGCCATCCAGTTCTTTTTTGAAAAAAAAAACCCAAACTCACTCCAAACCTTGCAAATTCCTCAAGTTAAAAAGGAATGATGACCTCTTTACTTAAGACTGTGATTTCTGAATGCCATTCCTGTGGATCACAGGCTCTAGTCCCACAGCCTGAGTCACATCTCCCGGGTGGAGCCCTGCTCTGGCCAGCACAGCCTTGCTTGCTCCCCATGGCAGGCCAGAACAGGCTCCACACACGCTCTCCCTATGGCTTTGACACATGGCAGAGCCTGTCAGGGGCTCAGAAGAGATGCAGAACTTCCAGAGAGGAGCTTGCTCTTGTATCCTACTCCCTGATGCACATGATGAAGTTTATCTCCCTCTTGAGATAATCTCCTCTGCAACAGAGCTGGCCCTAATTTGCTGTTTGTGAAGCCCCTTATTAGCAAAACCAGCATTTCTCTGGATAAAAGAAGTATACATAAAAAATCTTCCTTTATTATTTGCTTGTACAAATCCATGCCAGCATGTTTGCCATAGGGCTGGATCATGGCCTTGAGGAACCTTGTCCCCGAACACTCATGGCCTGTATCAAAAGAAACATCGACTTTGTGAAGTACAAATTTTAATGGGGTCCAGCCACAAAAACCTCAGTGTTCATGCACTGAAACAAAAGAGAGCCATGCCTGGACGAAGTCCGGAAGGAAAAGCAGTTCTGATAACCTCATTTCTACACTGCAGATTACTGTTTTCCTATCATTCACCTATCTGAAAACACCAACTACTTTCAGGCCTTGATGCCTCAGCATCCATTTTTTCTACTCTGACAGGCTTTTGCCTGCATTGGAATTTGCAGCTGGAAGGACTGGACCATGAACTAAGTCCATATGGCAAACTTTGGAGTAAGGCAAAGGCAGGAACATCTGCTGCCATCCTGAACAGCTTGTTGGCTGTGTTCAGCTACAGAGGAGTGCCAAGCAACTGATCTGCTTTCCCATCTCTCTGGTTTGGCTGGGAGACTCCATGTCAATTAATCTAAACCACCCAATACACTGAGCACCATCTATTTGGTCTGGGAAGGACTGATCACAAAGGCATTATTTAGATTGATTTCTCCAGAAAGTCAAGATTTAAGTATCTGTCTTTGCATTCTGCGAACCACATTCCTCAAATCACAGCTTTTTTGTCTCAGTCTTTTAACTTTAGATTTACTGCCCATTTTACTGCTGTTTGATTCTTTTTAATACAATTTGGAGAGTTATTTTCCTGCAAATTGTACTCACTCTAACACTAAGACATAAATCCTACTTTCATTTGTGAAAATGGAAAAGATTTTTTTAAATTTTCTGTTGATTTGTAGTTTATTTATCCTCTCCTAAGTGTTTGCTTTTTTAAGGCAAAAATAGGAACCACTTGGTTAACTCATAACTTAATTATGCAGAACTCTCATGCATTCCTCAAACCACCCTCAAATGATTTTTACTAAAAGCTTGAAGATACTCGATTTAAAATATACATAATCTATAGTTTAGGTGACAGATTGCTACAAATACACATAATGTATATCTTTGGTGACAGATTGCTAGGAGGATTCTTTTCCTTAATGAGTTACTGCATGGACCTATGGTAAAACCGTTGTGTCTCAGTTTTCCTATCCCCTCTACAGTGGTCATAATGTTTATCCCCCTACCTTGCTGAAGCATTTGGAGGAATGCTAAATTAGCATACCCTTGTGCTGTGCTTTAGGCAACATACATGGAAAGGATGCCTAGCCTGTTTTACCCACCTGTATACAAACCAAATTTTCTGGATGATGCAACTTTGTAAACATGTGTTAAACAGTTTTAAAATGAATATGACTTACTGGTGAAGTGACCTTCTTTCAGAGATAGCCTTAATTCCACAGACTAATGGAACTAATTTCCCTCTGTCCTCTCATCTCCAATGCTTTTTTAAAAAAATGACATGGAAACCTCAGAGTGGTTTTGTTATATGGCTTTAAACAAACAAACAAGCCCAAACATCCCCTACAATATCACCCATCAGTATACTGAGAGACCAAAGGTGGCACTGATACAGCCTGACCTGCCCAGCCAACCACCCTGCAGAAAAGCACTGTGGGCTCCAGTTGAACAAGTGGAATGTGGGCCAGCAGTGCACCCTTGCAGTGGCAGAGATTAGCTTTTTACCAGTTTGCATGAGCAAGATATTACCTAGCAGGTCTAAGGAGAAGTTTTTTTCTCCTTTCTCTAGAACCTGAAATCACATCCAAACCATTGTGGCCAGTTTGGCCACAGATCACAAGAGAAATATTCATAAAGTTGTGAGAAATGCAGCAGAGGCTGGGCCCAAGCCAAATGCTGCCATGTCTGCTTACCCTGGATGAAAGAAGGCAGAAGGGCAACCTAACCAGTTTTCACCTACCAAAAGTAGGAATGTAGAGAAGACAGAGCCAAACTTTATTCAGAGATGAATGACAACGGGATCAGAGCCAGCAGTCACAAATTGCAACAAGAGAAACTCTGATTAGACAGAAAGACAAAATTCTTCTCAGCAAGAGTGGCTCAGCACTGAAATGGGAATCCAGAGAATGAGCAAAACTAGCACCCCTGAAGACAGTCAAAAGTGGACAGGGCTTGACCCATCTTTGAAATTAACCCTGCTATAAGTATGCAGTTGGGACTAAATGGTTTCCATAAACCCCTTTCAACTTAAATTATTATGTGTTTATATAATATATGACTAATAAGAGGCATCATTAATGTTCCCATTATTTGTTCTCTTCTCTCTCTCTCCCCCACCCCCTCCTTTCCCTAAGGGGGACATTGGTTCGCCAAGATTCACATAATTGTGTAAGAATATTCTCAGAAGCACACACTGTCCATGTAAGGTGTCAAGTATGAAACACTAGTGCTGGCAAAGAGCCAGGTGCCAAAATATAAACTTCTAGAGCTCAGCTGGATTTTTGACTTGTCAGATCAGTTTCATAATTGCTGTTTATCCACATTCTTTTTTGCTGACATATATTTGCTGTCTTGTGGTCCCCACTGATTTAGCGGGTCATTCTGTGTCTGTAAGGAATTGTATAATTAAATGTTGTGATTTAATCCCTTGAAACACATTCATGTTATTTGCCAGTAAAGTTAAGCATGGGAAAGATGACATTTTCAGGGTCTGTATTTATTCATTAGCTTTACCTGTTTAAATGAATATAAGTGTCTTTTTGGGCCTGTCCCCAGAGACAAGTATATTTAAAATGAACAATCATTCAGGAATAGCTTAGTAGAAAAATTTACATTCCAAAATCAGAATGCCTAAGTTTTGGAAATTACTTAAATGCACTCTCCAAAGTATGAAAACTTGGTATTAAGATGCTACTCTTATTTTGAATAAGCATGTCTACCTACAGAAATTAAACCAGTAATATTTATCTGAAATAATTATTCCTTCATTATGGCTGAGACGATTATTATCCAGACATGTAATACTACTCTAGAGTCTATACATTGAAATCCAGTTTAAAAAAAAGGCCGAAGTTCAAGTAAAAATAAGTTAATCACATTGCTGTGCTTTAGCACAATGTCTAATGTCAAAGGTTAGGTAAGAGACTGTTTCAGTTCCTCCCAGGGCCGATGGAGGATGCCTTCTCCAAAGGACTTCCAAGACTTTTCAGGCATTTCCAGCTCTCCCATTTCAGCTTAGGAAGACAGGTGACTTTTTTTGGTGTCTTAAAATTGACAGATAAATGCAATTGCACTATTAACAAAGCACAAGCAGACTCAGAAAGAAAAAGTGAAAGTCAGACTGGCAACAGTTGTGTTTTTTTGAAGAAACTTCAGTCGGATATTTTGTATTCAAGTTCCAACTCAGAGATAGGAAAACTTTTATGGCTAAGTTATTAACTCCTGAAAACAGAGCTCTGTAATAGAAATGCTGACAGACGCTTTAGTACAGCAGTGCTATTGGGTACTGCTACAGTCATCAGTTTTAATGAGAGCTGTTAATATCACCTCGATCAAAATGGTTGCCCTGGGCTGACATCTCGGGCTGTGCACAGGTGCTCTCAGCCAAAAATGTAATGAAGGTTATTACATTATCAATGAGGCACAGATGCACATCCTGTCTGAACTCAAGGTGGTGTTAGTGCCAAGCAGTGTCTCTTTTAGCAGGTCCCAGGTCTGTTTATATCAATATGCTGTTCCAGCTCAGTGGACCCAAGCACAGCCTTCTGCTTCTCTGTGGCACTGCTAGGAAGAGAAAGAGCAACTTTTATGAACGCAAGAACCATCTACCACTGATGTGCAGGTGGGTCACAAAAATTAAAACCAAATAATAATATAGTCTTTGATCATAGAGTTATGCATTCAGGTCTGGGCTGCTTCAGTATTTCAGAACTGTTCCTCCTTTTCACCAAGCACAGTAGCAGTATTGGCTTGAGGGAAAACTCTAACGTCTTTGCTCCCGCTTCTTTTCCTCACCTGAAATCTGATGTACTATTTTTTGATTTGCATGTTTTCCAAACCATGCTTTACAATTGCTCATCAGTGCTCATGCTCACTTACTTCATGATACAGATCATGCAAGCAAGCCACATGTCTATTTTTTAAAAGCATCTCTTGGTTTTCTACAAATATACACAAAATTGTAAGGCACCTCCTGAGTAATGGGATCTATAGTGGCACATGTGGATACCATGATTGGTTACATTTCTACTGAGATAACACCTGGACATTCAGAAGCCAACTTGAGATGAGCCAACCCCTCTGCTGAAGCCATCCTTCTTCCTTTGCCCTCCTAGGACCCCAGCCTGAAGGATGCCGTACTGCAAGAGGGATGATGTAAATGAGAAATGGCATCTCATCAGGACAAAGAGCACATTTGTTTAGCAGAGACTGACAACTGCTCACAGATCTCTGCTGGCAAAGTGATATTACTGTGCTCTCAGGACTGTATGTTATACCTGGAATCATATACAGGTAAAGAAGCTGAGCACACATCACAAATTCTATTTCTCTGAAATACTGAGGGGGTTGTATGTGTGTGCAAATACAGATGTGTACGTGTGTGCATGCAAGCAGGAAAGAGACAGAGCTGGACAAAGTAGCCACTATTGCTCAGCCATTCTAAATGTAATTCCTGATAAATTGTGCCTGGAGAATGACAAATGACCTGCCTCTCCCATCGCTTTCCTCTTCATCTTTGTTCACTTCAGTCTTTACCAACAACTGCAATCACAGTGCTGAAGTCGAACTATTTGTGGTATCACAGCTGTCCCTCTGTAACTCAAGGACAGACAAAGACAAACCCTCTCCATCAGACTGCATCTGGAACTTCTAGCATGATCCAGTATAAATCAGAGTGCATGGGCTCCATGCCAAAATCCCTGGAACAGTATTGTGCAGGTGATACCGGTGATTCTCTGGCATTAACATCTGTGCCCTAGAACCACGCTGGAAGCTGAGTCACTACAACCAGAGAACAACATGAAGCATGAATAGTGGAGGCAACCAAAGAAGAGCATAGGCCACAGTGTGCCAGCAAAAGGTAGAGATCGGTACCATACATGTAGAGGTAATGGTTAAGACATGACGGGATCATTCAACTCTGGTCCTGGACACTGCAAGTACGTATTAAGCTCTGACAGTCCCCCAAAACAATGTTTGGAAGTGATCTCACAGGTTAACATGAAAATGCAGTGAGGCACTAAATCAATGAGTTTGATGGTTTGAGCTTTGAAATAACATGTCTTTAGGTGATTATTTTCCTTAAAAAATACCAACCTTTTTTTTTGTAAAGGATTGGATGACTGGGATAAGCAAAGCTATATATAGGTAAGCAATACTAAAACTGGAAGGATACAAGACAGGAGCTACTGCTTCAGCCAAGCAGAAGCCACAGAGCACTGTTTTTGAGTCAGGAGATGAGGGCTGTTTTATTTCTAACAGAAAAGCTGTGCTGCCTTATGCCTCCTTAGATGAGTGCCTGAGTGGAAAAATGTATGAATGGAGATGCTCTTTGCATTTCTTAGCAGAAAGTATAGGGTAATCTAGTTTCAGTTTTTTTCTGGCTACCCTAACATGTTCCTTTGTTCTTGTCAGTGTCCAAGTGGAAAGAAGTCAATCTTCTCAGTATTCATAGACCTCTCATCTGCCTCTCATCTGTGGTCTATGTACGCAGGACTACACGCCTTATGCCTGGTCTCTGTGAACATGCACACGCAAATCCTGGTCTAAGCCTGAAAACAGTTCCCCACAAGATTTTAATGGTCTTAACCCATTTCTACATTTCATGCAAGACTTCAAAGCAGACAGGTAGCAAAACGCACTGCAAGTGACCCAATTATGTCCTAGAGGAAACTTACGTTGGGAGTAATTGCTACAAAGGAAATAAATGTTCAGCTGTCATGGTCTCAATTACTTTCAACCTGCAGCTGAAGGGGTAAGGGCAGACCTTTGCTGCTGGTGCTTCTCCACAGCTGCCACTTTTATTTGCTCGCTGCACTTCTGACTGCCACAAATCCCGTACAGTGTCCCAGAAGGGGTGGAACAGCACAGTCTGGTTCATGAGGAAATTTATCAGAATATTCTAAAGCATCTTCTCCCTAATCATTACATACATGTGAAACAGACACCCCAAACTTTACCTATAGAAAATGCAGACCAGTGCTTCAAAACAGCACTAGCAGCAGCATTTAAAGCTTCCTCCCCACGCCAATATAATAGATTGCTTAGCAGGAAATTGCACTGTGATTTCCTTAAATGAAATATAATAACCTGGTTAGCAAGTGGTGCTTTGTTTAAAAACGGGGAGTTTCCAGCTCAGTTTTCTTCAATAATAATAATGAATATTGTAAACTGATGATAGCATACAGTAATGCCAAGGAAAGCAAAACTCCTGATAGCAGAATCATAGATTTATCCAAGTAGACAACAGTCACAGCTCTTCCCTCATCCATGAAGTGAGTCACCTTACCATGGAAGGAAACAGAGTTGGCTAAGTAGGACCTGCCTTTCACACATTCAAGCTGGCTGAGCCTAATCCCCCGGTCGTCCTGTATGTGCCACATGATGGCGCTCAGGATGATCTGCTCCATGACCTTCCTTGGCACCCGGGTCACACTGATAGGCCTGTAGTTGTCCAGATTCTTCTTCTGACCTTTCTTGTAGACAGCATTGCATTTGCTGACCTCCAGTGTACCAGGACCTCCCTGGTTAGCCAGGAGTGCTGATAAATTACTTAAGTGGCCTTGATGTGCAAGGAAATATTTGCTTAGGGGAGGGGCAGGAGGTGCACTAACTTTCCTAAAACTTTTACTTTTTTTATTTCCTTCCACCTCTCATGTGCATGTCCTTCCTCTAATAGTTTAGAAATAAAGGATGCAATCTGTATTCCAGACATCTTGCATGAATAATTTTCTCTTATCACAGACCAGCCACTACTGTCCTTGAGTAAAAGGAATTGCTCCAGCTCCCAGCTGGAGGAAGCATTAGGTTTATAAATACATTTTAACATTTTAAACTCAACCACACTACAGACATTTTGCACCAAGAAAAAGAGGTAGTACATTCATCTGTATGTTGATAAAAGGGACCACACTCCTACAAAATTAAGATCTGTACTGTCACACAGTAGACCAGTGACTGTGAATATCCCACTGGCACAAAAATCTCTTTGCCATCACTTCTCTGCTTCTAAAATTACACGCCTTTGCTGGCATCCCAGGTGTGTCCCTGCAGAAAACTTTACTCTGCAGGGGGCCTGACAGAAGGAATGGAAGGAAAGTGTGGCTGCCTTACACCTTCCTCTGGAGCAGGGGCTGCTCTTGCCTCCCCAGAAGGAATAGCCAGGTTGGCATCAGCAGCACCATCTCACTTTGGGAGCAGACAACAACAAAGGAAGAGGGGAAGAAATGCATAATTCACTAATTTTTTAGTGTGAAATGCCACGATAATATTGGCAACTCATTGTTTCAACACTGTCTATCAGCTGAGTCAGGATGGTGCCACTTTATTGATGCATGTCCTGTCAAGCAGCTGTCAGACTCTTCCACTTGGGTAGTCTAGAATGGTTCATTAGGAGGTGATTTCTCATGGATACCCTAGACCTCCCAGCTGGCAGAAAACAAACCTTGCTGTCAATTCTGAGAGAAAGAACCATGCCTTTCAGCTGTTTAGACTAAAACTGGTAATTTTTGTGTTACTGTAAAAATCTTTGGAATAAACAGCTCTGTGTAGCTGTATCAATAGTGGCCAAAGAACAGCTTTTTTTCTGAACTGTGATCCAGGAAGGCATCGAGAGCAATACTGGCCATGATATTTGGATGAATAATTAACTCCTGCTATTACTTAAGCATAAGCAGGAAATACACAGGAGATAGAAGCAGGTCAGGCCACCTGGAATTAATATAGACAGGTTGTCACTGTAAGTAGAAACAAGGAAGCCAAAACCCATCTGGAATGCACAAATGCAGTACCAACTTGTAACTAATCACAGAACCACAGAAGAGGTAAGGTTGGAAGGGACAATAGTGGGGCCATATGGTCTAATGTCCTTGCTCGAGCACTTTGCACATACAGCCTACCTAGTTAAGGTACTAACATTTTGCCTTTAATTTTCCTAACTTCCAATCTTTCAACTACTTTTTGTCTTTCCTCCTACCCTACTTGTATCTAAAATTCTATAAAATCCCCCAACTACCAACCATTTCAACTGAGCTATGAAATGTGAGGCCTTTTACAAACCTCTGTAAGGTTGTTTTAAATAAACTGGAAACTGTTTCAGTTGCTGGGAGCTTATGCTGTTAATTCCATGAAAAAAAAATCATTATTTAAGTATGAATAAGCTATCCAAGAAAGTCTATAATTCTCTGTCATTTTTGATGGGTTATTGGCAAAACAAATTTACCTCTCCTCACAAAACTTTCCTAACTCTGTTGACAATACCACTTCTCTTTTACTCCAGCCCACATTTAGGGGTTGTGTTTGATTTCTTCCTCTTTGCTACATCCAAACCATCTGTAAGTCTTGACACTAATCTCTTCAGCATCTTCAAAATTCACCTTTTAATCTCCATCCTTCGAGTGCAATCCTTCACTTCACCTCTAACACATATTTCCATTTTCATTACTGCAGCCTCCATTCTTCCTTTCTAACTTACTGTGTGCACAAAATCATACAAATCAAACTGCTGCCAACTAAACGTGTTTCATGCCTGAAAATTTAATCACCTCTTTTCTTTCCTTCTCTCACCCTTCAGTTTTTGGTTTCACCATTAGTTTTCCTTCAGAATCAAAACACATCAGCATCCTTTTCAAGCTCAATATAATTCTGGGTCCTTTTAATTTATCTTGTTTATATATATATATAAACTTATCTTCAATTTATCTTAACTTCTTGTTTCCCTCCACACCTTCCCCTTTCCTTTCAGACTTTCTGCCTACCAGGTTTTTGGAGTTTTCTTGTCTTTTGCCCCATATCATCTCCTCTGTCCAAATTTCCCCAAAAGCTCTGCTTTACCTTAATGTTGTAGATCCATTTCTGACATGCTGCTTTAAAAGCACACTGATTTTTAAGCTGCCTTTGCAGTTTTCCAAGCTGTCATCCTCATGTTCTCAGGCAATGCCAGGCATACAGCTGGTACTCGAACAAACACTTAACAGCAGTGACCTGGGCACAACACTGAAAACTGATTAAATAATATGCTAGGGGTTGCAGCAAACACAGCCATCCTCAAAATGCTGTCAAATGTGTGAAGCAAGCAAGTTGGAAGAAATATATAGGAGGAAAAGTTCTTCATATGCATTTAGTTATGGAAGTTTGGCTTCTATCTTTAAGAACAATTGGTGTTTATTTTTCTAAAGAATATCAATATCATCTCTACCTCCTCTAGCAAAATTACAGAGTACACCACAGCAACTAATTTCCGTTCCATATCTTAACCATCTTTCTTCAGGTACCTGTTCCCCTTTACACCCTGGCAAATTTCATGCTAAAGCCACTGCCTCTAGGCAGCTACTCTGGGTTTACAACTCTGTGAGTGTTAACACAAGCTGACCCATCCTCTTACGAGAATGGGACCATATGTCTATGACTCAGTATCTACCCAACATTTTACTAACAATTAACGTTAATCTGCTGCAAGTCCAACTCAGAAGTTACCTCTTTACAACAATACAAGCATGAACATATCTGTGTGCACAGACATTCAGGCTTCAGCCTCTCTCCCAGACTCTTGTCAGGCTGCTACTTCTCTCTGTGAGCAATCACTAAGAGTCAGTCCTATATCAGATCGATATTTGTTTCTACCTTCCAATGGCATTGGAGTAAAACTTCATTGTAGGACAGAAAGACATAATTTCTTTCTCATATTTCTTAATTTTAAGATATTTAGGGTCTCAAAGGGTCAAAAAGTTGTATATTTGCTAAATTATCTATCAATCTCCTAACTATTGGTAGATACGTCAAAAAACCCACCAAAGTGCCACTTTTACATTAACAAGCTTAGATTACTTAGAGACCTTGAAAAATTGAACACACATGCCAATGTCACATCACTGCAATCCTTTTCTCAATATGGCTTTTCAAATCTTATTAAGCTATATGATTTAATATCAAAGAGCTGTCCACTTTTAAGACCATTGAGAACCTGCAGAAGGTACCATCTTTTATTCAAATAAACATAAAATTTTATGGTAGTCTTTCAGCCCCTGACTGCAGCAAGAGATGAGTTAAAAACTGTGTTGTCAAAAAGGAGGAATTGCATCAATTCTCCAAGATTTAATACCTCAGGAGTTTTTGAATATTTCCTCTTTTAAGCATGAGGCAGCTGTTTCTCCTGGGAAGGTTTCTGGAAGACATCTGAGATGAAATGCAGAAGGCTGGAATGTAAGATGGATGAAGGAATGCCAGCATAGGACTTCCACTCTCAGGCAATATCCCTAGCTCTCCCTTTAAGTGTTTTCAGAGCCCTGCCAGCTGCTCAGCTTCAGCCTTTCTGTACTCCCACCCACTCCAGCAAATTGCAAAAACAGCTAATCCTGCTGTCAAAGGGCAGAGCTCTCAAGTGTGCACCTTCCTCCAGAGGCTGAGGCAAACAGAGAGGATGGAAATAGGCCAGCCTTGGCAAGGGTCCCGCTCTGACACATCCTCACATGGTCACCACTGTAGCTACCCAGGGTTTCTATCAGGAACTGCACACAGGAGATTTTTTAATGAACTCAAGATAGCTGGTTCAGAAGGTTCAGGCACAGATTTTATATGCAGGGACATATAAGCTGTACACAAAACACAGCTATGCTGGCAAAAAGCCATTGCACACACTCTTGAGGGTATTAGATTTGGGATTCTTTTAAAACATATCTAGAATTAATTAGAAAAATTAAAGACACAACTAGTGAACTGGGATTAAAATACAGTTTTCTTTTATAGTAGCACACCTCATTCTGACTGGATACTGCTGGCAAAGAGAACTCTGCAAAAGGGAAGTGTGTGCTTTACCACAGTAGTATGGACCTGTAGGTTGTTTAACTTCAGGAGGAGAAAAAGAAAACAAAAGATATGAATACTTGTCTGGGAAATACAGTATTTAAAATGATATTTAAAACGACAGGAAGAATCGCTTCTAAATTTGTGTCCTGAAAGGCAACTCAAACATTTGCTGCCCAGTTCCATGGCAAGGAGCTTGCTGTGCTCTGCAGCAGCTTCTGCGGGAAGGCAGCAGCTCCTCCTCTGATCCACCGCTAGAGGGAATGACATGGAGGGATAGAAAGAAAAGGAATCTTTCCTAGCTTTTTATGATCTCTTTGCCTGTTTATTTTTAAGCATCACATGGTGGTAACAACAGGGGTAATTTATGTGGCACACTCATAGTCTAGGGTGATCCAAAGAACAGGTCTCCTCCCTTATCCCCTTTCATGTGGAAAGAGAAGAAAAAGCTTTCATCAGAGGGACTGATGTCAACTGCTGCCAGACACATATCCTAGAACTGAAAGTTTAGGGCTGGTTTGGGTTGGCAAACTCTGTCACTATAGCCAGTTTCACTCCCACCCTCTCTGCAAAGCAAAACCTTCTTCCACATCTGAACTGATGGGTTGTGACAGCAGAGGGCTAGGGGTAAGATCTAAAGAACCCACTGGAGGCATGAAGATGGGAATGTGTGTGCAAAAATGACTTAATAAGAAATTGCCTCATTGTCTCATATAATACACATAAGAAATTCCCCCTGCAGCTTTAATGATGGAGTGGGAAGCTAAACCCCATAGGAGTTCCTCCCTCTATTTACCAGAAAGGCAAGATATGGGCTGCAGTGATGAAGTGTTCCATTAATATTAAAGCTAGAGGAAATAAAGTGACTTAATTGTAAACTAACGACCTCATCCTAATAACCAAATTCTAAACAGAAAAGGCAAGAAAAAAACCCCTACTTTTAGCCATGCTGCCAACTCATAAATTAAGCAAATGACATTGGCATATAATTACACTAATTAGTACTGATGCCAAGCAAAGACAATTTATGGATATGCATTCACCCCATTTTTAACCCCAGAGCCTAAATCTGAAGTAGTAGCTCAATCAGCACACTTTGAAAACTCAGTGTTATTGTTTATGCCATTGTGGATCTAATTTAATCAATACCATATTCTCATTAAATGCAGGGTCTGTTAAAGATGCTTTTTTCACCGGCCCTACAAATGAACTCTATTTGATTCATCTCATTACGTTACTGCTCTAGGCTTAACTATGCATCATTAACAGAAACAATACACAAGTTAAGTATAAAGCTCTATAGATCACCTTAAAATGACACAGTCACACATGATTATGGTCATAAGTAATTGGAAGGATAAAAGCTGCTGTCCGCAGTGACTGTCAGATGGTCGTTGGCTCTTTTACAACAAAAAAGGATCCCTCAGTGCCTGGTGCCCTTCATTGTGCCAAAAGGGAAGATAATGGAAATGGGTTCTATTCTCCCATTAGTATAGATGCTGTACTACAGTACAGGTTGGATTTTTCCTTCGTTTCCTACCGCCACTAGAAAACTCTGAGTATGCCATTTCTTTCCCTGAATTTACAGCTTTTCATGTTCCAGTCACTGTAGAACTACAGTGGAGTGGGTTTTAAGTGGTCAACACATGGTAGCTCTACAGTAATATCTGGAAGAGATCAGCAAGCTCTGTATCTTGAACTACTAGAAGTAGACTAATTTCTTTTCTTACCTCTTCCTAATTAATACCAAGATGCATATTATACACATGAAGAGCGTAGCAGCCTTATTTAGCTTTTTGGGCTGCTTCTCTAAGTCTCCTTGCTTCTAGAAATACTGTACATTTGCCACACTTACTACTACTCTCCATTAGTCTGTGTGCTGTTCAGTGGCAGAGAATCACACATGACACAAAGGCCTCACTGGTTTACATCTGAAACAACCATGTATAGAAAATTTTTAATTAATTTTGTTACGGTGTTAAGAGATGCTACTAAAACTTGCACTGCTTTGCTAGCACCCATTCCCTTAACTACACACTTAGTTGCAAACTTTCAGCAACTTCATTGATTTGGGTTTTCTTTTAGATTTTGTTGTTTCAGCTTTTTACGATCTTTTTCTTTTCCTAAAACTGACCAACTAGGTCTGTAATTGTCATCTAATTGTTTACTGGAAACATATATACGGGTATAGAGAGAGCACATGTAGAAAACAGCAGAAAATGTTTCCTGGTCTAAATTATTTTCTTGATATTTCTGCTGACCATTTCCATGTAGAGTTCATCACTGATTATAATTGCTAGAAAATTGCATGTTTTTGCTTGTCCCTTTGGACAAACGGGCTGAAATTAGTGGTTGCACAGATCTGCAGCTGACTCATTACAACATAAAGCAGCCGACTGTGGGACTTGGGGTTTTTTTGGATCTGTTATTTTAGGATGGAAATTGCTGAACTGGCAGCCAGTCTGACCATATAAATCAACAGCAACTGCATACTTTTAACATGACATGGTGCATAATCAATTTAATATGTGAGGTTTGAGGAAAAATAGCTTTATTGGGGAAGTACCGATAATAAAAATTCAACCAATGGTTCCTCTCAGGTCACTAAGGGCAAAGCCATAAGCCAGTATTTATAACACTGGACAACTGGGTCTTTCTTTGTCAGCCAGCCTTTCTTTGGATTGCTTCTGAGTGAAGAATAGCACCTAAAAGATTTATATAAGTGACAGAAAAAGGCCACTGGTACATAACAGAGTTATTGCTATTATCATCCCTTGAGGAGACAATAATATCAGAGTGCAAAACCAGCAGGAATAGTCCTGCTGTGACTCTTGAAGATCTTTCTTCCACTTTGCAACAGAAAGTCATGAACACCTCCAAAGCATCATCCCCTAAGTCTTCTGGTTCCAAGGTTGCTTTTTGATTAATGCTTTGAGAGAAGCAGAAAGCCTGGAGGGATCATACATAATTCTACTCTCCCTGTGGTGCAGTGGCATGCACCGCAACTTCTCTTTCTGAAGTAATCCCAAGAGGAGCATGGAGTCACAAAGTCATATCACACTACGGAGTAGCAATTGTCAAGTTAAGTCTTGGGACAAGTTCACGACATTTTATGTGTGGGGAAAAACTCCAGTCTCATATTCAGACTGGATACTCTGGGACAGAAGTAACAGAAATCTTGGGAGGGTCCCTTCTAGGGGGTGGGGTAGGGGATGGCTGGAACCAACACACCGAAAGACAGTGCACAATCCTGTCAGTTATGGCTGCTAAGACACTATCTGAAGATAGAAATTTTCATATGGAAAGGTATAAAAATAAGGGAAGCAGGCTGAGGGCCTGCAGAATGTGTAGAGCCACAGCCCTTTCACTCTGATTAACTGCAATGGCTTACAATCAGGAGGGCTCATCAAGCTCTTACTGTCTGTCTTGCCATCAGGTCATGTATTCAATATCTGATTAATGGAATTGCTTATCCTCATGCTGCAAGTAGAAAAGCCAAAAATCTACTCATGTGTAAATGGAACATATGTTTTCTATTCAGTTATTTCATAGGTCTTCACAAACATGGCTGGAAAACTAAAACCAAAAATTTTCAAGTGTTTTTCAAGTATTATTTTTCAAGTATGACTGAAATTGGCAAGGTTGTCTAAAATTTGCCGAAGGAAAAGAGCAGAGAATTAAAACAAAATAATTTTTTTTTCCTCAGTGAACTTTTTTTGAAAACTGATTAATTTAAAAGCACAAGAGACAAGCCCTTTTCTATTAATTGGGCATTATGGAAAACATAGGGGCAGATATAAGACAATACAAAATTGGCTTCTCATCTTCAAGAGACCAAGGTGGCATTCATTATTATGACTCGGGTTTTGACATCACAGGCATCAAAACTGAACAGATTAGATACAACCTATTTCTTGAATTCAAATATTGGAGTAGAAACAAGGCAAAAAATCCTGCAGTTATGAATGTATTTCTTTGAAATGCTCCAGAGATTTATGGGAGGGGAAGAGGGAAGAAAAACCAAGGGAACAGAAGTGTGCCTGAGTTAGAAAGGACAAAATGAAATTGACAGGTTTTGAATCTCAAAATATCTTCTGGAGTTTAAAATTTATTTATTTCTAATGCTGATTTAACAGTACCAAATAAATATTTAAATACATTGAAGTGGGTTTTTTGGAAAGTCTTTTGGAAAAGCAAAAAATACAGGGAAAAAAAGGAAAAGGAATTCAACAACCCATTTTGCTTGAATAACTTCTTTTAAACTACCATGTTCTGTAAAAAAAAACAAAATTAAAAATCCTCACTTTTAAGCAAATGAAAGTCCTCCTGAGAATCAGCTATTTGCTTTAATTCTCCAGAGTGCCTAAAAATGCATAAAGGATTTTTTAACGAGGAAAACAGGTTTATTTCTAAAATATAATTCCCAATTCACCATTCATTTTTAGTGTAGGTAATGGACATAAAACAAATGAAATGTTTAGAAAATTACTTCTAAAAATAAACTGCTTGTTCACCATTTTCTTTTTTTTTTTGCATTAGCAACATTATTCTCTGGTAACAGCAGGCAAAAAAATTATTTTAATATAAGAGGCTTCCTTCATAATGTAAACAAAAAGGTAAATTTAAGGGCAGATTTATCAAATGCTATGGAAATACAGCTCTGGCTGATTAATGAAAATGCATAGCTTTTAGCCTTTAGAATTGTTTGATAACATATCCCCTGAATAGGATGCGATTATTGACAACCACCGATGTCTAGGAAATCAACTGTCACCATACACAAGTTTTAAGCCTGTACAAAAGCTACTAACTTCTCTTTTTTTTCCACCCCTCAACAATATTGCCTTTAAAAACCGTACTATCTTTTCAAAGCATTTACTTTGCAACTTCTGTTGCTACTAAGGATATGTACCATGAAAAACAATGAATAGCTAAAATGAATAAACTAAGAATCCAGTGCAGGCATATCTTGTTCTTAGAACTGGTTTGATCTCAATTACTTAAAATCAAAACTTCAACAAGACAAAATAAGCAGTACCTGTTGATCAACATTTGCTGACTCTATATGGTACAGTGGAAATTACTACATTTGTCACAAACTTGACACTCCAGTTCAAGGTGTGTAACTAAACCTGTTATTTAAATTACACTTGCTCAGTGCATCGGCTCAGTTTCTGCCCACTCTACAGGACCAGACATGCATGTGTATAAGCAAGAAGGCACCTGGCTCTTGCTCAGCAAGGTGGAGACCATTTTTCTCTAAGTTCAAAGGAGAAACTCAGGCAAATCCTACTTGTTGTACCTGCCTTTAGATGAGATTTCCTCCCCTCTAAACTACTGCACTGACAATAGATGCAGAATTCTCATTTGCTACAAATATAACTCAGCAATTCACATATTTTTTTCCAAACCTTTCAACTGAATTCTTAGGATTGTTGGATTCAGTAGGACGAGTTTTACAGTAACTGAGTGTATACATCCAAACTCTGATGTTCAGCCACTGGCATCTTTTACAGAGGGAAGAACAGCAATCATCACATTGCATGAATACTTCTAGTGGAGTTTCTTGCTCTTTATACCTTTAGAACTTCAATTACTTTTACTGCTACACTCACATCATCTGTACTCCTTGTTCCTGGAAGATGAATTTTCCATAGTTAAAACATTTTGGAGAACTATGAAAACCTAAATGCTATTACCATAATTATTATTATTTTTTAGAAGGAGATTTTATCCCCGAATACTTGGTAGGAGAAGAAAAGTATTTGGTACAAAAATATTTAAGGAGGAATAAGATGAAACTTTCAGCTTTCTGGTGAAAATATAGTTTGTCTTGTCTAAATCACAGATTTCAAACATACTTAGTGGTGCAACTTCTAGGCCAACCACAAAGCAAAATGTTTAGGAAAGCTGCACTGGTGAAAGCAGACTCAAGTAATGTGGCTCAGAAGGTGCTCAGGGGAAGCAGCGCCTGACAAGCTCCTTATGGTGCATTTGGATATCTTTTCTCAAGGCTTTCCCCACCTACACTAAGGACTGTGAATTTTACTTGGAAATCCTTTTACTTGAAAAATGAATTTTGTAAGATCAGGTATGTATGCATGCCATTCAAAAGATGTGTTTGGCTGAGATGAGAATGTCTGGAGTAGTGGTTTTAAGAGGAAGAGGTGGGGGGAGAAGGAAGGGAAAGAAAAAGTTCTGAGAGTTATAGAATAATACATTCCATCCTCAAGGATGGAAAGAACTTTAAGATCATTGAGTCCAACCATCATCCTAGAACCCTGTCCATCATTTAACCATGTCCCCATATTCTTTGAACACTTCCAGGGATGGCACCTCAACCTCTTCCCTGGGCAGTCTGTTCCAATGCTGCAACCCTTTCCATGAATATAAATAATACCCAATCTAAACCTCTCCTAGTGGAACTTGAGGCCATTCCCTCTTGTCCTGTCACTTGTCACCTGGAGAAGAGACAAATCCCCACCTGGCTACACCTTCCCTTCAGGTAGTTGCAGAGCATGATAAAATCCTCCCCAAACCTCTTTTCTCCAGGCTAAGCAACCCAAGCTCCCTCAGCTGCTCCTCCTAAGATTTGAGCTCCAGCCCCTTCACCAGCTTTGTTGCCCTTCCTCTTTGTTCTCTAAGAGCCTTGGTTGTAAGAGGAAGGCATTTCCTGACTTCAGTCTATAAACTGAGAGAACAAAAAAATCCCCATAAACTGAAAAGTGTAACCCGACTGTTATGTACCCCAATTTCTTAAGCCTTGAAGTAAATGGTAGGAGGTAACTCTCCTTATTTTGTCACTGTTGGCATAAATATGGATGAAGAAAAAAGTGAGGTGGAGGGGGAGGTAAGGGACGGGAAACGAAAAGCGAAGTTATTCTTCCATGCACTAAGGAGCAGATACATTCTCTGTATGCCATGAATTACAGAGTCTTGACAAGCATCTCAGTGTCAGACAGGGGAGTTATAGCATTAGGGAAAAAAAAAATCTTAAAAAAATCGATCACAACTGATGTGTGGGAAAATCCAGCAGGGTTAACTATTTCATCTTCTCAAAGAACTGTTTTCTTTCTTATGCTTTTTTGTTAGGTGAAACAAAGCAGGTCCAAATCATTACACTGATTTAAACAGAATGAGTATGCTGTGTGTGGGTTTTTAAAAGTATTATTAACTGATAAGGTTCTGATATATGTTGCCATGCATAAGGCAGCACCTGAGGCAGTCTTTTTGCTCTCAAAAGAAAAAAAGGGACCACATCTAAAAATTTACAAATTAAACAACAACAACAAAGTGATTAAGAAATTTAAAAGCACTGGCATGGGGAAAAAAAGCAAACAAACAAAAAAGATTTTCAGCTATGCTTTGAAATTAGATGGTGAACAGATGCTTTAGAAAGATAAAGAAGGGCTTCTTTCAGGCAGCACCAGTTTTAGGCAGCCTTTGGTAGGACCAAAAGGCCTCTGATGCTAGATGAGAGAGGTGAGATCAGACAAAAGCTGTGTGAAAGCAAGGTGACTTTGCAAATGAGGGTCTTGCAGGAGCAAAATAAACCTTTTGAGAGAGCTGCCACACATCTGTCCTGTTTATGCAGTACCAACTGCATCCTGCTACCTTCCTAGCAAAGGACTGGACGGAGGGTCTTTGACTTTCTCTGTCCTGTGTTCTCAGCTGTCCTATGTTTCCACCGACTCCATCCTGACATCTCCTTGTGCTTCACAGTTTCATAGGAATCATATCAGAAAGGCATTTTTGTAATTTGCACCTGAAAAAGCCTTTTCAATAAGCCAAAGTGATCCAGTATGCACCCTGGAGCAGAGGCAGGGATCATCACACATCAGCTTCCAGAGCACATGTGCAGGATTTCCCTTCTCTTGATTTGTGCTTTCTCATGCTAAAAAGACCTGCTTGAAAATTTTTACATTGCATCCAAGATTTAAATGTTTTCGGCATGTTTGAAAGGTAAATTAAACTGCCAGAAAGCCCGTCAAGATTAAAAACACCAAAATCCTCTTGAACTGATGACAATTCCTTCTCTTGCTTCTCATTATACTACTACACTGCACATAATGAACTTTCCTGCCAAAAGATAACCAACGGCAAAGAAATTCTAGGAAAAAGCAACTTGAGACTATTCAGTCATTTGCAGGAGGTGGATTTTATAATTACTTCAGAGCAAAACCTGCTCTTTATTAGCATAGTAATCTTGTTGAACAGTATTCATCTTTTTCACATCATTTTACAGTGTGCTATTCCTTTATCAATCATTCAATTATAAAACAGTGGCTTACTGGAATTTAATCTAGGCACTTAACACAATGTTTCTTTGCTCTTCCTTTCCCCCTGGACAGGAAATTTTGGAACATTTTGGGCTACATGCTATAAAAATCAGTGCCATTGCTCAAGCTAGATTATACTGTGGTCTACTCTGTATAACCTTATAACCATTTTCATCTTGTGTTCTGAGTCCACAAGATCCAGACTCCTCAAGGGGTCTTTACCTGCATTCTGCATGAATTTAAAGGGACTATTTTCAAGAGTAAAGTTGAGTCAACAGAAATGGTTTCAATAAACACCTCCTATGTTTATAAAATATTTCAATTTACCAAGAACAACACTCATTGCAACCATTTTTTAAAGATTAGCAATTTAAAATGAAAAAAACTGGCAAAATAAGGTACGGAAAGGAAAGGAGCAGAAAACACAAGGAGATGATGTGATTAGTTTTTCAATTAATTACTTTTAATTTGTGAATTTATAATTCTTCTCAGGAGTTAGGCTCTTCTTCCTACTTGGAGAATAAAAAAAATGTGTTGCAATACTAAAAATTCTCACTGCATTAGAGGATTACTTCCCTACCATGAGTAGAGAAGTAATCCTTTAATGAAAAAAAATTAGGAAAAAGCCCTTTTCTAAGTTCAGAAAGCTCTCAGGATTTGTCTGTGTTGCACCAACCCATTAACACAAAGCTTGCCTTGTTCTGACATATTGGTAAGAGGATCATCCCTTCTTCTGATTCCTTCTCCTTTACTGAATACTCCTCTCCCAGCAGTTTTCAGAAGCAACCCTGCTGCCAGCCTCTCTTTCCATTTCCCAAGGGAACCTTAAATCTTGGCTTTGTTTCATTTTTTTTAGTTTGGCAAACATTTTAGGTAAGCATTCCATCACACCTTTTGAATAAAGATGCTGACCACGCCTAAGGGTGGCCAGATGCGACATGTTAAATGTGGCTGAGGAGTTATAAAGGGCTGGGCAAGATTTAACACAAGCTGTGACTTCACTCTTTAAGTGCAAGGAGGGACCAACACACATGGTGACAGAGTGGTTCTGTCACCCTTGGCTTTGACTTTTTAACAGAGCAATTTGGAGAGGAATACTAAATGAAGTCCAAAGGCAGGTGACGTCAAAGAAGGCAGGGATCGTGTTTTGATTTACAGATAAGGACAGCTTGGCACCCTGTTCTCTGCCTGAGTTTCCACTGCAGCACATCACTGTGGGGGGAGGTGCTTAGAAGGAGTTTCACCCCTGTGTCTCTGAAAATAATACAATATAGACCTGGAAATGGGCAAGAAGACAGTTCTTTCTTTTCTTTTCTGCTTAGTGTGGCAATAGGAAAAAATTACCCCAGAACTCCTGAACAAATTTACATGAGGGATGGGGTACATCCACTGAAGATGGCAAAAAAATTCAGCATCTCTGAGAGATCACAGCTCTGCTTTGTACAGGGATTGCTGTTAAACAGTTAAAAAAAGCACACACGAGTGGTAGTCTGTCTCCTCACAGAGAAATGTCTGCTACAGCTAGGAGAAATTAACTGACTTATCCCAGCACTTTCTTGCATGTCAATGTCTAACTTTTTAATCACAACCACCCTGCATAATATGGAAATTAAGAACATCATAATTTCCAGTAATTACCAGAAACATACACATTTTCCAACAGGGTGACATTATGTCATGAATTCCCTTGTCAAGAGGAAAAAAAAGACAAAACATATCATACTTGTTTGAAAAGGCAAAGTGATAGATTTGTCATGAGGGTAATCATCTATATATAAAAAAAATCCACTATTATCAACTTCCTGAATTTCTGAAAAGGGATTCATTTTCTGCCTGAGCTAATAATGAACATTTTTCTTCTATTCATCATCTTCAGCTTTTTTCTCTCTTGAGATTCGTTTATCACTAGCTACTGAACCTGAGAAATAAAACATAGGCAACATCCCTTTTTGAAGTAATGACTTGAAGACTATTAAATCAAGAGGCAAAAGACGGATTTTGAAGATGTACATTCAAAATTCTTGTAACAGCTGCAGGTTTTTAACAGAGGAACTGCACCACTGGTTTAGTACAGGTATTGGAGAAAGTAAAAGTTTATCCAGTGACAGCACAAAGTGGGGAACAGTAATTTTTTTTTTCCAATAAAATTCATAGTAAAAGGAATTAAATTGAAGAAATAATGAGATCAATGGCACTATAAAGTGCAATTCATGCTGCAGGAATTAATCTAGGATGATCATTCAGGTGCATTTTAAATCTAAAATGGTCTGAATTAAAGCAGATCATGTGGATACTTGAAGTCTTCCCACCACCCATCTGCCTGTGCACAGCTCTCAGCCTGTCAGACCCTCACTTGGACCACTGATTAAATATTTTGTGCTACTGAGATATGGAGTGACAGCTAGGCTGGGGCAAATGGCCCAAAATGCTTCCCCTATGGTTCAGTGGGGCCAGAGGCTCCCTGAGGATCCCAGAGCCTCAGCCCTGCTGAGCTTCTGTTGCTGCTGGCATCCCTGCTCTTTGGCAGAGTTAAGATGGGACATTTCTGCATGGAAAAGAAGGAAGAGACAGCAAGTGCACTTTAATTTTTCTCTTGTAAGATTCTGCTGTCACATCATCTTACTATTCCTGCCTTGTATTTCCCAACAAAATGAGACCTCATACCATCAGCCTGTGGAAGCACAGGAAAGAAGATCCCTTACACACATGAGATAGAAGCAGCAGGACTTTCTTTACTTTAGAGTAGGATGCAAAGAGAAGACCTCTCCAAACGCCCTTTTACCTCATCCTTTGCTCGAGGTATTCTGGCATGGCAGGAAAAACCATACAAACAATCACCGTTGGAAGTGCTTGCCTGATGCTACTGGGTTATTGTGTAAGTGCATTCATATCTATCACTTGGGTCCTAGCAGAGGTCTCGGGGCAAATCAATGAGTCTAACTTCCAGGAGGAGGTTTCTGAGGGATGTTTGTCAGCAGCACTAGTATTCACATCAAGGTACAGGTTTCTGACATTAACTGGTTCCACACTTTCCATGGTGTCTCACTGGATGCCATCCAAATACAGCTTCTTGCTCTAACTTGCTATGCTAAGCAAGCGTATGGGATTTGAGAGATTACTCTCTGAGATTCTAGCTTGCTGGTCAGAAGCCAAAATGCAGACAACACCTATGAAGTCCCAAAGCTAAGCAATTTTAGTATTCAAGGCTGACTGTGCAGGAGAGGAAAATTTCACCTGCGTATAAAGATAGTACTGAAGCACAGACCCTTTGCAATTTATTTCTGCAGTTTTTCCAAAGCCAAGGGGCAGCAGAAAGGAATGAGTGTAAATTCAGTCTCCACTCATGAGCTCCCTGCTAGGAAGAAGAGACAGCTTTCAACAGCAAATTCTCATTTCAGTGTTGTATTAACTAAGAGCAAGACTGCAGGAAGAGCAGAGCCTTTAATATCTGATATTGAAGGCATCAAATCATGTCAGAGGT
Source organism: Toxostoma redivivum (assembly GCA_013397375.1). Classification (NCBI taxonomy): domain Eukaryota; kingdom Metazoa; phylum Chordata; class Aves; order Passeriformes; family Mimidae; genus Toxostoma; species Toxostoma redivivum. The sequence goes on from VXBI01005315.1 coordinate 221,177, forward strand.
CAGCAAAACAATTTTATTCTCCAGGTGATTTCTAGTCAGAGTGCTCTAACACAGTTGCCAAGAAACTCAGCTATCCCTAGGCAGCACTCTAGAAGTAAATACTCACAGCTGTTTCTAGAATTTTGCATAGTGAGTATTGAAATGGATTTACTACTTAACACAGCAGACAGCTAGCCAGAACAAAGCATGAAATCAAATTCCATCAATCCCTTAAATTTGTTTATGCAACCCATTGTTACTGCTCACAGAACAGCTTTGGCAAGCAAAGGCCATGACAAAACATAGCTGTAGTTTATACAGAGAAATTCTTCCCATCTGCCATTTTTGTTGTCAGTTGTTTTATATTGATTTCTTTCCATGCAGTTCCAGGTTTAATCTGGGCACAGCTGCATTGAACCAAGGAAGGTGAAGTAATTTTTCTCTTCTAGTGAAGCAGAAATGGAGGAGAAAATGGCACCTATCACATTTTTTTTTTCTGGTAGGAATATGTTAGAACTTCTTTGCTGTAACACTGATATAGATTAAGCTTGCACTTATGACTTTTGATACAAATATTTCTGGTAATTTCATTTTATATGTGACGAGCAAGATGAAATTCACACCAAGGAACATGTTCTCAAGTAACTTCTTTCTTCATATGGGAATGAGCTGACTCAGCACATGAATTATGGAGTCACAACTACATGGTGCCATATTACAGTGCTTAGATTTATAAAGATTTTGCCTTAACTATAAGCAGCATTGCTTGGGCAATAAAGGGATTTGATCTGTATCTATCTGGACTTCCACTTTATTTATATGCTGAAATGGCACATGGGATGTGGCCTACAGGTCATTATCAGTGGTCACAAGGGTGTATTCATTCCTGTGGGGGTCTCTATTTCAAAACCCTTTTGGTCACTGCACAGACATGACAGAAATTGTAAGCAAGCAGTGTAGTGATGGCAGCAGAGCATCTATTGAACATGAGGAGAGGAGCAGAGGCTGTCAACCTTGCTAAGTGGAGTCTGAGCTGGAGACTCACTCATACCAAGCACAAGGAAGAAAACTATATAAGTTAAAAACATGTCTGTAAGATGACCACAAAGGCATCTTAATTAAAGGATTGCTGAAGCAGTGAGGTTTGGGGCTGCCAGCCTAACCACCAGTAAAACTCAGAAAGTTCCTTTTAGTTCTTTTGTTTCTATGGTCACTGTAACCCTCACATGAAAAAATCCCAGTGACTACTGCAGATACATTAAGAAACCTGAAATGCAAATGTTGTATCATTATATGCTCTGGTTTAATTTTAAGGCTTTTCAATCAGAAGGGCTCCGTGTAACAGAAAATGTTGCTAGGTGTGCTCACTTCTATTCATAGCCCCTTTCAACACACTCTGAAGTTGGACAAAATCCATTGGGTTTTATTTACCAGCAAACCTTCATGGCAGATAAAGCAACCATTGCAAGGAACCTGCAATTCTTCTTTGCTAATGAGCATTGCTAGATTATTGTGTGACAGGAAGAATATGTCCAGGGAATACCTTGCTGAACATTTAATCCTCCCTGGAATATCCTTTTGTGAGATAAGTCACAATAAATATAATGTGCCAATTGTCTAACCTATTGGGAAAGAGCAGGTACATGAACAGCTTGGTGCAAATATGGGAGAACCTGCTGACAGGCACAGACGTGGTTTAAATGCCTTTTACAATGACAGCACTATAGGTAAAGGCCAGGCATGCACATCACTTGTGTAATATCTGGAAAGTCCTGCTGTTGACAGGAGGGACAGACAATGGAAAGTCTTTTCTTATGATGCCTGAAATAAAAATTCAGGAATTAGTGAAGTGGCCAGCAGAAAAAAAGAAAAAGAGGTTCAAACAGATAATTACTAGGAATTCAAAATGACTGATACTGTCTGAGGAATGCAAAATACACCTTTGTAATACGGAGTTCCAAGCTTTAAGCATGCCATCAATGAAGGGCATGAAGTGACACATATTTTAAAGTTCTAAAGACTACAGGGTTTATTCTCCCAGCTAGAAATTTTTAATTTATTGATTAGGAGAGTCAACTATTTAGAGAGTTAATCAGTTTTGCTTTGAAAGGTGTTAAGAGCATGATTCATCTTTACATTTTGCTGAGCACCCAACCGGAATATCCTTCCTTTCTTCCATTTGGATAGTCATTATTGAACACAGCTTCCCTATCTGTTCCCAAACTCCTAAACAAAGCTGTCAAAGCTCTCCCTATCAGCTATGCATTTAAGAAAAAAGCTCCAATGGTTTCCAAGAGGAGAAAGATAGGTTGTTGAGTAGTCAATGAGGATATTTGGAATACATCTGTGGATGCACACTTTGTCATTCCCTACTCAGTGCATCTCCAGCTCAGAAGAATGGATTCTCTTACACAGCAGCAGCTGTTACTGTTTGGATTGTAAATAGTCATAAGCCATATGGTGTGGCAGGACAAAAAAACATCACACTTTCTCACATGGACAAATATTATTATTGCAAAGCATAAACACATCAATAGATATGTCATTTCTCTGTATAGTCATCACCTTGATGTTAAAAAAAATTATTGCCTTCCAGATGAGATTACCTGCTAACATTTGGTTTAGATTTTTAGAATTTGGATGTCTTGACAGAAAATAAACATAGGTGTGCAGTAGATACAGCATTTTCAGATTGATAGATGAGGTGACAGAGACACAAAATACAAACTGAGGTAGTGAAATGGGAGAGATGATTAGGAAGGAAAAGAATGTCTATATGCAATTAGTATGGAAGAATATATTGCTACCTACTAACTAACTACACAAAACCAGCTTGATTGTGGCTTATCATGCAAACTGGATCAGCAGTTTCTTCATGCATGTGAATTTGAACTTTCCACCTGGTCAGTGGTGCATAAAGCATTTCAGATGTTGGTGGATTATATCCAGACAGGAACAGGACTCTCAAAAATGATGGGACCACTGCTTTGTAAGGGAAGCTGATTCAGTCAATGTGTTCAGAACTCAGAACAAGGAGAAGATGCAGTCTGCTCCCTTGCTGCACCTGAACTAAGGGTTGCTTTCATTTTAAACCATGATTTCTTCAGCGTTCACGTTTTAAATCTACTAATGCTTTTATTTGTTATTGCTAAAGAACTGTTTAGCTTATCTTTTTGCTTCAAGCACTTTAATTAAAGGAAAGTGTGATCACTTTTCCCATTGTGTGGTGAAGCTGGCAATGCACACAGTTAACTTACAGGTCTGCAGAGCCAAGTTTCTGAGCTACATCCCAAAAGTCTTAGCAGTGTGACACTGCACTTGCCAATAGCAAACACTGGCACATCCTATTCATATGGTTAGACAGACCCCGTAACAGAACCCATGACCTGGCAATTGACACTCCTTCTGTTCTGTGCCCATCTCAACCTGCATCAAATGCTACATTGACACCAACTGGCACAACAAAGCAGTTCTGAATTTACATGATGAAAATCCCCATCAATAAGAGATTGTATTTGTGACTAGCTTCACTCCAAATGAAATCAGCCAATGGATGGCAGGGCATTTCTGAGTCCACAGGAGTGACTCCTGACCTCAGGACACCAGCAGCCACGAAGGAAGTCAAGAGACCTTCCACATTCATCATCCCTTGATGAGAATCACAGTCCAGACCCAATCCATGGATATAAAGACAGGCAGCAAATCAGCATCTAATATGAAACAAAGAAAAAACACCCCAATCTTTTCACAGGATTTGGTGTCTCTGCACCAAACAGCCATTTTGCTCTAGTGATGTCCCTATCATTCCCAGTTTTCAAGGAAAACTATGGTTCAACACTTTTCTACCAGTGTTACCATTTCTATCCTGATATCATAAGCCATATTCTATGTATTTTGTTACTAAAATTCAAAAGTGAGAGCAAAATGCCTGTGGATCAGGATAACTACTGCCTTTGAAACATTTAGCATGCCTCAAAGTGTTTTCTTTTTATCTTTGACAGGGGATTTGACTCTGGCCAATAATACAGTAAGGACCAGATATCCTGACTCACTCTCACCAAGCTGGCTGGATAACCTCGTAGTCAAGATACATGGGGAGCCAGTTCACCAAGTTCCAGTGCTGAGGTACTCTGCAGAACAACTTGAGAATCCCCTCCAGATCTTGGCTCAGCACAGCAGTGTTACTGCAAACATCCCTACCAGTGTGAACACCAGCATATCTTCTTCATGACAATCAGCGGGCTTCCTCCACAGGAAGGCAAAGCATTTGCTGTTCTCTTTTGAAATTACAACCAACATTCCCAGGCACCTCTCTTTTAAAATACTTCTTTAAAATCACAATGTTCACACAAACACAGCCCCATTTTTGATTTCAAGAAAAGGGAAATCCCACAGACAAAAGAGTTCATTGCATCTTTTTCATGTAGTTTTTCTAAAGTTCAGTCTTGAGTGCAGGGCTCTGCTCTTGGCAGAGAGAGCTCATCTGAGAAGAGAGTACAATGAGATGATGATGGAAGTGCTACTGTTCTGGGAGAAAGGTTGTAAAAACCTCCAGTTACTGTAAAAAAAAAAAAAATGGTATTTTCTCCTAGTTCATTTTTTAAAAGAGGTATTTAAGCCACTTTAAAGTAAATAATACATGAGACATTTCCTAAGTGGTCACTGGACTTGAAGTTGATATAACTAAGTTGCAAAGGTAACTTCCATGCAATGGAACCTGTTCAATATATATGTTCAGACAACCACAGAGGTTGTCTTTACTCATAAAACTCTTGGTTTACAACCAGATTACATGATTGTGGCCTTAAGGTTCAACAGGACAATAATTTCCACTTGCAAACCTGCTGTCATGAGCTAATGACGTTAGCACAAATCACATATTCAAAACAAAAACAAAAACAAAAAAAAAAAAAAGGAAGAACTTCATAGCTTGCAGACTTTAGCTAAATTATATGGGAAAAGATTAGCTTAATTCATAATTCCCTAATATACAGGTTGCTTGTGTACTCCTGTATTTTCAGCAGTGGGACAGCCAAAATGTTACTTTAGTCAACTTTTTTAAAAGAAAGAACTACAAATAAGCCCTCACAAATTTGAAGAAGTTTTATATAAATCATGCTCTCCCAGCTGCAGTGCTGCCCATGGAGGAAAGACCTAGAGACAGCTGAAACACTGTCATCAGACTGAATATACCCGTAGAGTAAGAAAAAATTACTGACATTTTAAGAATATGGAAACTGAAAGATTTTGTGGGACAAAGTACAAATTCACTTTGTAAGAAAGTGTAGTAAAATGGGTTGTACTGTGGCTTCCTCAAACTCATCTAAGACTGCCTGTGGCAATACCTGAGACAGTAAGCCAGACATACTGATTATAAGCTTTACCAGATAGATCAGGCTCCCTTTCTCCCTCAGAAAAGAAAGTGTTCTTTAAGTTACTTTAGGAAGCCTCCAGTTGATTTTTCCTTTTCATCAGGCTAATATGAATGTCCTGACTACCATCAGCAACAAGAGAAGGCACAATAAAGTTTACTTGTCCTAACCTGCAGCTAAGCATGTAAGTACCTCCCTTTACTTAAGTAGCATTATTCTGTCTGGCCTTTCTGCTCTTATGGGCAAAACTTGGAATTAAACCTACAGTCTCTCCTTGGATGAAATCAATAATTCAATGACTGAAATAGTAGTTGCATTTTGATGGCAAAAAAAGAAGAAAAAAAAGAAAATGGCTACTTACAGAACATGCAGAATACTGTTCTCATAAAGAGAACAGTCATAATTAGTCACCTTTAAAAATTTTTCCCCCATCAGAAGTAAAATTAGGTTATGATTTTATTTTTCCTTTTTTTAATTAAAAAACCCATGCCTTTAAATATCAAGATAGCAATACCACAAATGATTTTGAAAATCTGCATTACACTTATCTTAAAAGCAGCTGCTTAGACAAAATACATCTGTTTAATGAGTTGACATGTTTCCCTTTCAGATTCTTCTGAAAGCCATATGAACTAACTGTGAATCAGATCTGCATCTTGGTATTAAAAGAGAAATCACATTCCACTTCCCAACGGAACACAACAGCAAACGTGCCTGTTACTGTCTATAATGGCTACATTATCTTTTCCACTTAATAAAAGACATATAACCCTGCAGAGAGAACAGCAAAATCACTTCCATCTTACTTTTCAGAAACTGCTGAATAAAACTCAGAACAATAAAAATCCCTTTCCCCATTCACATGGTTTACTCACCATCACTTTATTCCAAAACTCAGTTTCACTTGAAAAATGATCCATAACAATGAAATGATTTCTTCCTTGTCAAAAGTATCACTCCAATCATTTAAATAACTGAACGCAGAAAAGGAAACATTGTGCTCCACAGAGCACTCTAAGCACACAGTGTTGTTTTTGCTGATGCAATGAGGCTTCTAAGCAAACGAGCAAGTTTGCAAGCAAGCTGGGTAGTGGCATTTTCCTTATGATTCAAAAGTGAAGTATGCCTCAGCTAACTGAATGCTCACACAACATATAATAAAGGAACTCAGGGATTCATACACGTCTCTAACACAATCATTTGTAAAACTTCTACTCGTATTACCATCTCTAAGTCTGCCACACCTCAAAAACGACGAGCCAGATACAGACTTCTACTGGGTGCTATGTGCAGCCAAAAGAAAGACAGCTTCAAGCCAGAGGCTTGTATTTAAAAACCTCTGAAGTTTAAGTCCCTAAGGTGTATGAAGTTACATTCCGTGTATGGAATGTAACTGTGGGATTCCTGTTTGCTGCATGTATAAATATGATAAAGTTCATCATAAGCCACACATTAAAAACATAGTCTGCCACAATGCATTACCAGATTAATGCACAAAACTACTGTGATTGGAAGAAGCTACAAAAATGTATTTAAATAGGTATATAACTGCAACTTTAAACGATTAACACCCTCCTCCCTCAAGTGCCAAGAAAAGCACAGAAGAATTTGGAATTTGCAGGGTAATTTTCTAAGAAATGAGAATAACAAGACCCAGGGAAAATCTAAAAGCTGTGTCTTCCTTTCCATAGAGGTGCAGACCTGTGTGAGCCCTGAGAGGCAGAGTTTAGAAACAAACCTCTGCCTTAAGATGAAGAGGGAAGAAATCCATAACAACCTAATGACCACCTGATAGGTGGGAGCCTCCAGTACAAGATGTGTCATTTATTTCATCAATCTTTAAAGCTTATGTCAGCTGCCTTGACAGGTAAACCTTGTGAAGGTTCAAAATCTTTAAAGTTCCAGACATCAACAAATAAATGCTGATGCAGACCTTTACATGACCATCAAGCCCTCATTGGATTCACTGAATAACCTTTTTTCCTTTGTCAGCTTTTACTTTTTCTGACACATTGAAGTCTGAGATAGTATTCCCTCTACACCACTTGACGTTTCCTAATGAGCTGGCACGTGCTGCAGCCCTTACTGCCTTGGAAACTGCTTCAAGATGAACGTTCTCCATAGCTACCAGTTTTAACATTTAAAAGCTTCTATCTTTACTATCTTCCTCTGATGCCCTTGCTGTGCTTGCAGGTTCTTCTCACAACTCTAAGAAGCAGGCAGGCAAAACTAGCTAAGGACACGGATTAAAGCAGGCAGTAGCTCTTAGGGGAGCCTCAGCACCCTCTGCTGGGGCTGGAGTGGTGGGAGGTAGCTGGGCTGGTCTGTGGCACTTCATCCTCATGGCTGGGGTGACCCCTCAACAGCTGGGGCATGAAACTCCTACCTGATGGCTTTCACTGGGTGAGAGAGCAGTAATGCTACAGGCCTGTTTAATTAAAAACATAAGAAAAACCTTCTCGTTTCTTACAGCCTAGGAAATTCTATATAACACCTAATAATATAAATATAAAACAGCATAATATCTATGCTACTGTAACCTGAACTAGTTACGCACTCTCAGGCAGCATTTAATTAGAGCAGTGGGGCAAAATATAAAGGAGGATAGAAATGCTGTGTTTAAATCCAATAAAGTTTCCCAGGCTAGTGAAACATCCATACTGGACTTTGACTGCACACTTTGGCCTGGGATATACTTTGGCTGTTTAACATACTGATGAAACTTACAATCCAGCTACCTGATTTCAGATATCCTGATCTAGGCCATCCTCAAACAACGTGGAATAAATTTAGATGCACCTTTAATCAGCACTTTTTTCCCCAGTTAATAGTTTCCATGTTCTACTTAGACAAACAAAATTAAACAAAACAGGATACTGATCATCCTGTATCTGTCCAGAAATAAATAACTTCAAAGGATGTAATTCAGCAATCAAGCTATTATAAGTGCTTTTCAAGCTCTCTGATTTGCAAAAATTAGCCAATTGTTTGTTATTGCTTTGTACATTTTTCTTGCTTTATTTTCTGAATCGTGCAACTAGGCAAATTAATGTAACTCTGGCATTTTGTGGAACACAGACCTCTTTGTCCTTTTGCAAAAGATCCTTAACCCTCTGGGCTTTCCAGTTACGAACAGAATGTTTCCAATATCTTATCTGTTGCTTTGAACCACGTTCATTAAACCCAGCGGGTTGGAAATATGTCTCCACTGTAAGTGCTAAGGAATTTTTGTAGACCCATTATGTTACCATGATACCATTACTTTATTTTACTTAGTCATTTTGTTTTGAGAAGCATTTGAGACCATGTTATGAAATTTAATTTACATTGAAAATTACTTCATCTTAGATTAGGTATTTAAAAAGCTAGGAAACAATTTCCACAGTTAGAATGATTGTGGTGAAAAGCTGTGATGTAAATGCTAAGTGACTGAGTTCTTAGTTTTGAAGTGACATTTGGAGGAGAGCGTGGAAAAAGAGAGCAAAGGGTGAGTGATGGCAGCTTGTGCACTGCAGGATCCTGTAAGCTGGCACTTGGGATAGATAGAGCAAGGAAAACCACAGAGGTGAAATGGTGCATGATAGAAATCATATTTTAAATGTATTTTTAAATGTATTTTTTTTTTAAATCTCTTGATTCTCATGCTACACAGCATAAAATCTTTCATCAAGATCATAATAAACATCTATCAGAGATCCTTCTCTGCTGCCTTAACAGAAGGCCAAATAATTCAGAGACCAGTTGAAGTTCAATTACATTTTTCTGCAGTAAGCCAGAGAAAGGTGCAAAGTAAATCACCTTTATGTACCCTTCCTGAAGTTATTTTATATTGATCCCCCCCCCCCAAAAAAAAAACGTGGTTTGAACATTTTTAAATGTTCATCTAGTATGTTCTGTTTTTTCATGCCCTATTTCTGAAGCAGAGCTTGTTCCTGCAGTCACATACTCCTTGTGTGGAAGTGGAGCAGTTCACCCCAGTGAGGGGCCCTCTTTGCCCATTGCTGTCACACTTCAGAATTGCCTTATCTTGTGGGTGATTAAGACAGTTCACTGTAATACTACTGTTCTCAGTACAACATGCACACATTTCTCTATCCCAAAATTTAAATCACATTATTCCCCAGAATCATCACTCCAATCTGATGAGCAGAAGAACTCACATCTGATTTAGTTCAGGAGGTCTGGGTTTTGCAACATGAAATAAAGTTGCAGATGGACTTTTATTTACTGAAGAAGCATTGCACTGGCACAGAAGCCCATCAGTCTGAAAGCTCAAAGCAAAAGTGAAATTCTAGCTGCTAAAACAGGTTTATGAATTGATTAACATGACAGTTAATCATTTTGGACTTCACTAACACCAAATTACATTCTCCTTTAAGGCAAACAGCTGACTTACAGCTAACTTGCTAAGTTCTATGTCCCCTGCAGCTCTTTGAAGGAAAACTCTGATCACCAACGAAATTCCTTTTAACTGCCCCATAGATATTAACAAAACTGAGATTATCACTGTAGAAAGTATCCTGTCTCCTATTTTTACACCACCGTGGCTCTGAATTGGCTCGCTCAAAATGCACTATAATTATGACTTGAATACTGAACGCTGATTAAAGAAAATTTAAACCCACCCATCCTGGGCACAGGCAGATCCTCTTGTGACAGGGCAACATGTAACACCATCACGATAAAGAGCTGGGCCAGAGCACTGCCATGTATGTGTGACCTGCCAGTGTCCTGCTTCCTAATTGCAACTGCCTGTTTTGCATCTGACTGCTGATCACACCCCCCCCGAACAGGGCTTGAGTTAGTTATTCCAGGATGTGCCATCAGTACGCTTTGTCTTAATCAGTATTCTTTGTCTTAATGCTTTATACCCAAATCAGTGCTGTCAAGTGAAAGCCTTACCAGCAGCAATGCAGAGTGCATCTTGTTATGGGATATGGAGAGGAATGTGAGGCACATTGTGGCCCTCACCTCACTCTAGTTTGTAAGAAATGCCACTTCACAGAAGAGATTACAGATTTGGAAATTACATCAAGTGGCTGAACTCTTCCAATATACACTTTAGAGGAACTATAACACAAATACAGACTATTCCACAGTAAGAAGTGAAAGCACAACTGCAAGATTTATAACCTACAATACTAATTTAATAATCAAGTCCTTATAAAATAACATCTAACACGATGTGACAAAGGGAGCTGACAGTACCTCCCCAATCAGTGCTAAATAATGCATCCATAACAATTGCCTCTCACTTGATTATGGTAATACAGTTGATACTAGACACAATTCAAAGATTATTGAAGTCAATGAGGTTCTTCATTAATGCCAACGGAATCTGAATCAGACTCATCGAACTAAAACATATGAGAAGAGCTAAACTTGTAGTATGGGCATAAGAAGCAACAGTGATTTTAACCTTGGATATTAAAAAATTATTGTGTTCTCACTACGTACCACTGTAGAAGATCCTTGAAAATAATTATTTTTGAATCTTTGTGACAAATGTAAGTGGTTAAACACAACCCTGCTTTAGGTCCCTGCTGTTATGTGCACATGACCTCCTTGACACCCCAAAATACAACTTTGTCACAAAATAGTTATGATCAAGTTTTGATCATAAAATTGCACAGTTCTAAACTCTAAGTAAAGTCTCTAATACTAGATTCAATTATACAGCTGAGAATTATTACAAGAAACAGCAACAGTTCTAACTAAAAAAATTGGAGGGGTGAGGACTTATTTTTCGTATTTATTACAGAAGAGTATATGAGAATACAACAGAAAGGACTCTGGTTATAATAAAGAAAAAATGGGATATAAAGGTCTCCGATACCTCTGATGGTGACTCCAAATGCACACGATATAGTAAATAGGGACACAGTTGTGCCAAGGGAACCTTACAGTTTACCATTTATTCTTGCTTGTTATGCTACAGAGACTTCTAAGGGTCAGAAGAAAATTTGCTTAGGAAAAGCTTTATAACCCCCTTACTCAATTTTCTTCATTTCTTCTTTCCATTAATTTACAACACTATAAGAGCATGGAGTCTTCAGAGGGCTTGGGACACTAATGAAGATGATAAAGGATAAGGATGATAAAGTTCATGGCGGGCTTGGGAATTCAAAGCAGAGGTCAAGATGTTCACCTTGCAGGAACCCTACACAGGTCTTCAGCATTGACACATACTAAAACTTTGTCACATTCCCAGATACTTCTGCCAAAATGGAAGAGAAGGGAAGTTCTGTTTTTAGTTTTCTAGCTATTTATGTTGGTTTTTTTCACCTCTCTTCCCTTGCAAGAACAATGATACTTTTTGAAATCAGGATGCTGACAGGAAGAGCTCTCATGGCTCTTTTCTTCCTTACAGATTCTGTAGCAGAAAACTCTGGTATGAATAAGAATTTGGAGTAGCAGGTAACCTTTCCCTGCTGAAACGAATCTGGGACCTCAAGGCCAACTCCTGTGTGAGATGTAAGAAACACTTAGGAAATACTGCAAGCAGAAGAGCACAAAGTCATTTCCTTGGATCAAATCTACGGTCCTTGGGGCTGTGAGTTAAAGGTAGCAGATGACATTGCTCTTCATTTGCAGCCAGACTAATGCAAGAAGTGTATCTGGGCACATATGTCCCATGCACAGACCATGACACTTGGGCATCAATACAATCAAAGAAAGGGTTTGTTTTGGACAAAGGAGTGCACATGAAATACTCATTGTTTTTAAAAAATGTGTTTTCAGCTGTTTTCCAACGAAGTGGCTCCGTATTTCTTCCTTAGCAGAGTTCACCATCTTGGACAGACTAACAACAGAAATTTTAATCTTAGGTAGAGACCAAAACAAACCAAATCAGAATGAAATAACTTCTTTTGAAAATATTTGACGTCTGCTAGCTGCCTTATTTACATCTGACCTAAGTTTTGTTTACTAAGGTTGCTGACACTCTACAATGTGACGTGTGTTGCAGACCATTACACAAATTGCTGCCATTTCAGAGGGGGAAGAGAAAAATCATTATACAGCTCTGTTACTTCTGCAGGAGTGATGCCAGCAATCTCTGGGAAAGGTGGGTTTGTGCTTACATGGATTTCTTATACAGCACGTTACTCTGTAATTTGCCCGTGCTGGAAGACAGAACAGAAGAACACTGACACTCAGGCCTACCCACACATGGACATTTTGTGATTTTGGGACAAAATGTAGTAAAGGTTGACACCAATTTTTTAAAAAAAGCTATCAGTTAATTTAACAAAAAAAGGCATTAAGAAGGAGGAAAAAGTAATTTTATTCTGAACTTTCCAATGACTCTGTAAATTACGTTGATCATAATGTTGCTGGCTTCCTAGACAACTTTCTTACCCATTACTAGGAGGCTGCTGCCAATTACTGGGTTTACAACTCTAAATCCTAGAAGGTAAAGGAGATTTCAGGCAACAGATCTTGACTGGAAATAAAAAAGAAATTGATTTGTTCTTCTGTAAAGTCTCCAGTAAACAATGTTCTTCCTCTATTGTTTAGACTTGCAAACACAGATTTTTTAAACACCGTTTTCTCATGCAGCATCACTTTCTCTCCATCACAAGGGCTCCCAGACAGTGCTTGTGTTCAACTTAACAACATTGGGCAGCACAAGAAAAATATTTATAGTCTAAGCTAGGTTGCAGCAAAGACTGATTACTTGTCAAAAATAAGCCAGAATTATACAAGGTATGTAAATAATCAGTAAGATATTTATCAAACTCCTTGACAGTAACATTTCAAAGCTAACTCAGGGTTTGATAGTTGATAGGGGAAAAAGGGTCCAAGGCTAGATGACCATATAGTTCCAACCTAGCTCTTGACAAAAGCAATGGCTGTGCTCCCACCCCTCCCCCAGCATCTGGCTTTAAAAGAACAAGTATTTTTGGCAAGTCTAATTTCTGTTTATCTATATATAATATCCATAGATGCTCTGATAACTAAAAATGACACACAAGCCCCACAAACAATATTACTATCATTTAATTAATATAACTTTCATAGTTTTGTACTTTCTCATACATGTGTAAGTAGAGCTTTATTTTTTAAGCTTCAGCTCCTGAAATCACGAGAAGTTCAGTTTTCATAAAGAAAATCAGGTTGTTTTAACTACTCAGGATCTCAGAGAAGGGACAAACTCTAACACCTAAAAGGTATAAAATACAATAAGGTAATTTTTTTTTTTTCATATCTGGCATTGACAGTGGGGAAATCAAAATCTCTTAGCACCAACAGAACCCCTTAACATTGTGTTTATATCTACAACTCTCCATCATAAACCACAATGGTTGCCTCATTTGTGTTTTGTCCAGATCTGTGTAGAATATCATAAGAGCTCAAGATATCCTCTGTCTTCCAGAGTGCTGAGTTCCACCACTTTCAGAAGGGTAGTGTGGCTGAGTGGGAAGCACACAAGGAAAGAACTTTCCTGTGCAACAAACAGCCCAGCGATCTTGCAGTGCTTAATGCTAAAATACAGTGCAAATGCTGGCAACCTTATAGTAGGGATGTTCTTACATAAAGCAACTGTAAATGGCTAATAAATCTGTAGTTTCAAACCCAGGCTTTGAAAAAAAGCCAATGGCAGAACTTTATTTCAATTATTAGATGACAGATAATTTGAAAGAACAGTATGAACGGCTAAATTGTTTACGCCACATCACCATCCTGATTGGAGGTATTTCATTTTCTGAAAAAACAAATTCCAAGCAGAATTATGGTTATTAAGTCAGGACAAAACATTAGCTCCTTACGCTGTGTTTGCGTTGTGATTTTGTACATTGCACATAAGCAAAACATGGTTTCATTTCTTCTGCTGCCTGTTTAAGTTGCTCTACGATTTTCTTCCACTCTGTTGGAGCTTTTCGGGGAAGAAACTATTTGGCATGGGCTTTTTCCAGTGGGCTTAGGGCATTCTTTCAGCAAAGGTCTACTTCATTGGCAAATACGAAAGCAAATGGCAAAGCCGATCCCTCCCCTGATAAAGGGGGAGGTCCCGGAAGATCCCACCAGAGGGTGGGCAGCCCAGACAGCACCTCTCACCGCCCCGGGCCACAAGCACGGTGTCCGGGGAAGCCTGGGCAGTGGGATTGGGCTTTGCTGCCTTTTAAACTCTGCGGCCATTGCCGGGGCCCGGCGCGGTGCCCGGCGCTGGCCGCTAGGTGGCAGCGCGCGCTCGCGGAGCCGCCGCTGGCTCGGGCCTTGCCCGAGGGCGCGGGCAGCGCAGGGAGCGCACCAGGCCCTGTCCCGGAACGCTGCCTTCTAAACTTAGCAGCGCTCCGGAGACAAGTGTTTGTGCGCCTGCAGAAATACCGTCTGTGTTTGGTTTGCCTTTTTTTTTCCTCCAGCAGAGCAAGTTTTGAACAGAACGCCCCTCCATCGCTGTTTAAGCCAACACAGAGACCAAGCAAGCGCACTCATGAAATCCCACGAAACTCCGACTATACTGCGGGCTTTCCCTTAAGTAGCTTCGATTGCAAAAGCACCTCTAGTTTTACGCATATGTCAATTACAGAATCAGTTAGGTTGGAAAAGGCCTCTGAGATCATCAAGTCCAGTGTATGACCGAGCACCACCTTGTCAGCTGTACCACAGCACTAATTGCCCATGTCCAGTCTTTTCTTGAACACCTCCAGGGACAGTGACTCCACCACCTCCCTGGGCAGCCCATTCCAGTGTCTCATCGCCCATTCTATGACGAAATTCTTCCCAATGTCCAACCCAAATGCCCCCTGGCACAGCTTGAGGCCATGTTCTCTCATCCTGTCACTGGTTGCCTGGGAGAAGAGAGTGGCTACATGGCTGACACCCTCCTTTCAGGGAGTTGTAGAGAGGGATAAGAACACCCCTGAACCTCCTCTTCTCCAGACCAAATGTCCCCAGCTCCCCTCAGCCTCTCCTCATAGGACATGTACTCCAGACCCTTCACCAGCTTCATTCCCCTTCTCTGGACAATAATGCCGATTGGATTGGGGTCTGACTGTGCTCCCCTGGGCCGCCTCCTCACAAAAGCAACAAAGATCTGTCACTGGCCTGAAAGCAGAGTGCTGCTTTGCTTTGCATCTTGAAAGAAATGAGAGAAACTATTTCTGGAGAAAAAAAATCTCAGCAGTGTAAGAATAAAAGAAAAATAAAAGGGACACTTAACCAGAGGCAGCTTTTAAGAGAAAACAGAAGTGGGTGCCCCTGCCCCCAATGGAAAACCCTCTAATCTGTGGAGGGAGGGAAACCTGATCAAAGTCTGGATAAGGAAAAAGCCTGGACCAGCAGTTCCACCCTGCTAAGTATTCTCCATCACCCCATCCATTACTCTGTCCAAGGATCAGACTGAAAAGCCAGCACAATCTGTGTGCTGTTAGGAAGCTATGGCTTGTCCCATCACCAGACATCCAGTGCTGTAAAAGTGGAAGGGAGGAGGGAACACAGATGATCATAGATAAAGCATTAGCCTATCCCATCCTTTTTGTGTCAGGGATATTGTGTGCCTACAGTGACACAAGCAAAGTATGAAACACAGAAGGTACATTTGACATCAGCATGTGTGTATGTTCATGAGGATCTCTTCCTTTATAGGGTGTACAAAACACAGCAGAGTACTTCCAAGCCTTTTGCAGGACAGGAAATGACTGCCAGATTACACTGTAGGCATAAAATGCCATCTAACTTCCAGTGTTGTGTTTGGATGCCTTTTTTGCAGTTCTTTATGACAAAAATTTGAGGCCATATAAAGATGTTTGATTACACTCATTGTATATATCCTTGAGCTAAACTCACAATCTGAATTGTCCCATTTGAAATGAAGGAAAAGACTGGATAGTAGGATTCAAACAGCTGCCTTTATCAGCTGTATAATAAAGTTTCCACATAAGACATGCTATTTTTTTCTCCTCAGACAGATTGCTGTAAGATAAGTGAGAGGAAATTATGCAAGATGATAAACACAATTATTCAGCAGTTCAGGAATACTCTGCAAAATCCCACTAACAAAAAAAGTAACTACAGTCCAGACAAGGTGAAGAAGGGATGCTACACACAGATGAGGAAGAAATGAAGACCAACCTAGTGTGTTCCCTCCACTCCCCACTTTTTCAGTCTGTCTCTCTGAATGAGTCTTTCTCCAGCCAAATCTCACTGCAAGACAAATGACCTGAGAAGTTTCATGAACCTTCCTTCTTTAAAATCAATTATTTCTCCAGGCTGTAATAATAAGAGGTCGCAAGGGCTTCCAAAGGGCATTATCCCTGTTAAGAAAGATACTTGTGAGTGCATTAGGGCAAACAGAAACATGCTTTGAGCAGTTAAGGCTCTGGACGACTGCTCAGTAGAAGGGGAGGGGGGACTAGCTCTGGATTTGCTCCAGCAAAGCAGCCTGGCTGGGGAATGAACAATGTTTCAGTCCCTATCTCCTGTGAAATGCAACACAGCTGAGATACGGACACCATCTCTCATCTTGCACAAGCTGTATAACTCACCTTCTCTGATGTGGTTACCACAACCTGCAACTCTCCACAGAGTTGTGTACATGCTGCTCCTCACCCTTGCAGGACAGAAATCAAACTGCAGAGAGACTGTCTCACCCAAGACCAAACAGAAATTCTGCAGCAAAGCAAGGACTTGGAGCCAGGTGGCCCATACTTCTAGCTAGTCACCTCATGTCTTTCCTAACCTTTTCTTCAGTCAGGAATCATTCTGCGACCAAGGACAAAGTGGAGAAAAATCAGGGTGGTAGCAAGGAGGGGTGGTGAAAAAGGATCAAACTTCAGAAGCCTTGTTGAATATTAACAGTTACACTGATCTTTTTCTCAAATTGAACTGCAAAAGAAAGCTGTGATTAGAGGTTTTCAATGGCAGCTGGAGCTTCTACACTTAGAGTACTAATTTGACTTGTGATTTAAAATGTTTCTTTTCAGGACATTGATAAGAATGTGTGTCCTGCCTAAGGCCCTGGCACAACTCAGCAACTTTTTTCACCATGAGAAGTGCTGTCCTGAGCATCTCAGATGGCAACCACCTGGCACGCAGCAGCTGGCAAATGGCCTGGCTGTACTCGCAGAGCAGCGTGCTGCTGTGGTTACTCTGGTGTAAAGTGCCTGCCTGGGTACTCCTGAGACAAGAGTGACTGAGCAAGGAGTTATACCTGTGTAACTAGAGCAGTTTAATTACACTGGCAAATTTTCCCTGCAGATAAGCACCAAGACAGCTAATTCTGACTCTTTTCCAGGAGAAAATTACTTTGGATGTCTCTGCACCTTTGTGAAGTCTGTGAGTGTTTACAGAGCCTTCACCCATAGCAGGAATAACCTGCAACCCTGGACTTTACAGTCCCTATCGCTCTGGATCACACCTGAGTTTTTAATGCTCTCACTTAAATAAGTATTGAAAAATATAAATACTAAAAAAATTTTAAAACATCCTCCCCCAAGTACTGCTTAATGCCCCCAACACCACATAGTTGGAGAAATAAATGTAATTTTTTCACTATTGTTGTTGTAAAAGGCTAATTTATTATCTATTAAAGATTTTCTATTCTCTTCAGAGAATTACAGGAAGCCAATAGAGAAACTAAGGAAACTGATAAAAAAAGATCTCCAATCCCCCAAAAACCAGCTGCACAGTACCACTGAGGAGGATGTATGCAGCTTGTTGACAGCACTCCCCACCTTCTCTTCCAGCCTGGCAGTGGTCCAAAGGAGACTCAACTGCAACAGCATGTGCCAAGCTGTGTCACAAGCTCCTAACAGGTCTCAGGTGATCCCCTGACACTTCCACTTGTTCCTGCTGCTTTAAAGGCAAGTGACCAAACACACCCCCAGATCTTGTGCCTGAGCCTGTTTAGCGTTTTCTGTCATGATCTTAGAAGCAGACCAAGGGAGATTTGAAGAAACTTTATGCTGGATATTGCACTGACACTCTCATTTAAGTTATGACAGAGGATTTGACACCTCCTCCAGTCAGCAGCTTTCAAGCAGTTCTGGGCCTACCCAAAATCTTGAACTCTAAATTCAGGCATACCAAATATATCAAAGATAAAATTTTATTTGTTTTCATGGTTTCATGCTTTTAACTACATCCAATCTAATCCTGCAAGAACATGTGAAAAAAAATCCCATACTTGTATAGTTGCTCCTTGTTATTGATCAACTTGGAACACCTAGTAGAGACTGAGTAAAGGAAAGATATCAGGCATTACATAAAATAACCCACTCAAATGGAATTCAAAGTATGAACCCTTGATCACCAATATGTGCAATACAGAGACTACTTCTTTCAAGTAACAGAGGTATTTGTGGGAGAGAAGAGTGCCAATTCCCATATGGCCTGGGAGTTTAAGCAAGTAAACTGCTTATTCTATAGTGCCAGAGTTTGCTGGCACTGTTCCTGGTTTGAGATGATAGCTTCTGTGCTAGGAAAACATAAAAGAATATTTGCTTTCTCTGGAAACTAGGTAGGGTTTGTCAACAATCCACTTTAAGGAAGCATTATGGGACCTTTTTTGCTGTTTTTGTGTTTCTTTACAGGTGAAGAAAAAGCCTGCCACCATTTAGCCCTAAAAGCACATTTAGAAAATAACGAACAAGCATGACTAGGGCTAGCCTGAAGGAAATGGCAACATTGACTGCACGCACTGTGCACTGACAAAATTACAAGGGCCTTACATGCAATTGC
Source organism: Toxostoma redivivum (assembly GCA_013397375.1). NCBI lineage: Eukaryota > Metazoa > Chordata > Aves > Passeriformes > Mimidae > Toxostoma > Toxostoma redivivum. Next base: position 240,211 of record VXBI01005315.1, read on the forward strand.
CAAAGCCTGCAGAAGTACTCAGACTTTGGGCCAAACCATGATTCATACTATAGCAATTCTACTAATTTCATTGGATCATTCCAGTTCCAAAAGAAATTTCTTTCAAGGGTTTTACATTTCTCCTCATCATTATGACACTCATGCATCTTTCCACATAATGGCAACAAATTCAGACAATAGTTTTCAAGTTCTCAACTATCTGACATTTTCTTTTCAAAATAAAAACTATTTTGGCAAGAGTAAAAGGAGCCGAGATTTATGAATATAAGGCAACACCAAGTAAATATCTTCTTTTGACAGAAAGTAGTTTTTCATAGTGAACAATGGTCAAACTAGATGTTCACCTAATACTTGCCTTTCCATGACCAGATGTTCTTGACTTTCTCACAGAAGCTCATTGATTATTACAATTTTTAAGATGATGACATTATAGAAAAATGCAAAGTAATTACTGCTTTTGAACACCCTCTTGTTTTGGCTTTGAGCTGAAAGATTAAAAGATTCACCTTATTATAGCAAGGCAAACAGACGATGCATGTGCCTGCAGTGGAGAAGGGAAGCAGAAGGTCTGCAACTATGACCTCTCAGATGCCCCTTTGAATTGGGGAGGGAGTTGCCAAAAATCAGTAAACAAAACTAACAAGCTGTGTCTGCTGTCACTACACCCTCCACACAAAAATGGGCACCAGATCCTTGTTAGCAGGTTTAGCAAGGGGTGACTAAAGCTGCTGGAAGCAGTCCAGCCTGAGCGCAGTCCAAGGGGCTGTCCCAGAAGGCAGCTGCACAGCCTGCCAGCTGGGAGCTGCACCGCATTTTCACATGCGGCTACAAAGCCTATAAATTAGGATTGCTGAGCCTGGAGTTAGCATGTGCATGCCTCACAAATATTTATTAGGGAGGAAGGAGTGACATCTCCAAGAGAGCCTGAAGAGAAAAAAAAACAAAACCAAGGCACTGAAGTTTTGTGGAGAATCAAAAAGGAGCTTCTGCTTCTCACTGCTCAGCTGAATAAGAACTCAAGGACCAAAGTAAAATATTAGTTTAGTTCTTCAGTGTTTTTCCTTTCCATCTAGTAATTTTTATGTTTGCTCCTTTACACCCAAAGCCTGACTTTGTGTATCTATGTTAACATGCTAGAAGTGAGGAAGATTCCTGTCATTTGGGAACATGCCATTAAAGTCGATGTGGGTCTGTTTTAGTAATTTAGTAATACTTTTATGAGTAATCCACTGGCAGTTCAGAACCATTCTTTTTCACTAGTTCTCCCAATATTCATGTAGAGAATTTAAAAAAGCAATTATTTGGATTTACATACCTAGTCTTTATTTCAGAGTTACATTCACCCTCTTTAATCAGACTACAGACTTAGATGTTTGAGCATGCACTTGTTAGTCTGATGAATTTATTTTAGATCAGAACAGCTATAAAACATATAAACCTATTTATTTGTTTCCATGAAAAGTTGAAGCAGAATATCTTTCCCTTTTCAATAATGTTGCAAGTCTCTCCATTTGCTAAACTTGGGAAACAAGATCTTGGCTGTTGTCTTTCCCCATCAAAGTCAGTTGGAGTTTTACTATCAGTCAGATTCAGTAACAATTTGTTACTGTTGGGTAACAATTTTATTCACAAGATCAATTGTACTGCAGAGCTACAGCCCGACTGTCTTGTGGACTCTTCATTAGTTGATCTCAGTTAATGAGTAGTAGAAATTATCCAGGCATTTAATTACAAAGCATTTGAAAGGGAAGAATTATTTTCAGTTCTTTAATTTTCCATTTTCATTGTTCTTCTGCCATTACATCTTATACTTCAGTGACTTCAATAACAGTAAAAACGTGTCTATTTTAATGATGGTCTATTGTTTTTAAAAGGCTGGTCCTGAGTATTGCTGTTACTATGCCTAGGTCTAGATTGTTCTGAAGTAAAGCTTTCATTTTCCAAATACATTTAATCACTCCTCCAGCCATTGAACAGTCCCACCAAATTAAGTTCCACTTTTTTTTTTAAAATCAGAGCTGTGCCCCCCTGAACTATCCACCTGTTATTTTTCTTCTGCAGATATGCCAATTAATCTTTATACCTCTGATAAGTGCATTAGAACTTACCGTAACCCCCCCCCCCTCCTCCACACCCCATTTGGGTGTTTTTCATCACAGGTACTAACTGGTTAGCAGATTCACTGGCTTAAAGAATAAAATAGCCTGAGTTGGAAGAGACCCACAAGGCTCATCAAAGTCCAGCTCCTGGCCCTGCACAGGACAGCCCCAAGAATCACGCCATGTATCTGAGAGTATTGTTCAGACACTTGAACAAGAAGACAGCAAGCAGCAAATGCCAATGTATGGCTTGTAACTACAATCTCCTTGCTAAAACACCTGCAACTATTCCAACAGATATTCTCTAGATAGTCTATAAACTCTGCTCTCTCCATCAGTGCTTTTAACCTTGTCTGTCCTACCAAAAACTGCCATTAGGTTAAGTCCCGTACAGTTTGTTAAAAGAACACATACATCAGCTTTGGAAACTCTGACCTAATTCACTATAAAAAGAATTACTTTCCCATTAAAAAAAAAAATCCATTCTACTGAGATAAAACTAAAGATCAGGAATAAAGATGCCACGTTTCTTTGCCTGAATCACTCTAACTGTACAGTCTTTGCCAATGTTCTGTGAGAATTTTCCTTTTGAGAGATTTCTTTCTCTTCACCCTTACAGTATATTTTGCGTTCTCTAGCAGAAGTACTTCAAAGCACTTTACCATGTGGGAAATACATCTGTAGATCTGTAGTATTGCTGCTGTAATGCAATGACCCAAGGTGCCCATGTTTGCAGTAACCTCTGTGAGCACATGAAACGTCTGCAGCTCCAGTGCTGCCTGAGCCTGGCATGAGTTCTGCCACTCTGCTGACAGTACAATCCATCTCCTTCTGCAAGTTATCTCTCTGCCCCGGGCAGACAATCCTTAAATACAGAGTAACATAAGCAAGTAATGGTCTGGGTACACTTAATTAGTTGTAAGAAAGATATAAAACATGTATCTTTTCTTCATATCAGTTTAAATATTGGCCAGTCTGGGAATTAAAGAAAACCAATTTACTATATCTGATATCAGAGATATCACTGATAACAGTATTTAAAAAATAAAGAAAACCCTGACAAGAAACTTTAAGCTAAACCTTCTTGGCTTCATTGCTCTCCAAGTTCAAATAAAATTGAAATAAAAACCTTTGGGTCATTTTGAGTTTTTGCAAAACTAAACCCTGACTGACAAGGTTTTACCAACATGAAAGCTCCCTTGAGGCATCCTTAAGTACTCTGATTTATTACAGCTTTGTAGCTAATAATTACTTTCAGTGGGGAAAAGAAAGGTAGCTCCAGTTTGCAAATTGCTGCTTTGTGATGTAGAAGAGTAACAATAGCCAATACACTTTACTTAGGTGTACTGTTAATTAAAACATTACAGAGTTATTTATTTAGTTATAAATAAATTCCAAGCAAACCCCTCAGACCTGAGAGAGCTGCTGGACAAGGAGCAGTATCGCCTACCTCACTGGAGAAGAATGTTTGTGGGTAGGGTGACAGCAAGCCATGAAATGGCTAACAAAAATTACAGGTGCTATACAAATCTGTTTGGTTGATCTAATTCTAATAGCTCCTGAAAACACAGTGCACATCAAAGATGTATAAAAGCTGCATCCAGATTATTTCCTCAAATAAGGTCTTAAGAAACATGATTTGTTAATCAGGATCTATGCACTAAACATATCAAAGACACTGGTGGGGAATGTGCAGTGCTATTAAATGAGTCTGACCTCCCTGCCTCACATCAAAACAAATCATGTTCTTGAATAACAGCTATGGAGTTAGAAAGGTTTTGGAGTTGGTCATCAAATGCATCATGAAAGAGAATGGCATACCAATGAGCTCTTTGCACACACTGTTTTGCTTCGGGCAATCATTCATTCTCCTATGTTATGAGGGTGACTATTACACAATCAGAACCATTAACAGTATCATAGTTGTGGGAGCTTGATTCCAACCCTACCACTGGTACAGAGAGCCCATGATAAACACAGTGCTATGGTTTGATCTTGTATACATAACTTGCTGATTTTAGAATATCTGATGTAATGGTTTATAAAATCCATTACAGAGGCTGTTGTTGCACAGTGGTGCCTGACTAATTGATATATGGAAAAGCAAAAGCAAGAATACAGACACTACTGGAAGAAGCAGCGGCCTTTTGTTTGGTGCTTATACATCTAAAGAGTTTTAAACTGCATGAACTAATAAAAGTCCATCTATTGTCTTGATGTTTTTTCAGGTTGCAAGGACACACAGTTTTGCTTTACCATTTTTGAAAACATAGGTTTTCATTTCTGTATGAAAATGCTTCAAAGGGTTCATAGCTTTATACTTTATGTAATGACTTCTGTCTGCTATCCATTGGAACACAGTCACAGAAATGATTCCCAAATCATTGGGCAGCCTGTGTCAGTACTGAACTGCCTTACAGGATTCATCACAGAGCTTTCAATAACTAGAATAAGAAAGTTAAATAAAACTTATTACCACTAAAGTAAATACTTCTCACCACAAAATGTCAAGGAATCATCTGATCACTCTAGGGAAGACAATAACTGCTCTGAAATAATGCTTATTCCTTTATTCCTTGCTAAAAGAAAATCACTTATATTGTACCAGAAAGAACAACACTTGTCAGATAGAATCTGTAAGAACTGTCTTTCTCAAAATGCTTGTGGTCATTATCAATTTGGCTATAAATTAAATTATAAACATCATATAAATATCAACATTCCCTTCCATAGAAAAATGGCAAGTACAACCAGATCAAGCAGATGAAAATGTGGTAAAGCAAAGCATAAATATATAGATCCCATGGGAAGAATACCACCACTTTATCTTTTGCTTCCTTCAAAGACTGCAGCTACATAAATGTTAAAATTTTCTCTTCCATACAGAGAGCAACTCTTCCTAGCCCATGCCATGAACCACTACAAATAAGGCTCTAACTCTTTTCTATGGGCCAGTTGCAGAGGATATTGCTAAAGGAATTACAAAGCTACAAGCAGTAGATAGAAATAAGGTATGTTTATACGATAGACAGTACTACCTAATAAAGCCTGCAGGCTGGATAGCAAATATTTTATAATCACAAACTGAATATAATCCAAAGAGTTAAAAATAAAACAATAAAACAAACAAAAAGCTCCACACAAAACAGAGCAGCAATTCTAAAGAATAACCAAATTTTCAGAAATTACAATGTGTTTGAGGCTATTCGGTGAGCAGACACAGAGGCTAAATTCATCAAGAAAATTATTCACTCAGCATTAGCATTACAGCTGTGTTTTGCCTCCCAAGACTTTTGCCTTTATTTGCAATTGTGTTGATTATGCATATGCAAAATATTTTATCTATTCTATCTATTCCCTTTCCCTCTAAATGGTGCACTAATCTGTAATGACAAGCATGGTGCTGCACATGGAAAACTCATCTTCAGAGCAGGCAAAGGCACTTGGTTCATATCTAGCAACTTTAAAGATCTGAATGTAGGATGAAATGTGGATAAATTTTCTCTAACAATATAAATGTGGCATTTTACACCAGAATAATGCTCTGGTTTTAGGAAGCAGTTGTGGTATGTAGCTGAATTCATTACTGATTATTCCAAAAGCATGAGTGCAGCAGCAAACCAGCACTTCAATTTTAATTTGTGAGCCTTGTGTGGGGTGACAGACATTTGCATAAGAGTGACAGTAACTTTAATCCCTCTGTACCCTTGACTTGCGCCTTGGTTTCTTTGAACACATTTCTAAATCGGCCAAGCTTCAGCCAATTAGGAATTATAATACTTCTTGGGAAAGGAAAAAACGTTTTCAATCCCAATACAATTTCCATGAAATAAATTATTTGCATAGAGCACAGCCAGTGCAAGTAACTGTATTAAAATGGCATTGCTAATTAAATTGTATCCTTTAAAGCTTGGCAGTTTGGAGCAGAAAAGGAGGGGAAAGTGTTAAATGTATGTGTGATTTTAAGCAATATTCTAAACACACTTTACTTGACAAATATTTGCTGAATATTTCCTAAGACACATAGTGATAGCTATTTTCCTATTCCCTCACACAAAAGGGCAAGACAACAAAAGCAGCTGTCTGATTAGGGGCACTGTTGTCCTGAATCAATTACATCCCTGCAGCAGAGAGCTCCACTTATGCACCTGTTTTTAAATAAAAAGCTTCTGTAGCTCCCAAGCCTTGTAAAGGGAGATGGGGGTGGGGCTGGGGGGAGAAACTATGAGTGAAAGAAACAATAATTCTTCTGAAGGTCAGCCAGGGCATCCTTCATCCCTCGCTCTCCACAGTCAGTGATTGCCTCCGAATAGGAAATCCGCCCAAATCTTCTGTTACAATCAAGAAGGGGGGAGGAGATCCGTGTTGAACATGTGCCACTTTCACTGGCTTTTGAAGGAATATAATTATTGTGTTTAACCGACTGACTTATCTCTTTCCCAGAGCTTTTCAAGTTGAAGGGTGACAGAGCTGAGGAGCCTGAGAACTGGCTGCTCATCGTGATTGCAGCTGTGCCTCCAGGTACCCATTAGTGCCTCCCCACCTCGCTCCCCTTCTCTCCTACCCCCCGGCCAGCCAAGGTTGCTGCTACCTTAAGCTCTGCTCACAGCAGCGGTACCTGGCTCCTCACTGCCTCTCTGCAGTGCCTGCTGGCACAGGTGGGACCTATTTACCTTCCAGCCTTAGGTGCTGTTCCCTGAAAAATGGCTGCGGACCCGGAGCTCACAGTCTGGTTATTTTGAAGAGCTCAAATCCCAAACAAGAATCTTTCTGCAATTTATCCTGTCCCATAGCTTCTGGTAGAAACCTTTCTATAAGAAATTCATTACCATTTACCACACAGAATAAAAAGGAGCCTGTTTATGCAGTCTTTTACTGCATGCATAAAGATTTCATTATAATGTGAAATATTTCACTGTAGAATTTGCATTTAGTACCTCTGACCTGTCTAAGCACACTTTTTGCCTCTAATATTAATAAAATCTTAGTCTTTGATGCATATGTACTTCTTTTTTATCAGGATGAAGAAATTAGAATACATTGTTTTCTTATTATCTGAATGCATGACGAAAAATGCAATTGAACTGATAAAACAGTGGGTTTTGGCCAAGGCAGCTGTTCTGCAGTTGGTGCATATGTTCAGTTTTCAATTCCAGTTCTGAAGTGAAAAGTGTCCAAGCTCCTGTCTTCTTGCATACATAGCAGAAGACAACTAGATGGCGACCCTCATGAAAACTGCCACATAAACACTACAAAAGGAAGATCCCTTCCAAGACACACAAAATTATGTTTTAACATAATTTATGAATGATTTGTATTTTTTCCATTTTGCTTTTACATGCAAAAGGGAGTCTGCAAGGTCTTCCAGAATTACATGTCAGGCTTTTTGCAACAGATACAGACAATAAAAATCAGGGCTGAAAAAGTTTTTAAACATGATTTTATAAATGCTTAGAAGCACTGGATTTTTCAGGCTTTAAATATTAAATTACTAAGTAGATACAATTATTTTATTTGGGCAAAAATACAATTTGATATTTAATTGTGGCAGCTCTATATCATATAAAACTGTATAAAGCACAAGTCTTCTAGGAGGTATCTGGTTGCATTGAAGATTCACTTTGTGACAGATCTGTCTTTCTCTCTGGATAGTTGGAGAAATCTAGGATATTCTATCTGACTACATGCTTAAGATGACTGAAGTTGAGAGAAGTAAAATATGGTGGAGATAGATAAACAGATGCTTTTAACAATCTCAGTTCTTGCATAAATCCTTTGGTATCCAGGCAGCTTTAGAAGCCTGACTGCAGTGTCTGCCATATTGGGAAATGAAATTCAGGTTCTTCAGTATTTTGGTCTGAAAGATCCAAGTTTTTGTGCATGTGCACACAGACATAGCAGAGTTTCTTACCTCCAAAGATTACATTCAAATCCCTAAACTATGTAATTGAGGGACCACAATTATTTAGAAATTTTTTCATTCTAATAGAACTTAGCTGGACAAGATATCTGTAAGAAAAGATGTAAAAATCAGCCTAAACAGATTCTGCCTGAAGGTGAAGAATGACCTTTTAAAAAGATACTGCAATGAAAATAAAGCCTTCCTTTAGTTTGTGCTATGATTCGTCTTTGTAATTAATAAAAATAACTTCCATTACAGATAGGCATTTCTTAAAAGCCTAGAAGAGAGTCTGACAATGCAAGTCATTATTTATTGAAAAAACAATGAAATTTTAGCACTCCTTTTCAGAAAAATCTCCGTTTGCTTATTTTATTAAATGATAACTATTATTCATTCTGATTTTCAATCAATAAAATTAAAGTGAAAAGTCACTCGTTAGAAGAAGACATTCTGATCCAGTCAGTCAAAAGAGCTGCTTCAAAAATTTCCAAAGAACAGGGACACAGTGTCAGCAAACAGCACTTAAAACATGGACACTACAGATACTTCAGAAGTAAAAGGCCAAAGAAGGAAACAAGTGGGACCTTTTGACTCTAGTAAGGCTTACAACACATCTCCCACAATACTCCTGAATCCACATTAGGATGTTACAGCCTATGCAGGTACAAAATTTACTGTCTGACTGGGCTCAGAGGGTTGAGTCAATGGGTTGTGCTCTGCCAGGAGCTTAACCTTGTCCTCTTGTGGTTAACAGTGACCCAGTTCATCAGTGACCCAGAGGAGGTAGCAGAGCTCACTGCCATGAGGTTTGCAGCTCACTCCGGAACACTGGGAGCCATCAATATGCTTGGGAGAGGAGCTGCCATTCCAGGAAACCTAGGCAGGCTGAAGGAGAGAGCTGACAGAAGCCTTATGAAACTCAACATGGACAAATGAAAACCCTTTCTACCTGGGGATCAATAACTCCTGCAATAGTAATGACTGGGGAGCAGCTCTCAGGGCACTGGCCCTGGGTGTGTGGAGGGATGAGCTGACCAGAAGCCAGTGTCCTGGCAGCAAAGACAGCCAGCAGCACTCAGGGCTGCAGGTACAGGAACACCATAGCCACAGCTCCTCTCCTGCCAGCACTTGCTCTGATACACAAGAGACACTGATAAACAAGCCATTTCAGAAGATAACACCAACATGGTCAGGCCTGAAACACTTGCCCCGTGAGGACAAACTGAGGGAGCCAGATTTGTTCGATCTGGAGAAGAGACAGCTTTGGTGAGACCTGACAGCAGCTCCTGGTACCTACAAGGAAGTTATTGAGAAGATGAAGCCAGCTTATCACAGTGGTGTACAGTAGGAGAATGGGAGAAAAGAGGTATAAAATGAAATGAGAAGTCCAGATTGTTTATCACACAAAAGTTTTTTTTCACTGCTTGGACAATGAAGCAGTGGAACAGACTGCCATGAGAGGCTGAACAGTCTCCATCCTTGGAAGATTTCAAGACCAACTGGGAAAAAATCCAGAGCAACTTCATCTGACCTCATAGTTCACCCTTACTTTGAGCAGGAGATTGGAGTAGATGCTTCCTGATCTTTCTTCAAACTTGAATTATGCTGTGATAGATCACCCTTCAAAAAAGGAAAACAAGACCCATCTCTTCTCAAATATTAAGCCAATTCAAATTTTCTAAACTAATGATAGTATTCAAATCTCATGTTGATAATACTTGCCAAGAAATAAAGCACCTTGCTAACTTCGCACCAACTGTCATGCAAAATCTCACATTTTATTAAGAACATAGGCCAGAGGCAAGACAAATGCACTCCTTGGAAGGAAGAATAGATTTTGACTTTTCCAAAGACTCACTATGAGATTATTTTGTTCATCCTTCTTTGTGTAGCAAAACTCAGTAAGATTTTTATTCTAAATAAATATTCTAAACATATTCTACGTTTGTGCAGCATATACAAACTACATGTCAAATTAAATTACAAAGGGTTCCTCAAAGCTCCTATTATAGTAACTGCAAATTGAAAGGGGAAAGTCTGCTTGACTAGACAACAAGAAATGAAGTATAAATACCTATGCTTTTATGCAGACTGACAATTTAAAAGAAATCTGTAAGCATTTTGCCCTACAAAAAATAATTTAAATATTCTTTCATAGTGTTTCTATGCAAGATTTTTTTCCCCCCCTGGGGTGGGTGATGAGTTTATTTTGTCATTTGGTATGTCAGTCTCAAATGTCGAAAGTTTTGGGCTTGGGAATACTGGGTAGCATACAGCCAAAACCAATAGGCACAGACCAGAGATAGTTCAAACAGTAGATTGTTCACCCTCCCACAGACAAGTCAAAGAGGCAATTGGCACTGCACCTGTTTTAACACGCATGATATCACAACGTTGCCGTATGTAGACATCATAATTTAGACAAAATGTCCTATTGCAAGATAAGTCCCCCAATTACTTAAAATATAGAACTATACTTCAAGAATAATACATATTTGTATCATTCATTCACTGGAAAATGAGCAGTTTTGTAGCTCTCTTTGTAAAGGGAGACTTCTAGCTGCCTATTTAGACAATTTGAGCATCAATCTTCCTAGCAGATGATAACCAACGTTCAGCACTTAGTGCAGCAGTCTAAATTAGAAAAGAAACATATTTCCTAGATTATTTTTTCTGCTCATCCATGAACACCAGTTATAATCCATGCATATGTTCAAGAGCAGATCAAGTGATTGAAAAATTTGTAAAAAGAGTTCTAGTTCTAAAATATTTTGCAAAATCTATTCACACCAATCCTTGGAGAAAACGAATCCCCATGATGCACTATCCAAGGTATTATTACAGTTCCTTAACTGGGACACATAGCTCATATTTCTTTATGCTATCAGCCAAGTGAGCAGCTGACAGAATCACAAAGTGCATCTTAAACAGTAAGTGGCATTTGAGACTTTCAATGACTCTTCATTAACTTAGTGAAAGGAAATGAGCAGAATAATATTTTCTACTTTAATCATCTGTACATAGCAACTATTATAGCAACCTATTATAGCAACCATGCTACTATTTACTTTTGCTGTAACAATGATGAAATACGTCACGATGAAATGAAAATAAATTTAACTAAAGTAAGACAGAGAAGAAGAGGAAATAACCCTGGAAATTACAGCTCGAAAGCAATACCTAAAAACTCATTCTCTCAGCTGGGGGCTCTGAAGCCAGGCACACATCAGTGACTGTATGTGCACCACATGGGCTGCTTCCTGCACTCTTAAGGCTTGTTTGGCCTTGTGAGGTTGCAACGAAATCTGTATTTGACCTGGAAGAAAACTGCAGGTGCATCCAGCACTTCTTTATTCCTTCAGTGTGATAGCCTTTTTTTTTTTTTTTTTAATTTTAAGTGTCCCTTTGTGGGAAATTATGCCTGAATCACAAAATAAATTGGACAGACTGGCAGCAGGTATTTGCCAAGGCGCAAATTAATGTGAATAGAGAATAAGATTCAATATTGCCCTTCTATTAAACCTGTACCATAAGTCTTGGGACTTTTACTTGAATATCAGGTATGTCCTCATAGTTGCAGTACAAGTAGTTGCAGTCAAGCAAGCATTAAATTAATCAGGAAATGAGTACTGTTAGCTAGCCAGCACTATTTGGTCACAGCAGCAAATGCTGATCATGATTCTAAACAGGATGTGTCCCAGGGCAGGCTTCTCAGGCAGTGCCTGGCCCTTTGTGTGCACTTGCTCCTAGGTCTTGCAGCCCAGCAGGTCTGTGATCCAGCCTGAATAGTGAAGGAGTGAAATTGCAGGGCAGACCTCAGAGAGGTCTGGCCAGGCCCACCATCAGAGCAGGAGTTATGGCTTGGAAGAAGTGTGCCCAGCCAGGGTTTATAACCCAAAATTCAACTACAGAAACAAAACCTGGAAACTGACAGGTTGAGATTAATTGCTGAAGACAAGATCCTCTGCAGAATGAAGACCCATTCCCTGGCTGAACATATTTTCTCTGCTCTGGTGGATCAATATCACCATGCACAGGGATCATCTACACCCGTTTTTCACAACTTTTACTTCTCCCAGACAGCAAATCACTTCTTTCAGTGATATATGAGGATGGAAAACATCAGCAATAAAAGATGATAACTACAATGTCCCAGTCCTGACAAAGCTACATATTTTCAGCAATTTACACTGTTCCTGAGGGAACCCAAAGCAGATCATGCCATCATATCTCCTTTCCTTCTAGAAGCATCTAATAGTTTGGGTTGGAAGGGACCTTTAAGATCATGTTGACATCTTCAGCCAGATCAAGTTATTTGGAGTCCCATTCACCCTGACCATGAGTATTTCCAGAATGGGGCATCTACCACCTCTATAGGCAACATGTTGCAGTGTTTTACCCCCCTTGCTGTAAGAAATTTAATTATTGGAACTAGTGTAAATCTCCCCACTTTTAGTTTAAAACCATTACCATTTGTCCTATCACAACAAGTTCTGCTAAAAAGGTTGTTCCCTTTTTTTCCTATAAGTCCCCTTTCAGTACTAAAATGCCACAATGAACCCCAACTCTCTCAGCCTGTCTTCATAAGAGAGATGCTCCAGCTCTCTAATCATCTTCATGGCCCTCCTCTGGTCCTGCTCCAACAGGTCCATGTCTTTCCTGTGCTGAAGACCCCAGAGCTGGACACAATACTCCAAGTACAGTCTAATGAGAGTGGAGAACAGAATCACCTCCCTCACACTGCTGGCCACACTGCCCAAAATCCCACTGGCTTTCTAGGCTGCAAAGGCACATTTCCAGCTCATGTCCCACCTCTCATTCACCAGCACCTCCAAGTCCTCCTTGGCAGGACTGCTCTTGATCTGTTCTTCCCCTGGCCTGTGTTGATATGGGGAATTGCCCTGACTCAGGTGCAGCACCTTGCAATTGGTCTTGTTAAATGGCATGAGATTCCCACTTCTTGGGCTTGTCCAGTTCCCTATGGATAGCATCCCATGCTTCAGTTGTGCCAACTGTACCACACAGCTCCGTGTGTTCTGTAAACTTGCTGAGGGTGCACTTGATCCCACTGTTCATGTCATTGATGAAGACCTAGCAGTGCTCTGAATACAGATCCCTGAGGACACCACTTGTCACTGATGTCCATGTGGACTCTGAGCTGTTGACCATTACTCTCTGGGTGTTACCATCCACCAAACAGTCCACTCCTCAAATCCATATTGCTCCAACACAGAAAGACTGATGTTGTGGGGGACACTGTCAAAAGCCTTACAGATTCCAGGCAGATGACATCCATGACTTTTGCCTTGTCCACTGAAACAGTCATTCCATCATATAAGGCCACTGAGTTGTTTAGGCAGGACTTGCTCTTAGTGAAACTGTGCTGACTGTCTTGAATCATGTCCCTGTTGTCCATCTGCTGTAGCACATTCTCTGGGAGGGATTGTTCCATGATCTTCCCAGGCACAGAGGTGAGTCTGACAGGTTGGTAGTCCCCAGGGTCTTTCTTTTTCCTTTCTACCCTTTTAAAAAATGTATACAATACTTCCCTTTTCCCAATCACCAGTGACTCTACCTAGAAGCAGCAAACAAGTCAGATGGCTGCCTTTAAAATCCAAGTTTAGTTTCAAAGCTTCTCTTCTCCTTTTCTCCATGTAAATGTATTATGCCTTCTAATTCTCTATACTCTTTTCAACTCTGCTGGTTGCAGCTCCATTATCTCTGGAAGTTACTTTAACACCTGCCTCCTGTGCCAGCCAAAACAACACCATCTGTTGCACAGCCTGAAAGGTCTATGAACCACAGTGTTTTCTGGTTTGCCTAAATTATAATGAATCCCTTCTCCCCAGACACACCAGGCCAAGCAGCCTTCCAGGGGCTCTGACAGGTACTTGTTTTGCTCCTCTAGTTCCTTTGTTCCCACTTGGGCATAGGGGCCAGCCCCACACCAGCTGACAGCACTCATTGCTTAAGAGGTCAGAACAAAAACTCCCTGAAAATGTCTTGCAAACACATGCCAAACCTACAGCCAAGGCTGCATGAGGTTTCTAACTGTGGCCCGTGGGTCATTACTCTCCAGTCGGGTTTTTCAACAGATGTCAGGGGTAGGTTAGTGACAGGCCAGCTCTCACTGTTGGCAGGAAGCACATGTGGGATGCAGGACCAAGGCTCACCAGCACTGCTCTGCACTCGCATTCAGCCCACACTGCCACCCCGGTCACTTCTTTCCCTTCCACTAATGCCCTTCTCACTTGGCCTCTATCCTTTTCTCAGTTTAAATAGCACTTGAGTAATCAATTCATCTATCAAGACAATAAAAAAGGAAATGGGTGGGATGAGGGAGGTGATACTTTCCAGTACTGTGCTACAGACCACCAGGAAGGTGATCCTGATCATGTGTCTCAGGATCATCCTTGAGTTTCCTGAAGACTTCTCCTTTGACTTTGTCTATTATTTGTACTTACCTAGCTTTCAGATTTGGGAAGTTTAAGTTCAGATTACCTAGCAGTCTGGGAAATAGTAGCATTCTAGAAAAAATGAAGGTTCAAGCAAACCAGATGGATATTATACAGGAGTGAGAAGCCCAATCCATCCTCATCAGTGTGTCTCTGGATATTTTTATTTGCTGTCTTTCCTTCCTATTAATCTCGAACTGGGAAGAACAACTGGAAGCCAACCAGACAAACAGCCAGCCCAATTACCTACACTTTTTTTTCCTTAGTGGAACAGAGGTAAAAGAAGTGGTTTAAGCAAAATTTCTGAAAGGAAACTGTAATTTTGAACATCCTAATCCTCATTTGAATTTAGTGATTTACCAAATATATCAAATATTAGCTGTAATATTGGATAAAAAATGAGCATTCTGGGATTCAGTTTGTCTCAACAGGCAACATTCAGGTTGGGATAAAACAAAGTAAGAATGAGACTTTCAGAAGCAGTACTTTGAAGGGAACTGGAAGTCAGAGTCCTGAGATGAAAATCAATTGTCACAAACAATTCTTTCAATAAACAGACTTTTCTGCTTCACCCCTAGCTACCATGTATTTCTTGTCTGAAAACGTAGGATTTTGAAACTTTTCATCTTTGCCATGATGAAGGAAGCTCCCAGCTACATGTAAGAGAGAGTAATCCTTAAACATCCACAGTTACTGGGTAGGTAATGCTGCTGTCATGTACCATCATTTCTTTCCTACCTGTACTCTTCAGACTTTACATTAAACAGAAAAGGAGACCACTGGAAGCTGCAGGACTCCTCACAAAGATAATGCAATTTTCGTGTGCATAAGTATTCATGGATGAAGAAGTCTGTGTGGAGACATTTGTCATTTATGGAGGATGTTGACATGTTCAGCTGGCACAGTTCAGAGGTAATGGGGACGCCTGTGCTTCAGCCCCAAACAAATTACTCTTCCATAGCACTAAGGTGCCAGTTTTCTCTACATCTGGCCCAGAATCTCTACTGCTACCCACATAGGTGAAATTTAAACGTGTTTCTCACTGCAGCTTCGTGTCTACATCATCTGTGATTAGTAAACAGCAATCATTTTTAATGTTCTTTGGAAAATGTTTTGGCTGCATTTCAAGGGTTTTTTATGTATTCTCATCATGATCTTTTTCTGTAATTAAATTTAAGATAATTAGCATTTTCCTTACAGTCTGTTTCTGCACATCTTTTTACCCATGTCCTAGACCATTAAATTACATTTACTAAAGCCTTCATTGCGTCCTAGAAACCAACTGAATCACTGAAGGTCAAAGTCTTGTTTTTATTCAGTGCAAATAACAAACGATAGTGCATAAAATAATGCAATATTTATTCCAAAGTCTCAAATTACATTTGACTGGAAATTGGGTTTATATACCTATTTACTTCTCTTAATATTTAAGATATACCAAATGCTCCTTGTAAATACTGAGGGTGAGGTGAGTCACTAGTTCAACAGAACAACAGACTGAGGATTTGACAATAATGCAGCTAACTCTGCTACTGCTACATTTTTTTAAGTGTTAAATGATCAGAAGAGGAAAATTTGGTGTCATCAAAAAAATCAATAGACACATCAGGAAAAACAAAAAATGCAATTACAAGCTCCAAAATTTGCATATTTCAGTCTTAATATTTATCTAATACATATTTAATACATGTATTAATGTAATTTCAGCTTTAACAGATTGCAGCATTTCCAAAAGAACTATCATGAATTGTCTTTGTTGAAGCAAAGCTTAATTCCTATATCAGTATTTAAATTCACAGACTTCACCCCCATATTTACAAGTCTTGTAAACTAATTGTCAGCATAATGGTCCATCTGCATACTACAAAGCACTAAAGCAAACACAGAAAAATTTCTACTAGTAATTTTAAGAATAGTTTATGAATATGCTAGATTTTAAAAAGAACAATTTTACAGTGCTTCTTCTAAGATCATGGAAGGAAATAATTTGTATAAACATCACTGGTAATTCACTACTGGAGGTCATCTAGTTGAACCTTCCTGCTGATATCACACTAAAAATTCAGCCATTATGACTCTCATAAAGAGGTAAAACGTTGCTCAAAGAATCCACATGGCACCCTGTGCTTAGTTGACTAAAGGTATTTTTTCCTACACGCTTTTTGCTATGGAACCAAATAAACCAGTAGTTCTAGTAGCAGAGCAGCTTGCCATCTGCTGACACGTTTTCATCTGACACCATCCTTTGTACCATGTTTCATCTTCACATTTGCATGGGAACACCTAACCACCCTCCTCCTAGACCCAGCGTGATGGCTTCACAAATCTGCCTGCACAGAACGTATGAAGTAAGGCAGTAAGTGCTCCTTGAGCAACATCTTGGTGCACAGGCAGGCAATCCTGTACATTTGGGATTCTACCATTTATTTTCCTGGCTGGAGAAAGCAAAAGAGCATTGAAGCTGGAGAGCCATCACTTGAAGTGAAGTGCCCTACTGTAAGATCAGAATGCTCTTGAGCTACAAAGTGAAATGTTTAGAAGAAGAGAAGGGAGGAGAGAGATGCCGATGTTTAAAGCAGTGGAATATGTTCAGAATGATACAAAGCAGTAATTCTTAGTAGCAGATTTTTAAAAATGAGATCCATGAGTGTCTGGATTGACTCACATACACATGCCTTTCAATAAAGGAAAACCAGAGTGGCATATTCACAGCAGAAAAAAGAAGCAAACTGAGTGTACACAGGAAAGAACAAGAAATTAACGACACACTCTATGGCTTGGATGAAAAGATAGTTGCAGAAGTCTGATCTAAATGGTTTATACCTGGCTCTTTTTGGGCTGATGAGCTCTGCACAGCTTTGCTGATGTCTCACTAGGTACAAGTTCAGTCTTCCATTGGCACAAAGTGGAGAAATACTGATTTATTTCTACTATGGCATGAATACAACCTCTGAGACTGAAAAACATCCCCTTAGGAACATGCTATAGTGGGATCTTAACATGATAACTGAATAACTGTTCAGCTGGGGGAATTTTAACAAGACTGTAATAAAGCTCTTACCATTGTTCAGTCTGATCTATTAAAGAATCTTTTCTCCATCTAGCTTCATTTAAGCTTTTTTCCTCCCTGCTCCTCTGCCCCTCTGTCCCCAAGTAAATCCAATCAACTAAGCAGCCATTTAGTTAAAATCCTCTGAGGGTCAGAGTCCTCAATGCCTTCAGGACTCTTACAGTCCTATCATAATTTCTTCAACTCTGTTTTTCTAGATCATTGATTTTTTTTTTCCCCTTAGGGCTTTTTGAAACTGCTCCTCTGGTACTATTTTTGCAATAGCCTGTTCTGCAGTCAGCATTGCCCAGGTCTGATACACACAGCTGTGTGCCTCTGACAGGCCATTAGAGCCAGCCTCTGCTGTGGGAGAACTGCATCAAATTTGATTGTCTTATTTAATTTTTTTCCACCTTTGACACTGAGATTAATGCTGTAATTCTCTGAAGTATGTTGGATAGCCTGGAGAATGTGTATGGGTCTAGCTGCTATCTTACAGCTGACAGTTGATTCTCACAGTAATCCAGTGTGAAACTGGAGGGCCCACTTAGCAGGAATTCCCACAGATGTTTCCGGCACTTCAGTATACCCTGGATCTGCACAAATATCTGAACTAAAACATGGGCTGAGGAGAAATTCTCTCAATAGCTATCCCATTTTGCTCAACCAAAAACCCCAAAGACAAGGCATGCACTGTTGGAAACTAGACATAGCCAGGACCTGCAGCAGCTAAGGAGAGAGAAAGAAAAAGAAAAACCATATGGGCTTCTGGAGACTGTCCTGAAAACAAATGCCTACACCAGGGAATGACGACTGCAGATAGCAGGATATCACAATAAATTGGTGGCATTGCATGAATTTCTCAACCAAGATAGGCCCTTTTTATATGGAGTTAGGTGGTGGTATCTTTCCCACGTTCTGGGAGAGCAGAATGCTGTTTTGTTCAAGGAAATCTCAGGTGAGAACCCTGCCAGGTGAAACTGCTAAGTTTGAGGCACAAGCAGATTTGGCACAGTAAGACTGCTCATGCTGATTTTACTTCAGGATAGCCCCATCAGTCACCACATACAATGCAGGACTTCTCAGTAACTGATTATGTGTTGTCATTTGGTAAGAACTGATGGATTGATTGTAATTGTTCTCCTGTGTTTTCCAGGGATATTACTGTTGTGTTTGGCTGGGAAAAAAAATGGGAGAAAGTGCTGTTAATAGATCCTGGCATGAGCTAATTGGAACAATGTGCTATACAAAACTGCTTATTACACTGTGCTGCTCTGCCTCTTTTTCTGGTATGGCACAAAGTACATCTGCCAAGAACCTTGGTTCCAAGTAATTACCCCCTAGCATGAGAACATGAGTAGCCACAGCAGAATTTGATAGGCTTTAGCACATTTGTAACTCCAAATAACTCTCTCCCCTTCAGCCACACTTCTGAAGCAGCACTGAATGATGAGCTACAGGTTGAACTTTTGTCCTCTCTCAGAAAAAGCGCAGTAGGTTAAAACCCAGCTATGTTAACAGAAACTGTGTCTTACCAACACAGTTTAATTTTCCAGTCTTTTTGGAACTGTGATTGTAAGCAATTGGTAAAGTCTGAAGGGCAATCCTTAAAAAACAAAGTGCTTTAATGCCATACTTAACTTGGGATGATGATAAAGTCGATTAATTTTCACAAACTCACGTGAGAAAAAGAATAGATGAAAATACTGTTTTAAAAGCAGGGATACCATAATTCTGGCTGCATGGCCATGTACTCAGAAGCATTAGGTTGCTGGAATTTACTGCCCATTACTTCTTTCCTGTCTTGAGTATACTGCATTTAAATGCAACAATGAGCTAACATCTGTATATTCCACAAAGAAGAAGGCTGATAAATATTAATGAAATTTGCTCCTCATGTATCTTATGAATTTTTATGTATTCTTTCATCTAGGGGCATCATCGTACAACTTTCACATAAATGACTGCAGAGATCCCATTTCAACCTTGAATTTCCACTTTGCACACAGGCCCCTGCAGAGGGAAAGCAAACAGAGCACTCACTTGGCTGACAACTCTGACTACTGAAAAGCCTCTAACCCTTCACAGAAGTGGCCTTTTCTCACCTGTTTTAAAGAACAGTGGTAAGACAAATTCTCTCCCTAAACAGATTAGTTTTAACCCAGCAGCACTGGAATGAGTCTTTACTAGATTGCCTTCAGCTAGGCACACTGCCCCCTGAACCTCCCCATGCAGCCAGGCACCATAAACATCATGCAATAGATCAGCTGTATTAAGCCACATTTCATGGTGTGTAAGAGGAAAGGAAGTAGAAAATCTCTACTGGTAAATAAGGCCATCCTTAAATACACCAATATTTCTCAAGCACAAAATGCTTACACTTTTCTGTATTTTTCCCCATTCCAAATTCATGAGCTCTGTGCTCATGAGCCTTTTTACAAGAAAATAGCAAAAACCTCTTTAGATAAATGCAGCCCACTTCAGAATACTGCGGCCATCTCATCCCTGCAGAGAAAAGCTTAAACAAAAATCTGAAGTTAAGTCTGACCAAATGCCATGTGTAGCTTGTGGGTTTTGCTTCTAGGATACAAGGTTCACTCCCCGCAGAATAACTTAAATACGCATGAAAGTTTATGTGGTTTTATTTTACCTTCAAAGTTCTTAAAATAAACAAGAAGAAAAGAAGAAGGTACTCTATAAAATACAGTAACTATCATGATAATATCTTCTAACGTTTCAAACCAATCTTAGCATTTCATGCATTAAAATATGCAATTCAAAAATTACTGTATACAAACTTATAAGCAACCCTCAAGATTTATTCCACTGAGTATTGATTGCTGTTCCCAATCCTTCATTGACATTGGTTAATCATGGCAGTTGAATTCTTTAACCCTAGAGATCAGAACTGGGTTGGGGGTGACACTAAGCATAAAAGGTCCTCATCACACACCATCTTACCCTCCATCTTCAGTGAGTCCTTGGTGTTTGGTCCTTTCATCATCAGGTGAACAACATGATGCACATGAGGGAATTATATTTCTCTGTTCTTTGCTGATTTAGTTAAAGCTCCACTGTATT
Organism: Toxostoma redivivum; assembly: GCA_013397375.1. Classification (NCBI taxonomy): domain Eukaryota; kingdom Metazoa; phylum Chordata; class Aves; order Passeriformes; family Mimidae; genus Toxostoma; species Toxostoma redivivum. Next base: position 260,797 of record VXBI01005315.1, read on the forward strand.
ACATGATTGCTTTGCACTTAACAGAATCATTGTTTATCCAAATTCAAGCTAAGACCCTGAGCAAAATCCCAGCCATGCTGGCCTGCACCAAAGTAGCGCAAGCACACAGTTGAGAAAAGAGCACATCCCCCTGAAAAAATCAAGTCATGCCTACAGGAAAAGGCCACTATCAAAGTAATAACTCAACTTCAGACATCAGGAACAGACCTGCTGATCATGAAAGAATCAGAGCAGACAATTAGGAATCTCTGTAAAGGCATCTGCACACACATCTCAATGAGTAAGATTACAAGGGAGATCTTCCTCACACATCTTTAGAATATATGCACTCATATGGAACTTGCCAGCTCAACATTATGTTACTGTACCATGATGTTTTCAAAGGCACAAGGAGTCTGAACAAAGCGTAGTTGAAGTCAAACAAAAAAAAAAATCCCATGCCAATATCTATAGAACAGAAAGATTTGTTACGCAGTCATGGCCTTATGGCTGGTTTAAATAATTTCTAGCCAGGTGATTTTTACTTTGATACAGAAATCTGTCTCTTCTAAAAATGCTATTTGATGCAATTTTTAAAAATTTCACTGATCTCCATCCCTGAAATATATTCCTTCTTTAAATAGGGATATATGAGTAAAAAGAAAAAGAACAATTGTCATACTGCAGTGTTCAGCCCACCGCAACAAGAACTTTACCGAAAATTATAAACTCACAGGCAAAAACTATTGAAGACCTTTCAGAAAATTCCAAGATTCTTTGATCTTTAATTCTTCCAAACTGAAGATGCTATCACAGTCTTCGTGCAGATATCATAGTAATAAAAAAAATTAACATGAATTCTCATTATCATGAAGGCTGAAGTCTGCCATATTAAGGACATGAACTTTTTAAACAAAATACTGGCTACAGAGTTGTCATAGTCACCTATTCCAAGGAAAAAAAAGGCAACAAAGGTAATTCATTGATAGATGTCTGCATGACTTCCCATAATAGCTGGATGGTATGTTAGGAAAGCAAAAATTCCCAAGAAGTTGCTGATACTTCATCCCCCTGCATGAGATGCCAGCAAACCCAGGACTACCCTGACCTGTAGTAGAAATGGGGCATTTCTTCTTCCATTCTCTAGGGTAGCTGAGAACAGATATGTTACTGTCAGACAGGCATTGTCTTCTTGCTATCACTGATGTGTAGCACTGAACTGAACCTCTAAATATTCCTCAGTTGCCATGGAAGCTGTGGAAAGAACAATATTACCCCAATACACTAAAGGGAACTGATAACCAAAGGTCCTTATAGTGGGCTTCCTATCTGCTTTGAATAATTAAGCAAGTCAGATTGAGGAAAAATACAAAACTGCTCAAACGTTCTTATCTGCTGACATTTCCCAATACAGATTCTCTATTTAAAACCGCATCTAAATTCTCACTGGAAAAAAATTTGCTTGAAGGGCGCTAAAATGTTTCCTTTTTTCGATGACTGGGATTTTTTTAGTGTTGTTTATTTGGTTGGTTTTTTAAAGCTTCAGATTCACAATTACTTTGGTACTGTGCTAACCTAGAAGATTTTTAGTAAGCACATTATTGAGCTAGAAAAGGCATTTTAGAGAGGAGTTTGACTTTGAAACCCAAACTCATTTCAGAGTTGAAAGGCCACAACCTTCACAAGGGCTGAGAAATCATCACCACAGCCCCTGCCCTAACAACAATGCAGCTGTCAGATAGCATGCAGCATGCACAACAGACAGCATGCTCAGAACCTGAAAAGACAAGAACAGTATTTTTGCATAAAACCAGGGATAGTGTATAACAGCTGATTTAAACATACTTAACAGTGCAGATAGTTCTGTTAGGAACATATTTATGTTTTATAATGATGAGAAAATAGATTTCTTAATATAGAACACATACTGTCCAGCTCTTTCCTTATGCTGTTACATATTCATGAGGAAACAGTATCAGCACTACACTATCTGAGAAAAATTGGTGTTAAAAAAAAAAATCAAATCTACAGCATCTAAACTATTCAGTGTAACCTTAAAATATGCCATCTTAGATAAAAATAGATTATGGTATTTTCTGCCACCTTATGGTACAATATAGTTCTTGATCGTAAGATAATCAGAAGGTTAAATACCACCTCCCCACCAGTCCTGGAAAACTGAATCCAATCTCATTTTCTTTTAAAAGATTGCTTGTGTTTGACACCATTATACCTGTTAATCTTTTAGGCATGCATTTATATTGAAATTTGACATAGGATTTAGACTTGGCAACTGTGGCCAATTCCTGCCAGTTCAGAATCTGTGGGAAGTCAGAAAAAACCTAATATTCTACAGTGTGTCCCTACATTGTCTAATCCAAGATGACTACTAACCTAAAGTCCTAGTAAATGAAATAATGTCAGCATTATAGAACTTATAATTTATATTAATTTGAACTTACAACACCCTTTTGATTAATCATTCCTGATCTATTGCACATCAATAATTAAATGTCTTCTGAAATGTCAATGCTTATCAGAAAATTTCTTAGTTGGGAACACATTAGCCTCATATTTGACCTAATATTTATCTTTAATGTCTGAATTTATGATCCTATTTCTTATAAAGATTAGTAGTGAATTAGATGTTTAAAACATAGATCATGAACCTGCAGAAAAGAAAAAAGGTGCATAATGCTCTGAAGAGTGCATCTGAGGTATGTTTCAAAGGATCAGAGAATGAGTCTTACACAAAGAATTAGAGGAATACGTAGAACAGCTAAATGAAAAAGAGCAACATTAAAAATAAGTCTCAAGAATATTCTCTCTAGCAGCAACAAAATTTATTCAGTTTCCTACAACCAGCATGAATTATCATGCTTGTCTTTCAACTGGAATATATCAGGCTAGTCATGAAGAAAAATACATTTTAAAATTATCAGTTAGATCTTGTCCTGCTTTGAAAACAGAAGGATTTTTTTTAAAGTTGAATTTCTACTTTTTTGAACAGCCATTGTGCAGAACGGACTTTTAAAAGAACTAATCTTGCAGAAGGATTAATAAAGGGATTTGGCATTTATAGGACTAATATTAAGATCTCCAATTACATTAAACAGAACAGAAATACTTCAAGGCATCCTGTGGTTTAAGAAAGAACTTTTCCTTAGAGCAGCTTATTCCATAATTGTCCACTGTGGGAGTTTTAGCACTTTTCTCAAAGATCTAATACGCTCCACTGCTGGAGACAGAAACACTGGGACAGATATATAATTGTATGGATCAAATTTGGACGTACTTTAAAAAAAATAATTCAAAGGCTTGTCTAGCCACTAAATTTTTTTGCAGGAATTGCTCATACTTATTTTGAGGGCTTAGACCAAATAGCAACTCAGCATTGCTGAGAAAGTCGTAGGCGTAGCTGCCCTCCTGGCTGCTGCCATTAGTTAAAGCCACTTGTCAGCCAACTCTCCATAAAATGAGGGTGTTTGAAACAAATGGCATCACTTGTAGCTGGTTTATACCATTTACACACAGAGCAGATGAAGCTTTAAAATTACAGTGGCTCTCATACTCAGTTTCATATTTTTGAAAACTGGGAGAGAGGATATACAAACTGTATGTCTGGGAACATAAATAATTTCCTACTCATTTCTCAAGAGTATTTTGGATACATTAATCAGAAGCAGATCCAAATTCTTCCACAGTCAATATACTTTTAGAATATTCCTTTTTTTCTCCTTCCCTGTTTCTCAACCTACTAAGACACCTCAAGTTGGCAGTTTTTGCTGTTGTTGCTGCTGCTGAAATTCTAGGAGGTGTTCATCAGAAAATGTCAGGACAGGCAGAGATGTAGCTAATGAAAATGGAAGTTATTATTGTCATTGTGGGAATCCTTAAAATTAGAGGGTTTTGGGAAAGCTGTAAAAAGCAGGTCTCAGAAAGAGCAGAACTGCAATTAGAGCTAAGCGGTAGCTGTAAGATTTGTCAGCAGAAAAGTTATACAAGATGTAGAAAGCAAGGACAAATAAAACAATGGTCTGCCTATTAAAGTTTGGCTAGAATAACTCCCTAAGCTGCAGAAAAGTATATCTAGCAAGATATTAGGAAGTTCTAAGCTTAATAATGGAGCTCTGTGCGTTGTATTTTAAGGCTTACAAGTAGGTATTACATTCAAAATAAGCAAGCACTGTTTTAACCAAAGGTACATGTACTTATAGTGGTTGGATAAAACTACTGTCAATATGCTTTTGCTTTTTGTGATTGGTCAGAAAAGTTTCAAAGTGCATTGTAACACTGAGTTCTGCAGCTGCTGTTGAGGATGAGCTGCTGGCATCTTCCCATTGTCCTAACCATGTAATGAGACTGATGATGGAAAATAAACAGCTCGAGACATGTTCCACAGCAGCCCCGTCTCGTTTGTGATTCTGTACATAAATCCATGGCTGACATTAGTCTTGTTTGTATTCTCCTCATCATAAAAAAATAAACCTAGTGCAAATATCCCTGTTTTGTAAAAGGAACCCAAGACATTAAAACCTCCTGAGAAATAAATATAGATATAGACACTACATGCCTAGCCCTGGGGATTAAATATTCTGATGCTTGCTGGGAGCACATTGCCTTTTTCTCAATTCTGAGCATGAAGTACTGCAGGCACTCAACCACCTTTATTTAAAAAAAAAAAAAAAAAATCACACAGCATAGCTGCCATCCATAGGCCAGGAGAGGCTCAGGAGACTGCAGAAGAAAGGATTGTTTCCAACAGATCCATGCAATGAGGGTAGAGTGAAGGAATTGGCTTCAGGAATGATTAATTTTAAACTTCATGTTTAATTAAGTTAGGAAGCTGGACAGAAGGCTCTATATACCTTTATGTTACTAGTAGGGCAATCTAATGATAACACTTCAAACCTAACACTAGCACAGACTTATTTGCCAAGTAGGATCTGTTTCAGGTCTGAAAAAAGAATAAAAAATGCCCTCATGTGCCTCTATTCTCATTTGTCCTCTAAGACAGCAGCTTCAAAGCCCAGAAAAAAATCAAGTAATTACTCTCACATTTTATATTGTTATTTCTGCAATCAGATCAAATCCAGTCAGAATCTGACTGCCCCAGATATCCAACACAGACTCTGCCTAGCAGAAAGAGAAGCTGCTGGGAAGCTTGGAAACTCCGCGTTATCCCATAGTTAAAAGAATGGAAGAATTAAAGAGCAAGATGGAAGGCATATTATGGACAATTTTTAAAAGACTTTCATATAAGGAACCTCTGATATTCTTGAACTAATGCATGTTTGAATTGGAAAATACTGAGTCAAGTTCTACCACAGATGCCACTTAGAAAACGTCCTTGATTGTGGCACATTTTGCCAGTGTTAACCACTGTATTTCTCTCAATTTTTTTTAGCTTCCAGTTGTTACATACATTTCTCAGCTGGACCACAAAGCCCTCTAACATCACATTTCTGTTCTCTGTGTAATACTAATCTAAAATAATCTGGTTGTTTCTTAACCATTCCCTTGACCAGCTGAACTAATTGAGATCCTTTAGAAAGTCACAGCAAGGCTCTCACCTGAGACCTTCTCAAATTGCTGGTTTCCTTCTTGTACCAAGGACTTCAAGACTAGACACAGTTCTCCAGAAGCGGTCATACCAAATTCAATATCTAGAGGTGGCAATTATCCATTTACTAGCCTCTGCTGCCTTGGGAGATTATGTTCAGCTGACAGCTGCTGTGATTGTGAGATGCAGCATTGCTGTTGGCCCTGATAACATAACCCAGTCAGAGGAACGCTGCATACATTGCTTTTCTTCACCATTTGAACTCCCTCCTGCTGCAAGGAGAGGGAAGATTTTTTCCTACTTACTGCAGTTAGATATTCATTTGTTTGTTCACCTGTCACAAGTTTGTTTTGGCTAAGAAAAAACTGACCAGCCTGAGACTCAAAAAGTATGAGACTTGTTGAAATTACTTGTCTAACCCAATTGTAAAAGGGAAATCTCAGTGCTTTATATTAAACAGCAAAGCACTTGCTCAGCACTGATAAGGAAAAAATACCCATATGAAAGAGGGGTTCTCATGACAAGGCCTGACAAGGCAGAGGAATGAACAGATAAGTGAGATTAAAAGGAGTTTGTCATTCATAGACAGCTTTTCAATAAGCTGCTGAACTAATGCTTAAAGGCTAAATAAAAGTTTTTCTACAGGAAAGGAAAAACTTCAGCAAATTAAATTGCTTACACAATTAAGCGCTGTGTAAATTGAAAAATTGCAGGCAATTGCTGGAATATTCAACAAATGGAGCAGAGATGAAGGCATATGGTATGGAGAAAAAACAGTTATGTGACCAAGACAACACCATAAAATACAATGTTCCCTTCTTCCATAAGGCAGGTAGCAGACTTACAACCTAAAAATGTCACTTACTGATGGGCTGCTGACACATTTATAGCCACTGGTTTGGTACAGCCAGGCAAGAGACCAGGTGCAACCCACAAATCTGCATGAGGGTGATAATGAAGTGTGTGCTCCCAAGAGAAGGAAGCTGAATTCAACCCCTGTGCCATGACAGGGACCATCCACCACCAGGAGATGCCCACGCACATGTTTGCAACCTTTTGAAAAGCCGAATTTTGAATTCTGAATTCTGAAAAGCTAGAGGATTGCTGTAGGTGTAACTAACATTACTTTGTACTCAGACTAAAATAAATGCCAGTCTGAGGCTGATCAGAATCTCCATCAACCCATCAAGTTCATGTGAATCAACATGAGCAGTGCTGAAAGCAGTAAATCTCATTGCTGATTTGGAGTGCTCAAAACTGGTGATAAGCACTTCAAACCTAAGAAAGGAAATACTGAGCAAGTACTTCACACTGAATAACACCATTTTAACAGTTCAGGAAGGCTGCAAAGGTACCTGTTACAGGATTCTGCAGTCACTTGCCCAGGAAGGGATGTTTCAAGATTGTACAGTCCTAACTTCAGGTATACAGCAGGGTACAGTCCCAGTGCAGCCCAGTTGCACACTTCTCTTTCCAAAAGAGGAAGTCAGTAACAGTTTGGGTAAAATCCAACATTTAAAAGGTTGGCATTTCTCCTTGAAGTTTCAAAGGTAAAGAAAAAGCTAGGGATTTAGCTTTTAAGTTATGCTATTTACCTCTTTTCTTTTACATTATTAGGGACGTAATGTCCCTAATGTGGGGGCTATACTGTAACTTGTTGGTGTAATTTTTAATTTGGCTGAAGCATAACATTTTTTAAAACAGAAGTTATTTGATATTTATCAGCAAAAGGATTTTAGCATGCCTACCCCTGCAGAGCAAAAACCTCTATATTCAATATTGCCCATTCACTCTCCTATTCCTTTTTAACCAACTGTCATTCATTGTCCTCAGGGTGCTCATTAATTCTGAGGTTTAAAAGATATCCATCAGCAGTATCATAAATTCATAGATAGCTACAACAGGAATCTCTCCCTCTCTCTCTCTAAGCATGACTTTTTCTTTTATGGTTTAACCTCTGTGATTAACTCCCATTTTTGTGTCTTGTGGCATCTTTTATGCAAATGGCAGAATTTCTCATAGAAAGACCTTTCCTTAATATTTAATACATCCTTCATTGTCACTGGTCTCCAGAGCACATAGAAATCACATCGTCTAACCGGCAGCACAGTAACTGTGCATGTGAATAACTCGTAAAATATATAAAAGTGCTTATATATTGGTGAATTCTCACTGCCATGTCTGGATGAAATATGCCAGAAGAAAGTTAAGCTTTTCAAAAACAGTCTGCAAATTTTTAATTAACACATGTTTTCAAGCCATTAGATTGTGATGAGATTACTATTTGGACTACTTAAAACATTTTTCTCAAGTTGAAGAAAAAATGGTTTGCATAAGAGAGTATGAGGACTATTAGAATGGCTCAAAGAGCAATAAAATGAACATAAAAAACAATCCAGTAGTTTTGTATACATCTGATAAGTTTCATAGAGTGAAAAATTTTCTGCTCCTCTACCCTCAAGTCACAGCTGAGTCATGTTGCTTTCTGAGTACTTGGTGCTTATCATCAATCTCTGCAGGTGAAACAAACTGCAACTCAAAACTGTGCATCTCCAACTCCCACGATCTGCCAAATTCTAGTAGGGTATGTCAGACCATGGCATTGAATATAAACAATATTCAAATTGCATGATCACCCATCCACTTACAGACTGATACTGTAAAGTAAGTTTGTTTTTTCTGCCAGTTGGGCTACAATTTCTAATACTTATTACCAGAGATTACAGATGGTGGAACTGTAATACTAGAGTGTTACTGTCAACTAAAGGTGTAGCAACATAATTATAAAAGCTACAAATAGCATCTATATTTTAGTGGCACTAGTGGTATGAAAATAAAAGTTCAATTTCAACCAGGGTAACTATTAAATGGCCATTCAACACATCTGAGGGAGTGGGAGAAACAATTCCATAAGGTTCATCCATGTTTCAAAATTACAGTATATAAATTTTCACCTCTCAGAGCTGTAATGCTTTACTACACACCACTGATGAAAATTTTTAAAGAACATGAAGGGCTAGCTCATGTTAAGTGAGGAACTACCAAAGGCAGTGGTACAGCTGTACAGCCAGAGCTGCACAGATTTCCCCCTACTCTTGTGTTTGCTTGCAACTTAATTCTGGAATGTTAAATTCTTTTTAAATACCCACACATGACAAACACAGCTTTCCCAGCTTGAGACCTTAGGCTGAACAGCTTGCTTCAGTTCAATTACTATTCAGGCACTGATAGCCAGTATTATCTTAGATGAAATGCAAACCAAGTGAGAAACAGATTCCACATAAAAAACCTTGAGAGCTGAAAGAAAATGAAATCAATCCCCAGCCTTTCAACTCCTTAAAGTGATAGGCAATAACAGGGATGTCAAACCAGGGTAAACCCAAAAAGAAACATTTTGCAGCCCATGATTGAAAGAGAACATAAAAGGATGTCAGGTAGATGGATGCTTTACTGCTATTTTATATTTGAAGCCAGAAAACAGGACCAGGTTGTAGCTGAAAATGTGAAACTGCAACTCTTCCATCTATTTTAGGAGACCTGATTGATACTGTTAACCTTGTTGTCTGATCATGATCACACCCCTTCATCTTCCCTATACATTGATCAGCTTTCCTCTGAGAGCAACTTGTCATTAACACCTTCACAGATTTATATTTATATGCATGTCCTTTTCTCCCCATTATATTTTTATGGTATGCAACCTACAAATACAGCAAATACGTTAGCAGTAAATATAGCTGTATATTTATTGTATATATATAGCAAGGAGGAGGTGAGGCCAAGTTCTTATCTCCAACATGAGAGACTCGACCTTTTACATTGCTCCCAAAGTTAGTTACTGACCGTGGTGGGCTGGGGCTGCTTGGCAGCTGAGCACCCACCCCGTCTACTCATCACTCTCCCACAGTGAGACAAGGCAGAGAATCAGAAGAGCAAAATAAGAAAAACTTGCTCTCAGTCTCAGTGGTCAAGATAAAGACAGTATTACACGAAGAAAAAGCTCAAAAAATCAAAAAACAAACAAACAAAAAAAACCCCACAAAAACAAAACCCAAAAAACCCCCAAAGTCCCAAACAAAAACTTCCAAAAAGCAAGTGCCAAGGTATCAGAAGCGGTGCTTTCAATTTTAGGTTTTTTTTTCTCCCTCTCCAGATGACTCTCAGCATTGTATCCTGTAGAACAGCTTCACTTGCAAAGCTTAGCGTTTCTGACTGTTAGGAGAAAAGTGTTATCCATTTTTGCTACTAAAAAAAACCCCTTCACTTTCTCTTTGACACATTGCCCAAGTAGTAATAGGAAAAACAAAAACAAAAAACTCTCCACAGATTCAAGAAATGGGAAGGGGTAAAAAACTAAGAAAGGAGAAAAAAATTTGGGAAAAATGGAAAGTTACATTTTATTTTGGAAATTTTGCAAGACTTTTTAATGAAAATTCCTTTTCAGAAAGAAGTAAGCCTTTTTCAAATAAGAGCTATGAACAACTAAGGAATCCTCAGAATCTTTCCTGATGGTTTAGGAAGTCCTAGATCAAGCTTTCAGATAATAGACTAGGAAGGAAAAAGCAAAATGTAGCTGGATATCACATCTTTTATTCTACTTATCTAAAGCAAGTAAGCAACAGTCAGTGAGTCTCCACAACTGGGCTGAGGTTTGGACTGGATTTCTAATGCTAAATTGATAGGTGTTCAGATACCAGGGTGATAAATAGGCCATAAATACACACAGGCTGACAGCTTAAATAGTTTGCTAAAATAGACGCTCTAAGAGCTATTCTGGGTTGCTGTTTATCTATCCATGCATCCATTCATCCATCCAAGCTCACTCTTCTCAGCTGTTGGGCTGAGTTTTCAGACAGGATATTCTAGCAGGATAGCTTGATGAAATGTAGCTATAACAAAGAGATGGCTAAAACAGATATGAAAGCTGAATTAGATACTTGGCAATACAGAGAGAGCTCCAGGAATTGTGGAAAGAAACAAAAGTAAAGACGATAAAAGGGGTGAGTATGGAAAACTGAAGAACAAGTTTGCACCCTACAAAAGAAATAAAAATCAAAATCCAGCTGATAGCAAGTACATTTTCTTATAGCTTTCTGCTTTGGACAGAACGTGCCTTGAAAATCCATCTTCAAATCACCCCAATCCAATTCTCTCAGTACTGACTCTGGTGCAGACACACAGTGTAGAGTGAGCATGACATGGACTGTACATCTGCACTGCTGCTTCAACTGAGTGACAGAAAAAAAATCATAATTTCATTTATTCCCCTGCTTTAAATGTCCAACATCTCCTTCAACCCCCAATTTTATTTTCTTTTTCAGGTATATTTTCATGCAGCTTGCTGTATTGTATCCCTCTGTAATATTTACCATGTGTCTTCCTACTCGCTAATGACAGTGCAAATATGTCCAGTGAAACATTCTTATCACAGACTGGAAACAGAATTTCCAGAACACTGTCCATCCCCTCCTCCTGTCCCCTTTCAGCCCCTCACAGACTCATATTCCCCAGAGAAACCCTAAAACAATTAAAGCCATAGAAGGATTTTACCAGCTAAATGGAGTTCTGGGTCTCGTGCATTCAATAGCTACGTTTTAAAGTCGCCCTACATCACAGCTAGATAGAAGAAGACATTTAAAAGTCTATTTTATAACAAGTTGATAGTTGCCAGCTGTTTTTCTGATCTTTATGGTAAACCCTGCACTGAAAAATAGTTGCCTAGAAGGCAGGAGCTGATAACAATTTGAGTTTACTAGTCATTTCTCTAGATCAGGTGCCATCACCACCAGTGGAATCAGTATTCCAGTCACATGCTTATATTTTTCCCTCTTGGAAAACACTTTGCAAGAAATGACATGGAAATATACATATATATTGATAGACTGTGGTTACATATGCTGTGTTAATCCATCTACTATTTCAGCACAGCTTTCTACTGAACTGTATGAAGTACACATACACTTTTCACATCCTACCATAACATAAGCTTTTTAATATACCTATCTTTCATATAAATGATGCAATAAAGGTGTTCATTTAGTGGTTAAATACCAGTATAGTCACTGAAATTTTGCTCCTCCTTTAGAAGTTCTTTATAATTTTAAATATAAAAGAGCATTATAAATATAAGATACATATAAAGCAATAGCTACTCAGGTACAATGTTGATACTTAAGTTTTATTATTCTTCTATACAAATCAATGCTGCATTTATGGATTTGCTCTGCAAAAAAACCTAACTAGTGAGAAACAAATACATCTGCTTAATATAGACAGCAGATGACATAAAATTTGAGATTACACATCAAGCAAAATAGAAGTTTTGAATTAGAAAGACCAATAAAATTTTCTGTCTTTTCTTCTGGTGCACCAAGTTGCATTGCAGTGCATTGTCTTCAAAATCTTCACTGCTTACATGGGTGAAATGCAGTTGCTGATCAAATGAATATCTTAGAGGTTAAAATTTTAGAATCAAACATCTGGTTTGTCAGAAATTAATTTTGCAACGTTTAAAAAAAATACAAGTCACAGTTAAAAAGAAACCAACCTTCTGAAGACAGCAAATCATTACAGGTTGCTAAAGATTTCTGAGTATATTAGCCCACCTTTAGGGCTTATTGAACATAATCCATTTCAATTTTCTTCTCCATTTTCTAGCCCAAACAACACTACAGATTAGATCAAGCCATTTCTTATGCTAGTAGTATTTTCTGTCAATACCCACTAAGGGGTAGAAGCCTGAAAGGAGGAGTGAGTCAAATACATTGCACAACCTGCTTGTGAATTCTGCAGTCTGTGGTTTAATGTAAGCTTAAGCCATGAACGCAACAGTGAAAGAAGGACAAGGCTACAGGTTAGATGCAGTTTTTAACACAGTGCTCAGTGATCATAAGGTCAATATTGTGCAGTGGAATTTCCAAAATTAGAAGTATTTCACAAGTTTCTCTGCCCTTCTCAGTGACTCCTGCTCAGCATATTTCATTCTACCTCTAAGTTACAAAAAACTTAGCATCTTGGGTCTGTTGCTGTAGGGCACTGCATTGCACACATCACTATCCCTCTGCATCAGATGTTCATGCTCAAGCACACTTAGAAACTCCATTACTCCCACCCTGGATGCTCTCCTTTGGTACCACATCATCTCCCCTCTCTTGCTCTTTTAATAATTCTGGTCTTTGCTGTGCTTCTCACAGATACTTTCTTTGTGCTTATCTTTTTACTGTCCCTCATGCATGAAGTGCTTTCCCTCCCCGACTTACACTGTAGGACCATGAACTCATCTTCCTGAAAAGCCCACTCTATCATGCCAAGGTACGGGGTTGTAAGGTGAAGGAGATGGTTGGCACAGAGATTAAATCTTATTTCTGTGTTTTAAGTTAGTTCTAGAAATGGTTAAATGAGGTACAAGAAGAGCCTGAAACTAATACTAACAGTGCTAAACATCTGGGTACAGGCTGAGATGAACCACAAGCATACAAGGAGGAAAAATGGCATGTCTGAAAAGGAAGCTGTCCCCTGCGCTGGAGTTCATTCAACTGCACAAGCCTGAAACTTGTCACCTGAAGAGGAAACATCTACAGAAAGGGTTGTGGAACAACATTACAAAACAAGCAGTAGTTCCTTTAAGAGACACCTGCAGCTATTTTTCTTTCTTTGAAAATGAGACCTTCCAAAATATGTTTAGCAGGAAGCTAAGCTAGAAAGCTGCTGTCAGACTTTATGTATTCCAAAAACTAGTGACAGAAGGATATACTACATCAATCTTTCATTCTGTGGTTGCTGGTAGATTTTTCCCTATTATATACTCCTGAGCTCTTTGTCTACTACAGTTTTAAATGACTCAAGTGCTTGGACTTCTATCACTTCCCTTGGGAGACTTACCTATTCCACAGTCCAATAGCTCTCACTGTCAGGAAATTTGCCTTTGCTCAACCTTATCCCATTACTCCCAGTTATAGCAGTTTGTTCCTGTTGTGCTCTGAAACACCCTTAGAATGGCTCTTACCCCAGAATCACACTGAAATAACAGCCATAAATGGAAACCTCTAGCCTTCCATTAAGAGCTCCCTTGTCCCCTCGCTCCCACAGCCTGGCACAACACACCAGGAGAGACAGGAGCAGTTGCAGGGAGCAGGACCTGGACTAATGCCACCTGGGACAGGCCACTGCACAAGGCTCAGCCATAATTATGGCACAGTGGGACAGAGGGAAGAGTGTGGCATGAAAGCGGTGTCAGCAGGCAGGGACACTTCCTTTTATAACCCGGCAGTCTTTAAGTTGCATGCTCAATTTTGTAAATAGCCCAATTTTGTAAATGGGCATTAATCATCTTAGTGAAACGTCTCATCAGCACCAGTGCTCCTGTGTGGTGTGCCTGTCTCTCTGCCTCGCTCCTCCCTCCTCAGCTTCCTGCTGAACTGCAGCCAAACACTGCGCTGGGAACTACGTGACCAAACCTTCAGTACTATTCCTGCGAGCCTGAATCTAAAATCTGGAACCACTCACTTGCCAGTGTGGCAAATATTAATATAGCTTCCCAGTTTTACACGGCAGAGATGCGTGTTTGTGTTAGTTAAGGGTCATACTTTGATTTTAATACATTTGCTTTCATCTTTCCTGGGTCTTGAACAGCACTGACAGCAATAGTAATGCAAAGACAGTGGATGGCACAGAAAGTCCCCAGATCAGCAAAGAAAAGTTCAAAAACACTGTCAGATGAAGAAAAGAATGCCGTGGTCTCACAGGTATTAGCCTTTCATCTTAATATGAGGTGAAGACACAATGTCACCCATGTAACAAAGATAGCCAATCCAAAATTTAACTACCAGTTCATGTTTTCTGCTAGACTGATTTTAGGCAAAAAGCTTGATACAAGTAATTTTATTTATACCACCAAAAATCCAAATCAAACCAAAAAAAACAAAAAAAAAAAGACCCAAACAGAAAAAAATATCAGAGAAAAGAGAAACTTTACACAGATTTCTCAAGAAATTCAAACACACAAAATTTCCATTTCCCTTTTGTTCTTCTAATTGAAGACAACTTCAGTCACTTCTACTGTTAATTTCTTTCATTCATTATGTTCCTTTTAAGTATTTTGCCAAGCTTTTCTTATTCTGAAGCTTGGTTATTTACAAGGCTATTTTTTGGACAGTTTTTGTTTAAGTCCTACCAAAATCCATTTTGATTTCCCTGCACGTTTTTCTGTGGTGTCCTTGGAAATACTCAATCTGTATATTATAATCTGGGGACTGTCAGAGTAAAAGAAAACATAAATATCGTTGCTGAGTTGTCTGCAACACATTATGCCATTTTTACAGACCTGCATTTTTATTAACTCCTGCACTGCTTTGCTCTTTCATGTATGGAAAACAAAGTAACCAATGGAGAACTACTGTAAATTATGTCCTCAAGCTTTATTTTAGGCCCTGAATAAAAGCTATTAAAGCAAACAGTATATGCAAGTCTCTCTTTCATACAGAAAAAACCACAGATATTTGCCATCTAACTTACTTCCCATCCACTGAAAGGCATACAAAGTCCTTGTGTAGCAGTACAGATGCCAAGTTATTAATTGCCAAAATAATTTCTTTTTAATTGCAAAAGTCAAAATACTTAAAAGAAAAGGATGACCATAAAAAGCACCTAAATTGGGAATGGTCCAGGCCAAGATGTCTTTCACTTGAAATGCTGCACAGGCCGAGGAAAACAATACCTCCAACACTGAATTCTTGATATATATTTTCTTAGGTACATTGAGAAGCAACCAAAACAAAAGTAAAAATATTTTCTGTTCTTTCTCAGTCTATTGCATCAAAAAATTAAGCGTGACTGCAAATAGAAGTAGTCAACAAAAATTTAAAAGGAATTATTAACACAGAGTCAGAGAAACCCCATCATAATTACCTCTCCTAATATGCAGTACAACTGGAAATACAAATAATTTAGGCTTTTTATTAAGATAAGGTTTTTTATGGCTACATATTTCACATCATGGTAATGTTCATTGATGGTCTGAAGCCTGAAATATCCACATTCTTTTCTCATCCATCTGTCAGAAACCCCCTTATTTTCCTGCAGAGAAAGTGACTCCTGTTCCCATCAAACTTTCATTATTTTCACTTGGCATAAGGTCAGGCCTATAAGATTCAACAAGCAAATTCTGATGTTGTATTAGGAAAAAGATGCAGCATGACTGCTTTATGTTTCGGCTCCTTAGCTTAGCATGTCTGGAGGGCACAATTCCACAACTACTCTCCCCTCATTTTCACTCATTTACATCCTTGAAGGTCAGAATAGCAACATGTTGATGTTTTAGCACCCTGTTCTGCTTCTCTGGCACACCCAATAGGAATAAATACAGTCCTGGTTTATCCATGGAATAACTCCTGTAAGCACTTGACACGTACAAACTGTACTTCAGGTACCATTGCCTTGCTTCTCTTTGCTCATCACTACACAGAAATCTGGAGTTACCCAAGATCCAGGCTCAGCTTTCTCACAGCAGAATTATGATGTAGGGTGGGATCTGCACTTACACCGAGGCCGTTCCACCAGAGAGTGAAGCCATTAAATTAGGAGATAACTACCCCTTTGAGGATTTGATGACTTGATGTGTGAATTATCTGTCATATCAGTTCACCTAGGATTTGCAAACTGACTCTCTGGTTTTGATCAGAAAAAAAAGGGAGTGTAGCCCAAACTAACAGAAGAAGTGTATTTTTCTTCTTTTTTAAAACATAATATTTTACATTTAATTGATGTGTATAAATAAACATGAGAACATTGTGGTAGACTTCCTTATTAGTCTAGTAGAAAATACTGTATTGCAAATATAAGCTTCTTTGCAGAGATTGCTCCTGACTGGCCAGCAAATCCAATAAAAATATGACTTTTGATTCAGCTTAACCATATAATACACTTTATCACCCAGTGTCTTGTGCAATAAATGTTACTGAAAAGACTAATTTAGGATCTGAATTTATTTTAATTAGTCTTTGTAATACTGCAGCAGATGTTAGCCTGTATAAAAGCAAACCTGCACTTGCGAGGAATCTCAATGAGAAGGCCCCCAACATTTGATATTCTCAAACATACTGCCTAGGATTGCAACAGCAGACAGGAGGGGAGAAAGGAAACTAAAGAACAAACAAGATTCAGGAGGATGAGAAAAAAAGGCAGCAGAGATTCATTTTGTTATAAACATGTCCTGCTATCAGTCACAGAACTGTAAAGGTGAGGCTGCAGAGCACCATTAATAACTGACAGTTGTTGTTAACTACCAGGGAACACCAGATAACCTTCCCAAGAATATCTATACCCCCATCTTGGGCAACAAAGTAATGAGTCCCAGTGGAAAGAAAGCACTGGTCGTCTTTGTTGTAGCTATTGATCTCCTGATGTGATTTAGATAAGGGAGGAAGAGATAATGGCATTGATTATTCTATTTAGGAGCCAGACTGAGACTAAACTAAAGTATAATACATAAAGAGGAAAAATCCACACTCAATCACTTCTTTTCTGTTCTTTGCAATTCAAGCCAACAGCAGGTGGTCACAGCAACAGGGAGACACATCTTAATAAACATGTGGGGTTTGGTTTCTGGGACAACTTGATATAAATTAACATATAACAGAGGGTTTTGTTTTGTTTCTTCTTCCTTACTTTAATGGACAAGCATCGTTTTCATAAAGCAAAGCATGGGAAGAAGAGATTGTTTTCTTGCCAAGAAGGTTGACAGAAGCCAATGAAGGAGATCTCAGGCTGACAGCAGGATGTTCATAGCTAATTTTGCTTTTGGTACTTGTCCCCATTGTGAAGAGTAGTCAGCTCAGGCCAGGTCATGTACAGAGAAGAATGTTAAAAAAGGAGAAGGAATGCTTATGCCTATCCACAGGAAGATATAATTATTCTGACAAGCCTTTACTGCAGGTCAACCACAGACATGGATTAGAGCCTCAGGCCTTAACTCAGAGTAAAAAAAGAATCCCTGCTGCATATGACAGCAGACACCAGTGAGATTTAGATATACCCTAAAAATGGAGAAAATAAAAAGAAAACCATTTCCAATCTTTTTAAAACTGCTGACCTTAAACTGCCTCTAAATTTGTTGACAGAAGTCACTGTTCTACCAAGGGAACACAGTGAGGGGTATGATGGATTGAGAACCATATCCTGTTTTATATTTTCTATTATACTATCCCATGGTTGGAATAGCATCCTAGACCTGAAAATCAACATAAAATTTTACTTCTGTCCTCAGTGAAGAGTTTTAGACATCAAACTGAGGTTCTCTTAAAAACACATGCATTTAGATTAAATATTATTAATCTTTTATTGGTTGGATTAATAGATATGCTTTTCAAATTATAAAAGAAAAGCAAGATAAATAAAACACATAGGAGCTAAAATCAAAATGAATGCATCCAGTTCTTGGATGCCACCATGTAGTTTCTACATGTTATGAAGACAGTATATTCACCTGTTTGTGAACCTGCCCTTGCCAGTATCAGAGAGCTGCAATTCACATCAGGCAGAATTGGCCTAAAGATTTTTCAGGGTAGCACAACTGATTTTTTAAAAATGAAACTGCAAAAATCAATCTTTATAAGCTTTTTTTTGGGTGGGATTCTGGTTTAGTTTGTTGGGTTCTTTAAACATTTTGTGTTTCTTGAACACAAAGCTGACTAAAGAAAATAAGCCTGGCTTCCTAACAGGGTTCCCTAGGCTGGGTGGGGAGAGAGATACTTGAGCTTCCTGCACCTGCTATAGGAAACTGAAGCTTTACAATGAAGCTAAAGGGTAGATTTAAAGCATCCAAGCCAAATTTGACCTAATCCAAATTTTAGGCCCAAACTGGTTTCCCACAAAGCAGAAACTTTGTCTTTCTGTCAGTTTTAGAAAAAACCTCTAAGATCTCATGTCTTAATTAGAAAAGATTATTGTACAAAATCACAAAGCACTGCCAACATCTCTGTGCACTATATTACTGCTCTTTCCATGGATCTCAGCAAGCTCAGTGTGAATGACACTTAGCTTGGACATAGAGGCTGCTGGTAGCTCTATGGAGAGCACTCAAAACCTGCTCTTCACTGTGTGCAGTCACTGGTACACACTGAGCACCACTGCTTGCACAAAGCCCTGCACCACCAGTGCCAATCTATATTGTGGAATCAGCGTGAGAGAAGAGAGCAGAAGTAATGAGAACAACCAACCTTGTGCAGGCAGAAGCACAAACTGCAATGCTAAAACCAGTCCTTGAAGGATTAATAATAGCATACTTCAAACATGAACTTCAGAGCAAACAGGTTTATGGGGGAAAAAACATCCCTCTAAATCTATTGTCTATATAACACAGTAGATATGCTGACATACTATCTGAAGGTGAAAGAACTATAGGTTTTCCTTTTCAAAAGGAAATTGATTGAGCCATGAAGAAAGGGTGGATTTACCTATTTCCTTAACAGAGAAAGTTGGATCACTAGTGTCAGTGTTTGAAATAAAAAGCATTTTGGTGCATTTCCCCAGACTCTAGCACTTGTGCTGAAAAACAACAAAAGACTTAATGGTGGGAAAGAAAATGCATGTGTGAAAAAAATACAACTTGGGATTTTATTACTGCTAATCAAAGTAAAAATATACAAAAATCATTGGCACAAATACTTTTATCCCCCTATGTATAGATATAAAATACTATGACTGAAAAATTATTTATGAACAGTACATCCAGGATTTAGATACAGGTTGAGGTGCCTCTACAATTAGGAGTCACATTCTAGATTTCCTTTGAAATACTACAAGAATAAGCCAAAATCCTAGGCATAGAACAGATCAACAATTGATAGGACCTTAAATATCTGAAACTAAGTAGTTTAAATTCTGCATAAGATAGAATCCTAATTTCAGAGCATTTTTAGAGTAACATTACATCACCTGTATTGTCCAAGCAATGGAAACCTGATCTGATAAAGCATTTAATTCTAGCCTTAGTTTTCCCTGTGATACAGAAATTTTTCAAGTGAAAGTTGCCTTTACATGTTTTTTGTGCTTCTAGTAATTTGCAATGTGATTTTGTAAAGTGTTAAAATGAAGCTGTGGCAGTTGACCTGTCTGTCAGCAGACATAAACCAAACCAACTCATTAGATAAAACCCAAATCCCTCTCAGTGGCATCTTTGATTCCATTCAGTATTTTCATTCTCTAAGGCTATCTGTGAATGCTTTGACTGCATTGACATTTCTTTTTATTTTACTGTTTGACAGATCTTCCAGAGCTAGATGAAGTACTAAAGAGAATATAAAAATATTTTAGAATCATTAAAGAAAAAGTAGAATTACTCTACTGTTGTTTTAGAAATACGTTCATACATTTCAGCTATACATACCAGAAATTCTAATACAGGTATACCCATTCATACCATATTTCTCAGCTATTCCTAAGTCAAGATGATATTTTCAATATGAGCTGTCAAAATAAGACAGACAAATACTAGTAGAAGTGATTACATTTCTAGCAATATCTTTTGGGAATTATCTTATAATATTTCTTTCATT
Organism: Toxostoma redivivum; assembly: GCA_013397375.1. Taxonomy (NCBI): domain Eukaryota; kingdom Metazoa; phylum Chordata; class Aves; order Passeriformes; family Mimidae; genus Toxostoma; species Toxostoma redivivum. Next base: position 280,891 of record VXBI01005315.1, read on the forward strand.
CCACAAGGAAAATATTTTCCCTTCTTCTAAATTCTGCAAATCTTTAGCAAGAACTCCCAGGTAAATGGTTAAACACAAATTATCAGCTAAGCTTCATTTAGCAAAAATATCAGCTAAGCTTCATTTAGCAAAATTAACTCATTCTCTATCTTCTGCTTAATTGCCAGTAAGGTACAGTGTCAGTTCCTCTGTCTTCTGCTTTGTGCTACTGCCCAGTCTGATGACAACTGACCAGTCTGCTTAAGTCTTTCTTTCAATTATTCATGGAGATAATCAATATCTAGAAAATACTTCTGCTGCCAGGCAAATAACACGAGGAAGCTTCCTACTCCAGTTTGGTTGTAGTTTTTGAGCAAACAGTGGAAATGCTGTTACCAGGCACCTTTACCAGCTGCTGGGTTTAACTGGCAAATGCTCTGTAGATTACTCCTCTTGTTTGATGTTCCAGCCCTTTTTGGCATCTAGGTAAACTGAAAAAATGCTGAATCTAGCACTAGAAATGTGCTTTTATGCAATTCCCTTGGGCCTGCCCTCCAGCCAGCTACAGCTGGTTGAAACCACTGTTCAATGCTCACTGGAGAAGAGGTTCTAATAAAGATGGTATTTAAAAATTGCATTCCTGTTTAAATTCATGTTGTTTTGTTGGTTTGGTCTTTTTTTCTTCAGGAAACACATTGATTGTCCTAGAACCATTTCAGGAGGACATATGGGAAGTCATACATATGTAAAATAAACCCAAACCTTGAGACACAAGTGTTGAGGTTGAAGAGAGAAGTACATTCACTTTAAGGATTTTTGAGAGGCAGGGAAACTGTGCTAGAAATAAGCATATTCTTTCTACTTCTTAATCATTTGTGGTAGATACGTGCCTGTGTAGAGAAAGGATGAAAATAAACAGAAGACAAACATTTCATTTCCAAAGGAACCATATGTTTAGTTTATCACAATATGACAACTGAATAATGGTAATGCAAACATTTCTTGAAACTCAAAGGCCATACAAATGACTAACCCTATTGAGAAGACATTATATATGCATGTGGTAAGGGCAATTGCAAGAGAAGATCAAAAGACACCATGTCTTAAGTTTAATAACCCATTTAATATTGCCTTTCAACTCCATTTCATGCTCAGTAAAGCAAGAATAACTGAACCTTTCACTGATGCTGATCTCGATGAACAGCATTTGTTTTGAGGGCTCTGGTTGCAATGCCTTATCATGGTTGACAATTATGGCCTTGTAGCAAATGCCAGGGACAGTGTCAGAGGAACTGCTTCTGCACCTAAACAAGGATATGTCTTTAATAGGTTGTTTTTCTTAACGAGGGTCATACTATCTGCTCGTGTATGTAGGTAAAAGGCCTGGCATGCACTGCTGCTGTCCTTTTCCCACCATATTCCCCCATTTTTCTTGTAATGAAATACACTGCCTGCAAATGGGCAAGGGGTGAAAATGGGCATGACATGCTGAAGTAAGCAAAACACAGCGCACTGTCCCATCAGAAAGGTTAATGGCAAAAAGAAGCAAGACATATAAACTCATGACATGCTAAAAAGCCACTTTAAAAAGGTTAATGGCTATTGCTCCCAGTGCTTGCTTAAAGAACAAACTGTGTTGGGACTCAGCCAACCGAGAATATAAGAATATAAAAAGAATGAGCAATAGCTTGAAATCAAAGATTACAAACTGAACCCCTACCAGAGCAGACAAAGGTTTATAGTCTAATTATGTGCACAGTACAACATACCATTATCTTATATTGTTCATAAACAAAATGATTTCATCAGTAGATCAGGGATACTGTACAGGAGTCTGTATTTTGAGTCTATCCATACAGCATAAGCAAAAAGACTAATCATTAATTCATCAGGAAATTCATTGCAGTGGTTTGGTATTTGCAGAGTAAACTAGCTCTAGCCAGGCTATTCTAAGGTCTTTAGAGAACAGCAGGCGCCATCTTTGCTTTCATCTTCTCGTAAGCTACTAAGAAATCTTTTGTTTCACCTTGAAAAAGACAATATATGTCAGTAAAGTTAGGATAATGTAATATTGTAATAGCATCTCAGCCATCCGATGCTATCTTTATTCTAACCAACTGGAAATGAAAATTAAAAAGACTTGGTGAAGTTTGCTATGAAGAACTACTAGAAATATGAAAAAATGTTTTGTTGTAGACATGCAGCTGAATTACAGATTTCAGCAGTTTAGAGGCTTTGCATTAGAGTTGTACTAGGACCTACTGCAGAGTTGACCCACGTGCTTTGTATAATAATGAAATACTTATGTGTCACATGTACCTCATCAGATGACAGTTCTGCCTTGGTTACATAAGAGATACACACATTCCAGAGCATATCTCTCAGCTAGATAAGGATTTGTCTTTAATTTTCATGGAACCCTCTTGTACAGTTTGGGGGTTATTTTTTTCATCTCCACTACCTTTACAAAAAGAGGTTAACTGTTTGACTGTATGTGTATACAGTATAATGCTTTCCCCTTTTTCTGGTACAGCTTTTCCATAAATTATGCTTCATTCCCATTTCCTACACATTCCTTTGCGCTCCTAGGACCTTCTGAGAAGACAGCAGCTAATCTGATCATGCATTCACATTTTTCAGAATGTGATGGTCTGCTAAACCACAACAGGATAGTGCAATACCATCACAAATCCTCCCAAATTAGCATGCAGACTTGTAGGTGTGATTTCTACTAAAGGACTGTAGAGGCCAGAGAGAACCACTAGCTAAAAAAAGATGAGTGTACATCAAGTCAGAGAGGAAAGGGAGAAGAATTATCACAACAGAAAATTACCAAGTTACACTTTACTATGCACTCAATTAACTCTTCTCTTTGATACAATCACCGATGTTATTCTCTGTGCTGTGACAAATACAACAAATTAAGGGGGAAACTATATTCTCAAATTGTTTTTAAAACATGAAGTACAATATTTGGGGTATGCAAAAAAAGGTAATCCAACTAAATTTAGTTTGGAAAACATGTATTAATTACTATGAAAAAACCCATGCTGTTTGAGTCTATAAAAGAAGTGGTAACAGTTTTCTCCTGCCGTGCTAATAACTGTCTCTATTAGCACAAAACCCCCAGTTCTAGGAGGGGGTGCCACCTTGAAACCCTCTGAGTAGCATAGGACAGACAAGGTTAAAAAACTGTTGCAATTCTGTGAGTGTTTGCATGCAGCTTTTTAAATTTATCTTTATGTTCTTATAGCCCCAATCTCTATAAATTGCTTCCAATTATGTAAGACCACTTGTCTCAACTTTTGAATAACACATCATGTGGTTAACTATTAAAATACTGACTGATAGATATGATCCTGTAACATGCCCAATCTCCCTGATCTAATCTAGGCATTTGAGAAGTACTTGACAGTTCTGACTTGCTCTGAAGTAAAGCAACCCTCCAGCTAATTACTGGGAGAAACAGGAAGAACATGGGAAGGAATTTTTTCTGCTTGATTTTACAGAATCACAGAATGACTGGCTTGGAAGAGACCTTCAAGATCAAGTCCAACCCATGCCCTAACACCTCAACTAGACCATGGCATCAAGTGCCACATCCAATCCTTTTTTGAATACATCCAGGGATGGTGACTCCACCACCTCCCCAGGGAGACCATTCCAGTATTTTATCACTCTTTCTGTAAAAAACATTTTCCTAATATCCAACCAGTATCTCCCTTGGAGCAGCTTAAGACATGTCCTCTTGTTCTGTCAGTTGCTGCCTGGAGAAAGAGACCAACCCCACCTGACTACAGCCACCCTTCAGGGAGTTGTAGAGAGTGATAAGGTCACCCCTGAGTCTCCTTTTCTCCAGGCTGAACACCCCCAGCTCCCTTAGCCATTCCTCACAGGGTTTGTGTTCCAAGCCCCTCGCCAGCCTCGTTGCCTCCTCTGGACACACTCAAGGGTCTCAATGTCCTTCCTAAACTGAGGGGACACAGCACTCAAGGAGTGACCTCACCAGTGCTGAGTACAGGGGAAGAATGACCTCCCTGCTCCTGCTGGCCACACTATTCCTGATCCAGGCCAGGATGCCACTGGCCTTCTTGGCCACCAGAGCACACTCTGGCTCATGTTCAGCTGGCTGTCAGCCAACACCCCCAGCTCCCTTTCTGCCTGGGCACTGTCCAGCCACACCATCCCCAGCCTGTAACGTTGAGGGGGTTATTGTGGCCAAAAATGCAGGACTCAGCACTTGGACTTTTTACACCTCATCCCATTGGATTCTGCCCATCCATCCAACTCTTTCAGGTCTCCCTGCAGCCCCAGAGTGATGCTGCTCCCATGGTCAAATACTAACTGCAAAAAATTTGAATCCTGAGCAGATATGTTGTCCACACCTCCCAGCAAGGAGCACCCATGTTTCAGATCCCAGCTGGGTACCATGCCATCCCCAGGAGGGGCGGTGATGGGGGCTCCCTCACACCACAGGACAGCTGAGCAGCATTCCTGTGCCTCCCCCACCTTCCCTCTTATGTAAAGACAATCCAAGACAAATGCCCGATGAAAATAAACCTTTGCTATAATCAACGGCAGAGGGTTTTTTAAAATAAAAAGCTACTTTCATTTTCATACAACAATAAATTGCCTCAAATCAGGTTAGTGAGAGCATGTTTTCGATTTTCTATCTAAATTGCACATTGCAGCGCTGTTTTCCTTTGTGAATTATAAAACATGGTCTCATCAACAGATCCCAGTCCTGTGTAGCCCAATAGGCCTACATATTTTACAATATAATTTGGAAACAAGACTATCTGTGAATTTAGAAATTCCTGTGGATACACGTATGTGTCATCTGGCTATTTTTCATTAATAAAAATTAAATCCTATTGCTGAAAAGGAGTCCAACTTTTGAAGAGAAAAGAACCTGTTTCAAAAAGTGTATGAGATGACACAGAAACAGGCAATTACCTTTCATGAATACCCAAACTACATTCATGTGAATGTGGCTATTTATACTGACTTCTCTTTCTTTTTTCCTTGATCTTTTGATATTTCTTGGAAGTATAACATGACACTCAGGTCTTTAGGGAAAACACGCATCGTCAAGCATAATTATATTGACTTATGTTTTTGGCTGGTAACAAGATTTATTAGTCTTTGAGATATAATAGTGTCATGGATTTGCTGAAGTCAATATGTCTTGTGCCAATAAATCTTGATATTGGCAAGAGAAGTCAATGCCTACTTATGATTTTTCCAACCAACAAAGCATCCTGTTAATATCAGATCTGCTCTCATGCAATAAGCAGTTCCTCTGATACATTATTTTGGCAATGTAGTCTTTTTTACTCAAAAAGCAAATTTCTTTCCAAGTCCCATCACTTGCTTAGCTGATCAGCTTTCAAGCATAGAGTCAGGCGGAGAGGGACACAAAAAAAGCTTTGCTTCTCCACTTGGGAAGGGGATGAACAGTACATTCTTGCACTTATTTTCAGTGCGATGTTCTAATGTGAAATCCTCTTGTAAAGACTTGGAAAATAAAATCTCTCTGTGTATAACGGCCAAAAACTGGAAAAGCAAATAAAAGCTCTTTTTACTTGATGACAGCCAAATCTGAAACTCCCAGAGATATTTATGTTGAAGTTATATGATTTTGTTACAATAACATTTGCTTTAACAATGCTGCACTGTCTTTCCTCAAAGCTAAGAGTGCTATCTTTGATGTGAAATCAAATAATGACAACAACAATCATAATCTGAAAATCTTTATATCTAAAGCAACTTCTCTAGCTAATTTTTTCACACACTCTAATTCACTCCTAGGTTATTCCTTCATATAATGGAACATATCTTAAACCTAAAATTTTTTCCTATCATCCAATCTGATGTACCATTTCCTTACAAAATAACCATTTCATAAGAGGTCATAATATTATATATTTTCAAAATATAACCCTACCTTCATTAGGTGGAAAAAAAAAAAATCAAACTTATCAAAACACTTCAAATATTCTAACACTGGTTTGTAATTTAATTCTACACTTACTAATCTGTGCAACAAAATACAGTGAAATTCAGTGTCTTGATGGATCACTCATGGAAAACTGAAGTAATTACCCTCATTCTAATATTCCTATTTAAATGCATGGAAAAATGATTAGCTGAAAGTTCTTTATGTAGCAGAAATGGCATCTGCTTAATATTTATGCTAATGTGAAATACCTTTTACCCTAAAGGTTAAGGGTGATGCATGAATGAAAAACTAAAGCAAACAAAAACAATACAAATAGAAAGTCCTGCTACATAATGTCACTTTAATTAATTTTTTTTCCTTGTAGCACAAGTGTGACATTCTTTCTTAGGAGTAACTTTTGCTGATACAAGCATAATCCTATGAATATCTGTCTCTATATTTTTCCTTCCTCCTCCTCCTCCTGTTGCTGGTAATGCATGCGAGATCTAAATTGGTTTAATCCAATACATTAAAGATATGTGATAGTCTCTTTAGGGCATATTCAAAACCATTCCTCATATGAGCCTGAGCTAAGAAATGGCTAACATTACCTGAATATTGGATAACTCTCTATCCATTCCCCACCATATAAGCCCAGCAAAAGAACCAAGAACTATGCCAGCATTTTTTCTCTCCCATGTCTATCCCAGCTCATCCAAAAACTTGTACTTCAGTGAGCTGTCCTGGGGGTACTGGGGCACCTTTTAACCCCAGTATGTCCAACCAAATATTTGCTCCTACTTGTTCTTTCTCTGTGCACACCTCCAAGAGGAATCTGATTTCTTTTTCTTAAATGCTCCTTCCCCACGTTTAATTGAAAATTGCAATTATGTCCCGATTATCTTCCTCTTCTTCAGGCTTCATCTTCTTAAGATGAGATGGCTCAGAAGTTATATTGAGTAGAGAGAAGAATATCTCATGAAATTTAGGTGAGGAGAACAAGAGTTCTATGAAGTTGGAAAAGGAAACCATGACAATTTGTCTTTACTAATGAATTAAGACACAATGATGAGACTGCAGTTTTCATTAGAAGATCAGATAATGACTAGAAAAAAAAGACTTTAAAAGAAGCTACTGTAAGGAAAATAAAGAACTGAAAAAAGATATGGAGATGTGTGCCATCCTTCAAAAAGAAACAAAAAGGCATGAAATCTCTGTGCAGAGTATACCTGTATATCTGATAACTAAATATTGAATTTTCACTATATGCCTAATATTTACATGATTATCAATAGCAAATTCATGAACCAAAAAACCTAGAGAAAAGTTCAGTAAAACAGAGGGTGACCAGTAGGTAAGTAACAACTGCTGTATTTCTGCATAACCAGGAGCTGAAAGTTAAAACGAACCAGTAGAATATTTCTTACTTACTCAGCACCATACAGAGCTTTAAAAATACCAACACAAACATATAATTTAAGCAATTCACTAAGTGTCTTAGAGATATTAGAGAGGAAACAACGCTGGCACATAAGCTAAAGTTGAAGATATCATCTGAACCAGACATTAATATTTACACACATTTACCATTGCATTATTACTTACATTTCCAGAGATTGTACTAAAGGGAAATCTCTCATAAAAATATATCATGGCATGCATTAGAACTAAATATGAGCAGTGTGCTACAAACAGCACGACCTGATAATGGCTTTCAGCTCAATGACCAGGATGTACAGCAGCTTGTAATTTTAACCATCACCACCAAACTTCAGAGAGCTTAGTTCAAAAGGTTTGAGGCATAATGAAACTTAAACAATTTTTGACATTGCTAATAAATAAAAGAAAGGATTTAAATTCCAATGAAAGAAAAAAAATTGGCTGTATCTGACACACAGTAGCATCTTTACAACATACTGCCAACAGCAAAAATTTCCTGTTAGTCTTATTTAAAAATCCAAATCCCCACCCTCATCTGAGATGTAACAGAAACTTGACATTAACTGAGTAAGCAAGGAGAACCTATTGAAACTCATTAGAGACAATGAGAAAGAGCCCATGAACATTCATGAGGTATCTAATATTTAAAAGGGAAACTAAACAAACCATAAAAACCCTACAAACACCAAAAAGCAGAAAACAAAACACTGTCCTGCCTGCCCCACCCCCCAACTATTGACTAGTTTTTATACACAGTCCTAAGTTCTGCTTCTGCACTAAGTCCTTTATCAGAGCTAGTACTGTGGTTTTAAAAAAACACAACAATAAAAAAGGAAATTCCTTCCAATCTTTTTACTTGTATTTTTTCTTTAAAACCTCTTTCTCTTTAATTTTCTTGAATTAAGTCCAAAACACTAACAACATGTGCCAAGTTTACAGCTACCCGTCACTAAATTTTGTAATGTGATCAATTCTTTTCAACTTCTTCTTTGTTAAAATGAAGATGTTAGATGGATCTTACCATTAGGTGCACCACTGAATTTTACTACTGGAAATCAAACCCTATCAGTTTTAGAAATAATGTTTAACACATTAGAATAAAAATTACTGCAACCACAGTCCCTCTAAAATGAAACAGTGACAATTGCTAGCTGGCAGCTGTAATAGAATTGAAAAATATAGCTCTGTAGAATATAAGCAAAATGGATTAATACTTTATATGCTCAAGGAAGAAAGAATTCACATGGTAATGTGCAACCCCAGAATGGGTTGCACTCAATGGGAAACACCTTCTCAGTTCACATGGGAGGTTCAGCATTCTTGAGTTTTGAGAATTGATCTCACTTCCAAATCCTGGGCGTGCCCTTTAGGTCATCTCTTTCTAATCCTTCCCATTTGATGTTAGCAGGTGATAATCTCATAGATTTAATACCAACTACTACAGTGGTAGGTCATGTCAATCATTATACCTGTTATACCAAAGATGTCTAAAAATCCACATCTTTTAATTCAAGTCTCCAATCTGCTACAATCATATTTATCAAAGAGTGTTTCTGTCAGCTGCTGAATTATGACTGCCCTTTATCACACACATTCAACCACAGGCAGGGTTTGGAAGGGTTAAAAAGTCTCCATATAGGTGAGGATGTTGCTCTATGAACTGTAAAATCAGTATTGAAAGCAACTTGGCAAAGGATCTTAGGCCCTGGCTTAATTAAAGTTGAGCTTGTTGTGCAAGTAAACGACACACAGTCAGGATTTGCTCTCTGCATAATTTACACATCCCTTGCTGGCTTGCTCTCAAAGCATCAGAGAATAATTCTAAGGCAAGCCTTGCATGATTTGATTCAGAGGTCACGTCATTGGAATAAAAAGAAAGAAAAAAATCAGTCACTGATATGTTTAGAAAAGCTTAGCTCAGAGTTTCAAAGGCTGCACACTGCTAATCATAGTATGCAGAAGAAAGGACATTTAGCTTGATAGTGTGTAGTAGAAGAGTTCAAGATTCTGCACATGAGTGAAAGATTAATAAGTCTTACTCAGTTCAATAATATAGTATTCTGTATCAGAGATTTTTAGAGGGAAGTGTTATAACTACTTATTTTTAAACTATTATGGGTATATAGATAGATCCTTGAATGTATTGATGTGAATGTAAATAGCTTAGAGCAAATGCATTTTTTAGTTGAAAACTGTGTATGTCCAAGTGTACCTTTCACATTTCATGGGTCAAAGGAGATCTTAGATTTAAATTTCTCCAGTGATAAAAAACTGTATCATTCTATGAGCTCTTGAGCACATGTGTCAAACAGTTTGATGCTTTTTGGATTTCTACCGAGAAAGTAAAGTTATTATGCTCTCCATCTGTTGTTCCTTACACTGTTGAAGTTTGGTAACTGGCAACACTCTTAAATACACAGGATATTTAAATACAGAGGGTCTGTAAGCTATCTGCACTTGCTGGCAGGGAGAAATATTTTCAAGTACTTTAAGCACAGAAGAATGAAAAAAGTTCGGGTGTAAATTGATCTCATGTCATGTAAAGGAAAGTTACAAATCTGTGTTGTCATCACGTTTTAGACCAGAACTATACTTTTAAATCATTTGAGAGTCAGTGAAAATGAAGTTTTCACAAAGACTGAAAACACCTATACTCTTGGCTTACAAAAAGAGACTAAATTATACCTTTGATACAAAACCCAAGGGAGAAACTCAAGAGTTGCAGTTGTATCAGGCAGTAACTCAAAGGAAAGGGGCATAGTGACAGTTTTACAGCGTTCCAAATCATTCCCACCTCTGTGACAGCACAGGCACACTGTAGCAGAAAAGGAGCAGTGAGGAAGGATTTCTACCTCAGCTCTCATTCACGTTTAGCAGCAATGGTTTGCTGCCCTCTGGGTTACAACTTAGAGACCAGGACAGTGGTGCAGATGATTTAAGCAATCTCCTGCCAACAGGCATTGTCCTCAGTTTGACAATGAGCAAGGGAATGAGAAGGGTGATACTTCACTAAAACATGCTTAGTCTTGTGTTTGAAACATTAATGCATGAGTGCAAATGAAAGGCTCTATAAAGCACAAAAGAAAGAAAAAATGCTTCCCTTTTCTTTTACAGGTTTCAGTGCTATAAAATAGATCCTGTGAAAATATGCAAATAAAGATGTAAGAGCTATTACAACTCAGATAAAGAACAAAGTAGTAAACCAATTTAACTGTACAAAAAGAAGGACATAAAAGAATACAAGGCTGAAAAAGATAATTTTTTTCTGCTACATACTGATCACAATCGAATAATGATTTATAAAACAATTTTTGCAAATAGGCTTTGCGCACTGGATTGTTCTAACGGGTCATGTTTATGTGACTTCAGAAACCTTTCATAATGACAAAATGTAATGTATAGACCTTGAGATTAGTTCATGGTCATAAAACAAGGTGATTCCTCTTGCTTAAAAGGAATTAATGTTAGAAAGTCATCCTGCTCAAGATATAGGACAAACTACTGGCACAGATCCTGCTGCTCATTCTTTAGGCCTCTCTCTGTAGCTCATTGCTTAGCTGGAATTTCTGTTTTCATACAAAGTGACTGATATGAACATATTCACAAGCAACTTTTATAACCTATATTTTACACAACAAGGGACTCTCTGGCAACTACCTGTAGACCAAGTAGCATGCTAAAGGAAAGTGTCACAGAAAATGCCTTATAATAGTAACTCTTACTGTGGAAAGTCTGCCTCAATATTCAATTACCACATCACAGATATTGCCATCAAGTTGCAGGAGTATTTTTCATAAACAATATGCTACACCGTAATAACCAGCCTATTTTGTGTTTCTATAAGTGCCTCACAGGCAAGTCCTGTCTGACCAACCTAGCAGCCTGCTTTGAGGGAGTGACTACATTGGTGGACAAGGGAAGAGCTATACATGTTGTTTATCTGTATGTAAGGCCTCTGACATGAACCCCCACAACATCCTTCTCTCTGAATTGGAGGTACATGAATTTGATATGTGTTCTGCCTCATGGATGAGTTGCATGCAGAGGACAGTGGTCAATGGCTCATAGTCCCAATGGGCATCCAAAGCAGCCAGCAGGGCGAGGGAGGCAATTCTGCCCCTCTGCTCTGCCCTGGTGAGACCTCACCTGGAGTGCAGCATCCAGCTCTGGGGCCCCCAACATAAGAAGGACATGGACCTGCTGAAGCAGGTCAGAGAAGGGCCACAAAGAAGATCAGAGGGCTGGAGTACTTCTATGAGGAAAGGCTGAGAGAGTTGGGATTGCTCCGCCTGGAGAAGAGAAGGCTCTGGGGAGACCTTATTGCAGTCTTGCAGTACATGAAGGGTGCCTTGAAAGATGGGGACAAATGTTTAGCAGGGCCTATTGCAAGAGGACAAGGGTTAATGATTTAAACTGAAGGAGGGTAGACTTAGATTAGATAAAAGGAAGATTTGTAGAATGAGAGTGATGAAATACTGGAACAGATTGGTAAATGCCCTATCCCTGAGAACATCCAAGGTTGCTCTGAGCAACCTGATGTAGATGGAGATGTCCTTGTGCATTGCAAGGGGGTTGAACTGGATGACCTTTAAGTGTCCCTTCCAACCCAAACTCTTCTACTATTCTATGACTATAGTAATATTTTTCAAATAGCAATTTTGACCAAAGAGTTCAATGGACTTTTTTGTCCAAAGAATTTATTGTTTAACCCACAACAGCTTCTAATTTCAGGAAAACCTCTGCAGATAGAAAAAGAATGGGAAATACAGTGGAGATTTAAAACAAACACCAATTTAAAAAAAATCCCAAACCAGATAAGGAAAAAATGCAAACAAACAAAAACCTTTCTTGGTTTCCTAAAAACATTTATAAGTTTAACTTTGCTAAATTTTGACAACATGCACTGATACTCCTTAGGAATGTCTATCTAGATTTAGATCTCTATTTTAGATCCCAAAATAAAACCTAGATTTTTGAAATTAATAGAACTAGATGTGAAATCTCATTAGTTCCTTGATTCTGTGAACTACAGTATTTCTAATGGAAGCCTTTTTATTAATACCCAGTGTTAGACATTAATGCTTTCTGCCATTTGAAGTTACAATTTCATTGTTACAGATGGCACACATCATTGATCCCATACCTAGTAATTCTCAGGTTAACCACCACCAACTACATTAGCTTGGGTAGAACAATAATCAGAGTGAGGGAATTTCTTACCAACATAGCCACTCATGGCTTTTTAAAGGCATGTAGCATACATAGACTGTTGATCTCAATAGTGTGGAAGACATTGGAGATATATCTATAAGACCAATGATCCATTAGAGTATAATTATTTTGGAACAAGTCCAACAGAAGCTTTCATGGTTTCCTATCCTTGTTTAGCATACTTAATAATAATTCTTTGTAGTCCATTACTTATATATCATTACAGAGAACTATCAGGCTCAGTCATTCCAGCCCACACAAACAACTGTGACCATGCGCATACATCAACAAACAACACAGATTTCTAATGGGTGACATCCCACTGACTGTGCCTCTTTCTTTGAAGAAAGTATTCACTCAGACACTAACTAATGAGGTGATGTTGTGGGGACTTACTTCAGCTTTTCCTTCTGAGGGACAGTGTGAATGAGGCAGCACATTTAATATCACCTTCTGCCAGGACCAGTTCCCCCACAAGAGAAGCTGACTACTGCTCTCTGCCATGACCTCTCCATTATGCCATAAAACACCACTCTGGTGGGCTGTGACTTAGTCTTCTCTCTATTTAAATTTATGAACTTCTGCCCTTCTGTCCACACCCAATGCTCATGTAAGTGGAGTGGCACAGGTGCCCGATATAGTTCAGGGAAGAGCAATATGTACATGGCAAGAACACCATCAAGAAGTTTAATGTAAATGCGATGAACTTGAGGCACTTTAGACCTCTTTATTCTACAAGTCAGAGATCAATCTTTAACCAATGATTCATAACTGAAGGTTCAACTTTTGATTTTCTATTTCAGCATGTAACTTTTTAACACCAAACTGTGTGCAGCTTTGATGTTGCTACACTAGAACCTGATAGTACTAAACTATATCCTTACTACAAAAAAGATTTTTTAAAACCCGGACAAAATTTTTTTAAAAAGTAAATCTGCAAATCTTTTTCTTACCTATGTTGTATAACAAATTTAACTCTGTTATTGCCTCTCTTTATTAATAGCTGCTTGGCATTCCATTATTTATTTACTCTTCTAGTTTAGTGTGATTGACATGTTTTATAAACGTGGCATTTTTTCACAAGAAATAACTACTGAAACCATTTGCTCAGCATAGGCATTGGTACCAACCACTGGAGCTGCTCTCAACAGATCCTACTTCCTATAATCAGTGCACTATCATTGATCATTCAGTAGTTTTCAATTACTGCCTTTCAGTTTTTTATCCATCAAAGGGTATCTAAGTCAACTGGAATTCTATTTTCAAGTGATATTTCATATGATTGCATAATAAATGAAAAATTTTTTATATCTAGATAATTTTCCTTCTTAATCACAATAATGTTATCCAGTGAAAGAATACCATGAAATAGAGGCCATTGCTTTTCCTCTGGGTGGCTCCCCTACCTTGTTGGTGACTGAACAAATGAATTAATTTCAAACTTATGAATTCACCATGCTAAGGACTTAAATTTCTGGAAAGAACATTATACATAATACAGTATTTGGTAACTTTTGCCTTCTCAGCTCTCAGTTACTTTTTACATTATCCAAACACAAGACTGCCACATTAATTTTAATGAAATGTTAAACTTTATTTAAACCATGCAAGAGTCCAAACATTTTTAACACCTATTCAACCCAAATTTATTTGCAATGATCTGGTCATATTGTTATATGTCGGTGTAACACCTGTAAACCTTGTTCCATGCAAAGAGTGTATACCTGCCCTAAAACAGAGATCAAGCACGGAAAACCCCAAACCAGAAATTTAAGTCTGGTAAAACTATAAGCTACAACAAGAAGACTTTAATGATGGAAAGCATTAGCCAGCCTTATTTCCCTGCTAGCTTGCCTAAAATTATTCTGCCAGAAACAATTTGCCTATTCTCCTTCAAGACATATGCTTTAGGGAAGAAGGAACAATTATTTTATAAAATATGCAATAACACCAGATCATAATTACACTGCTTTGGAAGCATTGCAACGCAGACACAATTACCTAACATCAAGTTTGTTCTGAACATCAGTAGTTGTTACTTCTGAAAGAACCTTATGAAAGGTGAAATAGACTGTCAAAACCCCAAGCAATCAAACCTGAGATTTATAACTTCTCCAAGAGGAAGAAACCTTATGAAATGTTCTATTAATGCAATAATTTACCCCCCTTAGCCCTCACCAACCAGTGCTATGAATCATCTCAAGCTCCTGACAGATCTACCAACCAAGGATAGACCAGCCTTCCCTGTGCCTTGTCCTTTATCATGGCGAAAGAAGACAACAAAACAATATGGCTATAAGATATTTTTCTGTGATGTTAACACTAACCAGAATATTCAAAGAGCAGTCATCTGACCAATAACTGAGGAATACAGCAATACTTCTACCTCATGTGCTATACAGGAACGCAGGTATCTCCCAAAAGGAACTGACCTGTAATACCATGTTCTGCTATCAGTATTTAAGGAAAAAAAGTGTCACAGCAAACATTTGGCAATGTCCATCTAATCTCTTGATTTTCCCAGCTCCTCCCTCCTTTTGGACCCCTGTAAGCTATAGTTCTGGATACTAAGAAAAGCATTTGCTCTTTTTTGTAACCCCTCTTGTCCTGCCCTGCCACAGTGCCATTTCTACATATTTCTTCAAAATTGTTCCCAGAGTCCTAGTCTGTTCTTTTTCTTAAAGTGCTCTTCCCCTGCAGTTGCCTCTATTTCTAACTCAGGTGTTAGCAGCTGCATTCTTGGAGTCATCAGCGACAGCTACTTTAAGTAATCTGCAGGCCTAAAAAAATATTGCTTCAGTGAATTTGCTGAGAAGAGGAGATGGATGGGGGGGTGGACAGTCAGCACAAGTGCTGTATTTCAGACTTGCTCTGTTTTACTTACTAATTCTTCTTTCTTGTAAACTATCTCCAGGTAGGAATAAAATACCGATTTTTTTTTCTACAGACTGCAGATGACACTGCAACAGGAAGGAAAAGTTCATAAAAATCATGACTATAATTGGAATGATCTCTGGATGTTTATTCGTTCATGCAACAAACTTATGATTTAATTTAACTTGTAGAAGATCCATCTAAATGAAAAAAAAACAACAAAAAACAACTACAACAGGTACACTAAATCTACAACTTCCTTTTATATAAGCAAGTTCTATGTATATTGGAATTGTAATTAAAACCTAAGTTTTTAATATAAGTTAGTGATACACAAGTATTTGCAATACTTAGAAAATCAGATAGATTTATAACTTGCTGTTAAATTATCACTTGGTGATCCATGTCCAAGTATGTAAGGTCTCTTAAAATGCTGGATGTTAGATATAAGGGCTATAAGGGAAATGCTTAAATACTAGCATAAAAATGTCTGTAATAAAATCAGAAGCTCTGAATTCCATGGTACTTTAATGCTGCCTTCAAAGTAATGGAAAAGCCATTTTCTAGCACTTGCTTCAAGGACTCTACTAATAACATTTTTCACAAAGGATCTATCTTTTCTAAAATAATGTATTGTGAAGTTATTCTAAGGTAATTAAAAATCATGCAACTAAATTTGGAGAGAACTTCTCAGCCTTTTAATTCTCCTTAATCAAAGTTTTTTTAAAACGATTTTTAGTCACAAATTTTATTGCAACTTGACATGCAGTTCAGTAACAAGAATAGAATTACCAAATTATTACTTTAATATTACCTGTGACTCTTCCATACTACTTATTCCGCCATTGTATCACCATGATCTAGCTTAAAAATCCATTTCTGGCCAAAGCTGAAGACTCAGTTGATGGCTTCAAACAAATCACTGCCATCTAACCTTCACTGCAAAAAAATATTTTGCCATTTAATGTTTGGATATTGCAAAGAAATGAAGCAGAGTTGCATAATGACAAAATATGCTGACAGAGCTGTGCATGAAAACATATACAAATACTCACAAGCTGGTCTGGAATACAGATAGAAGGAAAGCAAGCATTAAACTAAAGTGCAGCAGCTCATGCCAGCAGCAACATGCAGCAAAATGTCCTGAGAGGTCTGCAAAGAGGATACAGTCCACTCCCCATCTTATCACTGAAAGAGCCATGCAGCAGCTACCTAAGAGCCTGTTCACTTTCAGCAGCCAATTAACTAAACTAAGTTTTATTTTGGAGACAGCAATGAAGATTATGCTGAATGAATTTAAAAGAAAAAAATGTAGACTAGAAATATAATTAAAGGGACTCTTCAGCGAAGGCTGAGTCTCGTTTTTCAAGAGACAGCAATTTCTTTTAACTTCTTGCACTGAATACGTAAATTTATTTCAAGACCAACCCATGAGGCCTGAATCTAATAAAGATTTAAAGTCTTTGGGCCTGAGGACTGTGCTTTCTCAAAAAAGAAAAATTATTCACAAGCTACCTAACTGCTTTCAGAGACAAGAGATCCAGACTGTGTTCTGTCTTCCAGGAATTTTAATTGAAGTATAAATGTCTTTGGATCTTCCTCATTCAATCTAGCCAATACATAGTAAAGGTGCCTTCAAATGTACTCTTCCAAATCAAAGCCTTATATCATTGGACCTAAAGAAAAAAACTGCAGAAGCCTACAAATGCCTGCCTTCTGCCAAAGGAACTCTCTCCACTTGAGCTTCCTTTTCTCCACCCCACAGAAATGTGTTCCCATGACAAAAGAAAGAGGTGCAGCCTTTCTAATTCTCTGGGGTACCAGCACACCCACTCATTTAATATTATTAGATCCTTTAGTCTGAGAGGGTTAAAGAGGAGAATTATCCTGATGTCTCTTGACATACCAAAAGAAAAGTTTCCTTTAAACTACTCTGCTTGTTTATCCGGCAGGCTGAACTCCAAATAATTGCCATATAAACTGGCTAAAAATAACCCCAAACATCAAAATCTATCTCAAGAAGAAAATAAACATTGAGAAAGCATTACAGAATTACCTTGTGATTATTTCTTAATTCTGAGTAATTGAGGCATTTAGTTTTATTTTTCCTTCAAATAATTACGTAGCAAGAATATTAAATTGTATGAGCAAGTTTTCTTATTTCCAGCATGCACATTTCCACTAAAGTTGAGAGGAAGTCAAGCATGATATCATTTCTACAGATGTAGTTGGTCATATTCATAGTATTTTCAAAAATTACCTCTGCATTTAAATGAATTGAATATGTGATAATATATATTTGTAGTGTCTAGATCTATCTATCTACTAATATATTTTGTTAGCCACATTTTCAATAAAGAGGTGAACCAGAGGTCACGTTGTCAGTACTAGAATTATATGGAGAATATGAGAAAAGAACCTCCCAAAACTTTTAATGGACTATAAATACACATGAACCGATTTTAAAAAGTCATAGAATTTGCTAGTTTTGCTCACAAGAAAAATAGAAAAATTATGGCCATTTTATTTATTCATGACAAAACAAATTGATGTAATACAAAGCATACAGATTGGAAGTTATTTACCTGCACAGCCACAGGCAATATTAGCTTCAAGTCATTATTAGCAACAAGAGTTTTTAGCTTTGAGGGTAAAATGCATATTACACACAGGATACTGGTCTGAATTACGTAGGCACAGCATGGATAGCTTTAAACTTGTGGCCTTTGAGGGCTGTGTTTAGATTAGAGATTTATCCTCCACATGCAGTTAACTAAATTCAGATGGCATTCCTGCTAAATTCCTTACTCTCCTGATTAATCAGAGACTAAAATCCTAAACCTATACATCCAACATTATCAAAGGGAAAAGTAACAAGTTTCTAAAGTTTTTATGCTTCTAGGCAAGTGAAATATTAACTACAGATACAAAACAGATTTATGTATAGATGCAAGAGGCTCAGTGAGCCAATACACCCAGACCTTCAACATAACTATATATTGTAAAAGATAAACCTGAGGACAAGGAGTTCTCTGCTTGTAGTCTCAGTGCTCTTAGAATATCCCTCCTGCCCTGCTACATTTCCTAAATATTTAAACTGCTCTGGCAGTTCCATTATTTTCTCACTAATTCAGAAATCGCAGCACTTGGTGGCAACATGACAAAGGCAGGGAAAAGTCTGAGACGGATAGTCACTCATATTTGTGGTGCTACTAAGCTAAACTGATCTTGCAGTAATCAAAAAGTTTCTTTATCAAAATCCTACCAAAGAGTACCTGAACTTAAAGGGAAAGGTCTTTTGATAAATAATACAAGGAAAAAAACCCCAAACAACCTATACAGAAAACCTTTTATTTTATTAAGATTGACATTACTAGCATTTTCTATTCAACATATTACCCTAAGACAAAAGGAAATTTCCCTGCCATTTAAGTGGTCACACTAATGGTGATGTATTGTCTGACAACAATGACATTTTTTAATTGGGCAAAGCAAGGGCTGAGCAACCCTAGAATTTCCTGCAAACAGTGGGTGTTCACATGGCTCCATAGGCAGGCAGGGCTGGTAATAATTACAAATACAATCACAGTTGTTCTGTGCTGATTTGCTTTGAAGAAGCTCTAAAAGAAAGTGCTGTATTAAAGAATCCATGAATATCGACCGTACAAATGTTTTGACATACCATGCTAACACTACAATTAGTTCCTTTAGGCCTGAACAGAGCCTGGAGCTCCAGTCACAGAAAGGCACAGCCTTGTCAAAGCTTGCCCTTGACCTAAGTGGCAGTCAGAGTGAAACATAAATGTGTGACAGGAGAGAAGAAACCAACCAACGGGGAGTGCACTCTGTGCCGTCCCCCACAGCCACTGCCAAAGCACACTTTTCCAGGCAGAGTTTGCCTGGAAATCACACAAATAATTTCTTCCTAAGGAAGCAAGACTTGAGACCTTTCCAAACCACTGAAATAAGAGTGCCACATCTAGCCAACCTGAAGGTGCTATTAATATCTCTAAATATGACACTTATTGCTAGAGCATGGGAAATGACTCATTTGACTAATAATGCTCCACTGTGGATCAGTTAACCGACAGTATTAGCAGTACTTAAAAGGATGATTAAAATAGCCTGAACGCTTTAACATCTTTTACAGCACACAGCAAGAAAGAAGAAACATTCCAATGCAACATCACCTAATCCAAGGACAGAAAAAATCTGGGAATAGCAATACAAATTAGAATTTATTTTTAATGAGTATCATTGATTTTCAGACAGCTCTATGAGATTGTTTCTCTACACTCACTGCTCTCCAGCACTATCATACTATATTTAGAGCTGCCTTAGGATGTGAGGGCTGACTAAAAATTTCCAAATTGTCAAGTTAACAAATGACAGGGCTCATAAGGAAAACCATATCATAGCATAAGGAAAGCAATAATTATTAGATTTCTTAATAAAAGATATTCCACACAAAGTTCACATTATAAAAATTGCTATTTTGTGGGAAAACTTCTGAGCAGAAAATCAGCACCATACAATACAAATTAATCCATGGAAAATACCAACAGATTTGACAGTATTTTCAAATATTTGCTGGAAGCTGTTTATTGATTGAGGATGCATAATTAATATAAACAAGCAACTGCAATTCATCATTAATAGTACAGACAGAATGAATCAATCCATCTAGAAATTTAAGCTTCATGCAATTGATTATTATTTAAGAACACTAGAAATGGAACATCTTTTTAATACAAACACATTATTTGAAATATTCTCTAGATGTATCATGCATTCTAACTAATTCTATGCTATGTATACAGAATAAGAATCTATTTTAGTGTAGATTTCTATTTTTTTCAAATCTGGTCAGCAAGTTCAGCCCAACTTATGATTTCTTATACTACTCAAAAGTGATCAGGGTGTCTTAAAAAAAACCTTATGATGTAAAAAAAAAAAAAAAAAAAAAAAGGAGAAACAAAA